>JAJOZX010004791.1:0-272500 GCA_023014485.1 Bathynomus jamesi
GGAGGTTGGCTCCACTGACAGGCTAACTAGCCAACCTGGGAGCTGAAATATGAAGTATATTATGCAGGAAGGAGGGGCCAAGGGCGAATGCCCGCAAAAGCACCACTCCCCATAGAAGAAAGGAACCAAAATCAAGGCCGGGGGTTTTCAAGATGCATAGACACTCTGCGTTTGAAAAATGGGAGGTCATAGACAGGAGGAAAGATGAATTGAGGACGAAATTGTTCCAGAGTTGACCAGTTGAGTAGATGAAAGATTGAAAATACCGATTAACCCTTGCGTTGAAGAATTGGACGGAAAAAGAGTGAGAAAGTGTAGAAAGTTTAGTGCTGCCTGTTCTCCTTAAAGGAGGAGACAGGGGCGAACAAGACCCCTGTACAGAGACAGCAACTGAGCCGGGGTGAAGAAACCACGAAGGCCTTACAGTACACCTAACCTCTTAGAAGCTATTTTAGAAAGAGAGTATATGTGATATTTCCTGGATCTTCCTCGTGATCTTTCCAGGAAAGATCACGAGAAAAGGAAACGCCAAGAATGTTAAGAGAAGAGGAAGGATTGAGTTGTGCGTTGTTGAAGGTGAGGGGATACTCGTGTGGAAGATTATGTCGAGTAGACAGATGAAGGAACTGAGTTTTTGAGGCATTGAAAACCACAAGGTTTCCTCTGCTCCAATCAGATAACAGAAAGATCAGAGGTCAGGTGCTCCACAGCCGTCCTATGCGAATCATGGAGTGACTGTGACTGTTGTGAGGGACGCTTTGGGAAGCGGGTGGAGAAGTGAAGAGTGGAATCATCGGCATA
Source organism: Bathynomus jamesi (assembly GCA_023014485.1). Lineage (NCBI taxonomy): Eukaryota > Metazoa > Arthropoda > Malacostraca > Isopoda > Cirolanidae > Bathynomus > Bathynomus jamesi. Next base: position 802 of record JAJOZX010004791.1, read on the forward strand.
GGAGTGAATAGGACAGGAAGTGCGAATTAAAAGGTCATTAAAAATAACAGGAAAAGAGTGGGTGAAAGGACAGAACACTGAGGAATGCCACTGTTGATAGCTTTAGGGGAGGAACAGTGGTCATCTACAACTGCAGCTATAGATCAGCCAGAAAGGAAACTAGAGATGAAGGCATAAATAGAAGGATAGAAACCGAAGGAGGGCAGTTTTGAAATTAAAGATTTGTTCCAGACTCTATCAAAAGCATTTGATATGTCAAGCGCAATAGCAAAAGTTTCACCGAAACCACGAAAGGAGGATGACCAAGAGTCAGAGAGATATGCAAGATCATAAGTAGAACGTCCCTTGTGGAATCCATACTGATGATCTGAAAGAAGATTGTGAGAAGAGAGGCGTTTAAGAATCTTCATATTAAGGATACATTACAAAATTTTGGAAAGGCAAGAAATGAAAACAATTGGACGATAGTTGGAGGGTTGAGAGCGGTCACCCTTCTTTGGGAGAGGCTGAATGAGAGCGAACTTCCAGCAGGAAGGAAAAGTACCAGATGAGAGACAAAGACGAAAGAGTTTGCCTAGGCAGGATGTCAGCACAGAAGCACAGTTCTTAAGAACAACAGGAGGAACACCATCAGGACCATACGTCTTCCAAGAGTTGAACCCAGATTAGGTAGAAAAAACATCTTTGGAAGAAATTCTAATTTCAGGCATAATAAGGTCAGAGGGAGGAGGAGATGGAAGAACAGCACTGGAATCGTCCAGGGTTGAACTGTAAGCGAAAGTTTGAGCGAAGAGTTCAGCTTCGTCAGGAGAAGAGACGGCAACTGAGCCGTCGGAATGGAAAAGAGGAAGGGAAAGAAGAGGAAATAAACTTGTTGAAGAGGTTAGCTAGATACCAGAAAAAGCAAGAATTAGAATTGGATAGGTTTTCACATTTTTGTCGGATGAAAGAATTTTTGGCAAGTCGAAGAACAGATTTTGCAAGATTTCGGGCAGAAATATACTGTAAGCTGAGTAAGATTCAGGAGTTCGATGACAACGGTACCTTCTGAAAGACTCCTCTCTGTTGCGGATTGCATTAGAACAAGTAAAGTTAAATCAAGGTTTTTTGCATTAGTAATCGGAATAGACTATGGAATGTACGCCTCCATGCCCGAGAGAATCACCTCCGTGATGCGCTCAGTGCACTCGGAAGGGCCCCAGCCACGGAAGTAGTAATCACTGCATGGGAAATCACAGAAGTACTACCTAAAGGCCGCCTAATCAGCGGCACCGAAGTGCCAAAGGCGCTTCCTCTAGGGAGGATCCACAGGCCGAATTGGAGCAATAGGACAGGAAACAGAGGAGCCCAACAGAGAAAAAAGTTTCATAGAGTAAGAAGAAGGATGAGAGGTAAGAAATAAATCCACAATGTTGGGCCTATCTCTAAGGCGGTCGGGAATACGAGTAGGGTGCTGTACAATCTGCTCTAGGTCTGGAAAAGTTATAAGCTAGTTCACCAGGGATGTTAGTGAAATGGGAGTAGAGCCAAAAGTGGTGGTGAACATTGAATCTCCTAAAATGGAGATTTCAGCAAAGGGAGAGCGGGAAAGAATGTATTCCACTTTGGAAGTAAGGTAGTCAAAGAAATTTGGATAGTCAGTAGAATTAGGAGAAAGGTAAACGCAACAGTGTATTTAGTTTGAGATTAGCATGTAAGCAGTCGCCAGAGGGTATAGAATTCGAAAGATTCGAGTTCGGGAATACGAGAACAAGTTAGGTCATTGCGTACATACTATATGCGCAACATCCACCTTTCGAGTGAAATTGAGTATAGAGAAAGTAAGAGAATACAGAAAGGGGGTTGCTGTCAGTCGTTCCAGACACCTGAGTTTCAGTGAGGAAAAGAAGATGAAGTTTAGAGGAGGAGACGTGGTGTTCAACAGATTGAAAATTTGAGAAAAGGCCACGAATGTTGCAGAAGTTTGTGAAAAGTGATTGCGACAGAGGCCCAGATCATCTCGAATGGGCGATAGCAGATCCAGCCCCACTGCCTGGGTTTGCGTTCCTAGTATCGGTAACGGGGTAGCCAGAAGTGGGGACATTTATGGTCCCCTCCACCAGGGGACTTCGAGGCTCTTGAAGTTGATGTAATTTATATATATATATAATATATACACAATGCAGGAAGGAGGGGCATGTCCGCAAAAGCGGAAGAGGAGAGCCAAAAGTAAAATATATATATATATATATATATATATATATATATATAATATTTAGATATTTCACGTACGAAAATGAAAGCAGGAGTAGTAGTCTTGCGCTCCAGTCACTGAAGCATTCTCAAGTTTTACAGCGAATCAAAACCATGGATTTCGTTGCGTATATTTTATTCCGGCCGAATTGTTCATTCTGAGGAAGGGCAAGGTTGTTGTCCCCACCTTACACCTGCTACTTAACGTTGAATCCGAACCACGATCTACCACGGGTTAGTTGGTGACAAGCAAATACGCACTGTTGCAAATTTATGGTAATATGCCAGATGTTAGTAGTCAACTGTATAAACATTGCATTAGGCCACTTTTGAATTTTTCTACATTTGTCCTCTCCATCTTTATATACTGTATATTAGGGCCTATTTAGGTTTGTGCATACATTGCCATTTCTTGGCGCCAATATGCCTATATTTTTACCTTATTATAAGATCTTAAAAGATTTATTTTCTTCATTTAGTTAAGGTAAACTCTATTTATACATAATTAATTTCTCTTTAATTTTCAAACTATAAAAATTAAATAATTTACACACTTGAAAAGAAACTTGGTGTGAAGTTTTGACATTACAATATACTGCACACTGAAAATTTAATATCATTATATCATTAACCCTTTCGTTCACAAATATTTTTTTCTCTTTGAAATAAAAAAGTATAAGATTTACCGTTATTCAAAACCAAACATTTTAGTAACCAGTTACTTACATTACGCGCATTTTGGATTTCTTTTCTAACAGCTGAACTAAACCTATATAAACACGTAGAAACGTTTGTAAAAAAGTCGCATTTTAATACGATATACGATATTATTTCCGGTGGGACATTACACTCCCACTCGTACTGAAAGGGTTAAAGTTGAAGATGCAACTTTTTTAGCAGGGTCGCAATACCGCAAAACCGAATTGATTCGAAGTGGAGACATTTTTGCTCATCCAGTTCGGTGTCATTGCTGAGACACTTTTATAAAAAAAAAGACTCTGTATGAGGCAATTCAAAGTATCATTGAGTTACTTTTCATGAGTTATTAAATGTCTAAATACCTCAAACTAATAAAATAGACTATGAGTAACTCGTAATGCTCAATTTGAGTTACGACAACGCACGAGTCATTTTGATTTTGTGTGCCGAAGACAAGTTCTTCACTGATTTTTTTCTGTAACTTCATTACATTTTTATTTAGATACTTCAGGGACATTAGTTTAGTCCTAAAATCTATTGTTCCGTCTTCAAATTTCAAGAAATGGAATTTTCATTTCCTTTTTTTTTTTTTTGCCTAAAATCTGAAAACTTTCAGGTTTTTATTAAACATTTTTACATAAAGGAAATTGTAGGATTTTAATTCTCTCTCTCTTATATATATATATATATATATATATATATATATAGCAAAAGCAAAAGACTTAGGGGTTGTAATGACTGATGATGCGAAATTTGAAACACAAAATAAGATAGCAGTAAACAGAGCAAAGAGAGATACTGAGAACCTTTAAACGAAGGGATAGGAATATAATGATTCTTCTGAAAACACTGATCATACCCAAATTGGAATACTGCTCGGTCCTAACATGCCCATATAAGAAAGAAGACATTAGACAACTAGAAGGGATTCAGAGAAGCTTCACAGGCAAGATCAAGGGGGCGCAAGAACTAAATTTCTGGGAAAGGTTACGCGAATTAAAGCTATATTTTCTAAAAAGGAGGAGAGAGATATACACCATTATTTACACTTGGAAAATAATGGAGAAACTTGTTCCTAATCTTACTCTGAACCTTGTAACTCCCCAAACAACAGTGGAAAGTAGAATAGGAAGACTGGCGTATTCCCAAATTAAAGGCAAGACAGGGAACATCCTTAACCCTGAAAGAAAATAGTTTTGTCCTAAGCAACACGAGTGGGGTTGCAGTGGACATCTTCAAAAGAAGATTAGACGCCTGGCTCAGAATAATCCCCGATGAGCAGGGCGTACCTGGCTATGTGAGGTGGGGAGTACAAGAAACCAACTCGCTACTTCACCAGGCCAACTCGAGAGGAGGGGCAACGTGAGGAATCATGCGCGGAACATTTGAAAGGTTGAAAGGTATATAATCAGCTCACAAAGAAAGAGGGAAAGCGATTCCTTGTAAATTTACGTCATTTATTTATTTCAGGTGTTTAATTGTGAAATTCATCCCATATATATATATATGAGACCCTTTTAAAACTATGATGAGTAGCGATAATCGCTAAATAGGGGCCTGAGCACCCTTTCTGCGGGTGATAATGCTCATTAAAATTTGGGGGTGGGGAGAAGCGTGCAACCATGTGGCAGGGAATGAACAGCGTTTCCTCTTCAGGAGGCCCAGGCCCTATGGAGGTAGGTACTGGAGGAGGATGGTGTGGGAAGCGTTCGCTTCGCTCGTGTTCTCGCTTCGGAGAACTTCGTCACGCGTTTAAAAACTGAGCTGGGACCCTACGTAGATAAGAAAGTTGAAGGAGGAACAGCGATCAAAGTCTCCTCTCATTAATGTTTAGATTGCACCTTATATATGAGCATACAATACCTGCAAGTTCGAAGTGAAATTAGAGTATGGAGGTTGGAGACTTTTGGAGCATGGAGATTTTATTATTATTACTATTATTATTATTTACTACTATGATGTTATTTCATCCATTATTTTTTTCAAAAGGCTGTAGCCTCCTCTTCAAATCCCACCACTGGAAGTGTTATATTCAACCATATATTAAATATACAGAGGGTTGACAAAAGTAAATATATACTTTTTTTTCATATTTTTTGATTTGACAATAAATGTCGATAAATAAAGAAAGATTTATTGAATGAATATATTTAAAATCGTGTTGTTTCCGATTCGTATTATGCAAAGTTGACTCACGTTTTGACATTGCATTCTATTCATGAGTTTTGCCATTTGTTCTTGGAGACAATCATCGTGGTGTCTATTTACTTTTGTGGCGGTGTAGTGGTTAGCGTCGCTGACTACGAACCCATCGGCCCCGGGATCGAGACCCAGTGACGGCGGGCGGCGCGCAGCAAACCCAGCTGTTTATCCTTCCACACAAAAAAAATTGGTTGGTAGATAAATGGGTACCCTGGGTAGCCTAGTGGTTAAGGCGCTCGGCTGCTGGCGGGGCGTGGTTCGGATTCCACATTTAACTATAGGTCTAAGGTGGAGTGATAAGCTTGACCTTCGTCAGAATGAACAATTCGGGCGGAAACTAAACCAAAGTTAACCCTCTGTACCTATATCTCTAGCCCCCTTTAGCCAATCGCTGATGCACAAAGTAATATATATATATATATATATATATATATATATTAGTGTTTAGCTTTTAATTTATTAAAGTTTGTCTTTCATTTGTGTTTTGATAGAATTTACCCTGAAAATAAAAAAAGGGCGCGCTCGAAACTGGTAATTTTATTCAAACATATTTCTTCGTGATTTTAGTCCATATATATATATATATATATATATATATATATGTGTGTGTGTACAGGGTGGGCCGTAAGTTTCCATACATAGGAAAATTAAACGTTTGTTTTTATGTTTCAGATACCCTAAGAATATGCGTTTGACGTAAGATCTTGTTTACTGATGAAGCAAATTTTTACGTCAATGGAGAGGTTAATCGGCAAAACATACGTTATTGGAGTAATGCTAACCCTAACTGGCTGAGTCCGACGAAGATGCAAGGTGCCGGTAAAGTGATGGTGTGGGCCGGGATATGGGGTGACAGAATTATTGGACCAATTTTTGTCAGTGGAAATCTTAATGCCGAAAGGTATCTTAACATGTTGCAAGAAAAGATTTTCCCATCCCTGCTAAACGAGGAAGGTAACTTCCCAGTTTACTTCCAGCAAGATGGAGCTCCACCTTATTATGGTCTTCACTGTGCGTCGGTATTTGGATCAGCAGTTTCCGGATGCTTGGATTGGTCGGCGTGGTCCTGTGGAGTGGCCTCCCAGATCCCCAGATCTCACCCCCCTTGATTTCTATCTTTGGGGGCACTTGAAGGCCATGGTGTATCAGGAAAAGATACGAGACATAAATCATCTAAAGGAACGTATCACCAACGCCATTACAAGCATAACGTCAACTGTGCTAATGCGTGTTCATCAACAGTGGGGAACACGTATTGAAATGTGTTTTCAAAACAATGGCAACCATGTAGAGCATATTATATAAATAAAAATGGTTGTCCATAAAAAAATGTTTATTTTTCCTATGTATGGAAACTTACGGCCCACCCTGTATATATATATATATATATATATATATATATATATATATATATATATATATATACTCTGCTCATGTCCGTCGCTTCTCAAAAGTGGAAGGAACATTTCAGAAACTTGCTACTTTAGATACAGACAAGCGGTAGCTCGCTATCGCTCGCGACCGTTGTACAACTTGGCCCTCCGGGAGGGTAGCACTGTGATCCAGCTACAAAATTTAAAAAACGCCATTACCCCCACCCCCATTACCCCCACACACATGTAAAAAACGCCATTACCCCCACCCTCACGCCCCTAATTACCCCACCCCCTCCCCCACTACCCCCGGGCGGGTAGCACTGACATATACTGCAGTATATCATGTATATGTCAGTAGCAGTATATGTCACACAATGTGAAGCTCAAGATTTTCACGGCTGCGTTCTTTTCTGTAGTTTTATCGCGGTGCTGGGGCCTTCGGACCCAGTAATTGTGACCTAGGACCGAGAAACTTGACAGAGCACATCGGCAGCTCATGGGCTATCAGTTGGTGGTGGTTGCAGAATTTTCCGATGTGCCGTTTAGTCTGTGCACGGTTCTAAAGAAAGCGGACAGACACACACACACACACATTTTAGCTCAATAGTATATAGGATAAACAAATGAGACATTAAAAAATTATTAAAGATAGATATATTAAAGAAATACAACTTCAAATAAACATGTCAACTTGTCACCCCCACACAAACACAAAGTGGAGGGGACATGTCCCCCCACAATCGACGCCCATGCCACCGCTGCCAATGTAACTAAAGGAGTGTTGGATGTTAACCTCTATAAGCAGCTTATTGGCGGAGTCAAGGAAGAGCATTCTCTTGGCATAATGCATCGCGGAGAAGCTCTTTTGTTCCATTGGTTTCTCTTTTTGCTAATTTATCCGTATCTGTACAGATGTGCTTTCCATTTGGTCATCTTAGTCTCGTCTGCATATTTCTCACTGATTATAGCAGTGTTCTTTCACATTTTGGAAAAGACCCTTCATAAGCAATGATCTGCAGATGAAAATCAAATTTGTTTCGTAACAGACAACTAACTTTTTTGAATTGAATTGGATTGAAAAACCTTTAGTGATAAAATAGTTTCACAATTTTTGTTTTAACATAATAATTGTGAAATTGGACTATTTTTATTTAATTTGGCCCGCTTTACTGGGTCCTTAATTGAAAATAAAGCAGATAGTTATTATTAATTAATTAATAATACATAGATCGTGAGTAAGAATTATTAATTAGAATATGTATTAATCTTAAATTATTATCATTATAGATACAAAACAAATACAAAGTCATTATTGAACGTATGATACCAATACTATACAAAGAAATCAGTGTTAGACATGAAAGATGAACACTAACAAGTAATGTGCATTTAATCTTAGATTTTTATTGGTATTCCATTATTAATCGAGATTTCAATTTGGTTTTAAACGAATTTACATTCACGCTATTTTTTTATATCAGTATTTAAATCATTCCATAGTTTCACTCTGATGAAAATGGGTAAATTTTAGACGAAGAAAACCTAATTGAGGAATAACATGCTTTGATCTATTTCTGGTCTGATATGAGTGGATTTCTTGATGAGTTACAAAATACGAGTATTTATTTACCTATTGTAAGTTAATGATTTTGTTCTTACACTTGTAAATAAAAATAAAATGTGCTAGTTTGATTATATCTTTGAGCTTTAGTAGTTTTAGCATTTTAAACAATGCATTGAATGATCATGGAAATCAGCATCAGATAATAATCTCATTGCTCGTTTTTGGATGACAAAGATACTGTTTAAAGCGTTGTTAGTGGAGTTTCTCCAAAGAAGGGTGCAGTACGTTATATAAAGAAGACCAAGAGGATGATACAGAGTTAATAAAACCTGTTTAGGGACTACATTTCCAAGTTTAAACATTATAGGAACGCTACTGGAAATATTTTTTTAGATATAAGTTACATGACCACTTCATTTGCAGACTCTTGTCTAGCATTACACCAAGAAATTTTGTCACAGTACATTCCTTTACAGCGATTTCACCTACATTTAGTTGATCAATATACACATTTCGTTTATTAGTAAAAATCATGAAATGTGTTTTACTGGTATTTAGGAAGAGTTTATTGGTGGTCAACCATTTCATTACATTGATATATTCTGATTTAAATATATTCTTAGCTGAATTAACATCTTTGCAAGAAAAATAAACAGTTGTATCATTTACAAATATTACGAAGTTAAGTATGTATATGAGATAAGCTTGGAAGGTCATTTATATATTATGAAAATAATAGTGGACACAAGACTGAACCCTGTGGTACACCATGTTTGAGAAACGTTTTAGTCGAGCAGGTATTTAAATTGAATCACATTTAAATATAATTTTAAGTGTCTTGAAAATATATATTGTTAGGATTGCAAAATTTGGGAATTGATTAATAATATAAAATATTGTAAAGTTTTTAACATATTTAAAAAACAAGTAACTTTTAAACCAATCACTGTTACAGTGTACAAAAAACGAATATGGTTATTAATTTATTATGCGTTTTTATTGTGTTATTTTTCAGTTTAACTAATTAGGCAAATTAACCGATTAGACAAATTTATTCATTTAACCGAAATTAAGATAAAGGTAAAGTCACAGTACTTTTTAAATTTAATCAAAATTCTAATCCAATCGTGTTGGAATTAATTTTGCAAACTTAAGGAGATAAACTCATCCGACACGGAGATGCCGTATTGAAACTGAAAACCGTCTGGACCGATCCGTTACAGACCTACAAGCCATCATTTGACAGATTTTACGCAATTGCCTTTTTTGCTGCTTAGCGATTCTTTCATAACTTAACTTCCATTGGAAAAGACTGGGCATCTCGGGAGGAATTTCCTCGCATGAGAGTTTATCCGAAGGCGCTACATCTTAGTAGCTGGCATTAGTTTGGTAAGACGAAACAAGGAGCAAATACATATTGTACATAGTGTTTAAAAAGAATTATTTTTGTCCACTGTATTTTTATTTATTTATTTACAGTTTTCCTTTTTTGGTGTTTTTGTTCCATGCAATAGAAAATTTATTTACATCGAAAGTAAACATATATTTTAATAATAATAAATTGTTGTAGAAACAAAAGAATATACCGTACGTATGGTTTAAATATATAAAAAAGATTTTCACTTGATTGCACTTAGCCCTAGCTACAGCACAGGTTTAATAACTATCATACTTTCAGCTTCTTTCATATTTCATTAAAAAAAAGTCTATATCAAATAAAATACTTGCTGGCTGTTATAAAAACAAAAAACATCCATCATGGGTGTAAAATTTTTTAAAAAGTTTCTCCGCAGTCCGCATAGGTATTTCTGTCGTTCTAAGCGTTTGCGCCAAAATTTAATTTGAACCAATATGTGTTCGTTTTATATCGGATTCGTTTGGTCCAAATGAAAGATATCCTTTTACTTCTATATTAGGTAAGAGTTGGTAAGTTAGATTAGTTGAACCCCCAGGTAGACTTATAGACTAAAATATTTAGTTCAATTGAAAGGTAAGAAACGATAGAAAATGAACACATTTTGACACAAACACTCTTGGCCTTCTCCCCGTTTCTGTGTCCGCACCAATGTCCAGTACCCACATTTCTGTTTTGTTTCGGTGTTTTTGTAATGTGGCCGACATTATTTTACTGAAATCAACTTAAAATCACCACCTTTAATCTCTAAATAAAAACTAAATTTAAACTTTACAACAAGAATTGAAAAGTGTGATTCTTCCGAAATATCAAAGTTTGCCTATATTTTAAAGTAAATCCTGTATTCAGTGTATTGGTTTATTTCTGGCAGTCCGCGTATTGGTGGCCCTGCCCTATGAAAATATTAAATATTTTCAACTCTTCCACATTTTTAATAGTTAGGAGTAATCAAGGACAGGAAAATATGCCATATTCAAAATCCTAACCATACCATGATAGGCTATATTAAAATACTTATTGATATGTAATTATTAATTAATATTATAAATAAAATAATAAATTACTCTTAATCATCATGAACTGGAGTTAATATGGTCCTAAGACCTAGAATATGGCCAAAGAAGGTTTTCTGAATTATTTAATCCTTTTAAGGATGGCATTTTATTATAATTTAAATATAATTTTAAGTGTCTTGAAAATATATATTTTTGGGATTGTAAAATTGGGAATTTATTAATAATGTAAAATATAGTCAAATTTTTAACATACTGTATTTGAAAAACAAACGTTGGATGTTAAAATGCCAAGTGGTCTAAGGTAAATCCCAGAAAGGGCTACAGGGCTGCGCGCATGAAACCACACGAACAAGTTTCAACGCGTTCTTACTTGTAAATGTGACGTATCATGTTTAGCCAATGAAGTATGGGAAAATAAGTCACGTGATGCCCCACCTCCCGTTTCATCCAGTCCTGTATTCATAAACAATTTTAGTGTTTAAAAAGTACTTGAGATAAATATTCAAACAACTTAATCCTGTCAAATAAGTTAATTAATTAAATAATATAAAACAATTAGGAATTTGTAAAACTCATAAAACAGTGTATGTAAAAGTTGTCTCTAAGTTCCAGATTTTTAAGAACGATAGACAAGAGATTATTTTCCCAATACGAGATGAAAATCTGAAATGCAGACGGGACAAAGAAAGCGCAGCGCAGATTGAGATTCATTCAGTCAGTGGAGAAGAGTTTGTCGAAGAGAGCGGGTTGTACACAGCCCATCAGAAGATGGGGCCCACTTGTAAAATGAACTTAGACTGGTAAAGTAAAATTTCAGCTTCCCTAGGACAAAGTTAAAGAAAAAAATTTTTCCGCCCTAGGCTTTTATTCATGTCACGCACGAGGCCTATCCCATTTCTAAGGCCTACTTGATTCCCGATCAAGGTTTATCCTCATTTATTAATTGTATAACGTTAAGTGTAATTTAATTTAACCTGTGAGAAACAAAATTAAAAATATAAAAACTTAATAGTGTTTTACAGTATAACACCAGTTAAAGGAAGATTTGGAACAATAAACACTGTTAGCCTACTTAGGTAAAGTTTAAGTTTGAGCGTAAAACACGGAGAAAACTAAAATTACTCCGCTACCATTACAATTGTCGTGCATTCAGTGATAAGGTAACATCCCTATTGTCGTGCATTACTGTTGTCTGCACCCAACCACGAACTGGGCAATGAACTGGTAATATCCGGGGTTCACCCCAGGAGAGAAAGCCGAATTCTACATATTACCTTGGTTTCCCAGGTTTTGTTTCTGCCCGAATTATTCATTCTGACGCAGTTCAAGCTTGCTGCTCCACCTTGAACCTACAGTTTAACGTGGAATCCGAGTCATGACCCATCGCGGGGGTTCAGAAATTACGAAGTCCTTGCCTGGATTCGATTTCACGACTTCCCGACCAGCAGCCCAGCGTCTTAACCACTAAGCCACCCAGGATACCCATTTATCTATCGACCTATTTTTTCTGGAAGGATAAACAGCTGGATAAGCTGCGCGCCGTCTGCTTTTGCCGGTGGATTCGTAGTCATCGATGCTAACCAACAATAAGAGTTAATATGAGCTTCAGATAAAGAAGAAGGCTTCTGCATGGTTTGATTACTTTTAGGTTTATATTTTAAGTAAAATTATTTTTGGGCAACACTTCATAAAAAACCGGGTTTTTGAGGGTCCATTATTTTTAGGGAGGGTGGACCCCACGCAGTAGCGGCGATAGGGCCCTGCAATCCCTGCAGTTGGAGGGGCCCCGAGGCAACGATGGGCCACACGCGACCGATTTTTTTTTCAACAACTTTTCCCGTCGGGGCCCCTTACCGCGACCTTGGTCTGGACTTGCCGAGGAAGGAAATCTCTAGGGAAAAAACACTATGCATATGATTCGAAAAAAAATAAGATTATTACAAGCTTATTCATGTAAGTCAGGTGACGTATTCATTTTTCCCGTCCAGTTTTGAATACCCAGCTCTTTTCGGGTCCAGAATCCAGATTGAGTGGTCGCCTCAAGGTACTGTGGTGTAATTTCAGTTGACGATATACGAGTATAAAGAACCAAAACAAATTAACTATTTACGTTCTTGAATTTGCGTTGGGAGGGTGTGTGTTTACCGTAACTCTAATCACAAAAAAAATAATTTACGCTATGACAGGGACCCCCCTATGGCGTTTTGCAAGGGGCCCCAAAATGACCAACGCCGCCCCTGACCCTACGTTGCATCATTACATATACACTAGCTTATGATTAGTATAAAGTATAGCAAACTTGAATCCTTCATCTCCATGACAGAGCGTTTATATCAAATTTCGGTGTGTCTCCGAGAAGCTGATGCAATTTGAATTTCGATATGTTTATCGTTTCAGTGAGGATTTTTAAAAACTGACAACATTCAGTGGCGGATCCGGTGGGGGGGGGGCCATTGGGTGCCCGTGAACCCCCCCCCACCTTTTTTTTAGAACAAGTAACAAGTGACCTCACTTAAAATGCTAGGTGTGGAGGTGACCTGAAGTGGCAAGGAAGGAGTGTACTTTATATTTCAGTGAATAAATAATTCATTCAGAACCTAAATCACAATTTATCGTATATACTCGTGTAACGGGCGATCTCATGTAACCGTAATAAAACACGAATACCTACAAAATTCACTTTTTTGTATTGTAAGCATTTGAATTTGTGTGAATTTGAATCTATTCTGCGCAGATACATACGCAGATGCATACAACAACAAGGACAGGAATGGGTCAAGTGATATACTCTATATATATTCTATAATAAAGATTTGTTCCTAATATCTGCTCGAGTATTATTTCCCTTCAGTGACATACCTTTCTCGTTAATAATGAAGCTACACTTTGTCACAAGACAAAATAAATAAAAAAAATGACATTGCTGTAGTTCATGGTACTCATGAAATAATGAAGACACGAGAACAATATATTATACTTGAGTAATTAATGATTTATGAAATCGTTAGAAACTAAGTTTGCCTATCTCACACAGTGCATTAAATGCCTGATGATTATAACTTTTTAAGAACCTTACATAGCACAATTTAGATAGAGCAATAGCGTAACGCTTTTTTTTAAATTTCTGTAACTCACTTGCTCTAGTAACAACAATAAACAAATTATGTATTTGTAAAAAGAGATACAGAGCTTGAAGTTTGAACTATATAGATGTGAGTAAATCTTGTTGGTGGATTATATTTCCGATCTATGATTACCAACGGCAGCAGTGAACCCCCCTGAAAAATTTCTGGATCCGCCCCTGACATTTGGCGGAATATTGATAAGATAACGAAGCAAACATTTTGAACATGACCACAGGATTCCCCAGCGAGAACTGGAAACTCAAAATATTTTAGTTAAGAATTTAAAATTAAACCAAATTCTGCCCTTGATGTATTAAGTTCCAATGTCTGACATTTATCGATAAAGAAACGTGAAATGCCAGGGCAAAATCTTTTTAAAACAACCACACAGTCAACCAGTATAAGGAAAAAACACTCCGTATAAATTGGCCAGTTTAAATACGGTATTGTATATGACGTGTATATTGTATATACTGTACAGTATTATATATAAAGTTCAGTCAATAAATTTGCCGAGTTGTTTCATATATATATATATATATATATATATATATATACTGTACAGTATATTTTCATTTATTTGTACTTCAGACGTTTTGACATTTTCATTTATTTGTACTTCAGACGTTTTGACAATTCTTTTGTCATCATCAGTGAATTAAGTCTTAAAACCTTAAAACAAAAGTAAAAAGTGAAAAGTGAAAATTACATCAATACAATATTAAAACCATTAAAATTAAAACCTTAAAGAAAAATGAAAATTGCATCAATACAAAATTAAAATCATTTAAGTTTCATCACTATAAAAACTAAAATTAAATTAATTACCTCAATAGGTAAATACACAATGTTTACATCCACCTCCATACTTGGCAAAGCCTAAGAGAACACTGGATGGTCAGAGGATTAGAAAGGGTATGTCTACGAGAGTCGGTTGGTTAGTTAAAAAAGCTGTAATTTGTAGGATGAGCTATTATTGTTAAGGGAGGGTTTGTTTGTATAGATGTACAAAGATTCTAAAATTCGGAGTTCTGTGAGGTTATTGGATCTAGTTAAAATTTCATATATATATATATATATATATATATATATATACACACACGTTCCAAGTTAATTAATGCTGTTATTTGTAGATATTCACTGCTCTAATTTCAGTAATGATTCAGGAATTCACTTTTCTGTATAGAAAATAATTTCTAAAGAAATTTTAACAAGTTTGAATATAAAAGCTACTTATCTGTGAGCAGAGAAATGTTGGAATTTGAAAAGAAGTTGAAATGTGAATAGTAATAATGAAGATAAGTGGAAATTAAATTATAAGCTAAAAATATTTCGGACGTTGCATATGACATACAAGATTTTTATTGGAATATCGGAAATAAATTAGAACATGTTTCCTTAATTCCCAGAAACAAACAAGACGAGTTAGAAACTAAATATTTTGTCGAATATTTACAACTGTTTACATAAATATTGTTTTATTCAGTGGAATTTTTACCATTCAAAAACTATGTATATATTATATATATATATATATATATATATATATATATATATATATATATATATATACATTTAAACTGCAAACACGCAGTATAATTAACGTAAAGAACGACGCTTGTATAGGAGAATATTCCGCGCAAGATGAAGAGAGAGAGAACGAAACAAATGAAAAAATGAGGTAACCACCCGGGAATCGAACCCGGGATCTTCCGATTGCCGGTCAGATATGATAACCATTACACCATGGGCCTCACTCAATCAAATGCCGTAATTCCTCTACATACGCGCGGAATATTCTCCTATACAAGCGTCGTTCTTTACGTTAATTATACTGCGTGTTTGCAGTTTAAATGTATACAGCGTCTCCCAAAGAAATGTATACCCACTTTGTTCGATAACACCAGCTATGAGGATAATAAATATATTACTTTTTATATGTTTTTTAATAAAGAATTTTCTCCTGAATCTAAATATGTAATTATTTTTATTAAAAATTGAAGAACAAAAAAGTTACAGATGTTTAAATTATAATTATTATTTTCGAGACTTCATGTGCGATATTTTCTAATATTTTAACCGACTGTTTTGAGATACTTATGTTTAGTGTTGAAATTGAAGCATAAATGTTGTAATTATTAGTTAATTCAAAAAATTTAC
The DNA here is from genome assembly GCA_023014485.1 of Bathynomus jamesi. Taxonomy (NCBI): domain Eukaryota; kingdom Metazoa; phylum Arthropoda; class Malacostraca; order Isopoda; family Cirolanidae; genus Bathynomus; species Bathynomus jamesi. Next base: position 16,590 of record JAJOZX010004791.1, read on the forward strand.
AAATTCCATGGTTAAATGACACTTTATCTAAGATGTTCGACGTCTTCCAGAACGTTGTTTTTGTAAGTTTTGCACAGTGCCGTCGGTTTCAAACTTATCTCGTATACGTGCAAAAATATTAAAAAATATAGCACATGAAGTCTCGAAAATAATAATTATAATTTAAACATCTGTAACATTTTTGTTTTTCAATTTTTAATAAAAATAATTACTTATTTAGATTCAGGAGAAAATTCTTTATTAAAAAACATATAAAAAGTAATATATTTATTATCCTCATAGCTGGTATTATCGAACAAAGTGGGTATACATTTCTTTGGGACACGCTGTATAATGTACGGCATACGGGAGGTGCCCCCTCGGGGCATTGGTTTCTGCGCGTATGTAGAGGAATTACGGCATTTGATTGAGTGAGGCCCATGGTGTAATGGTTATCATATCTGACCGGCAATCGGAAGATCCCGGGTTCGATTCCCGGGTGGTTACCTCATTTTTTCATGTTTCGTTCTCTCTCTCATCTTGCGCGGGATATTCTCCTATACAAGCGTCATTCTTTTATATATATATATATATATATATATATATATATATATATAGCCTAATCGTAACCAATTTGATGTTACCGGTTTATAACGTAAAGTTGGCACTATAATAATGATAATGGTTAATTGATTGATAATGATTGATTGTTAATGATAAGGCTGGAGTCACCAATTTATAGTCACTCCAAGATCACCAATTTATAGTGGCCTACGGATCACCGGTTTGATGTGGCTAAGAAAGTAGGCTTACTATAATTTATGAATGATGATATTGAAATGAATGATTAGGGGTCACCAGCTTGGCCTACAGCCAAACAAACAATATTTAATAAAGAGATAGAAATTACTTTTGTTGTTTTGTGTTTAATTAGGAGAATAAATCAATTACACCGGTCTGTATGAAAATCGATTTCATTATTTTGAGTTGTGATTCTGAAGCAGTTCGCTGCGCTGAATTCAAAAATGCTACCAGTTTTGTTCTATCACCCACAGTTTTAAAGTTATTAGCAAAACAATTTTGGCGTTTTGTAATTTTTTACCTTTAATTAATTTCGTTTTTTCAGATAGATAATTCTAACATTACGTCTTTAAAATTTTAATAATGGCTTCTAGAGGATGTACCCATAGTCCAGACATATTTTGTTATATTTGTGGTCGGTATGTTGTTGTAAAACAAAGGACAAATGTAACGACCTTCATTAAGAGAGCTTATCATGCTTATTTTGGAATTAAATTAGGAGATCAAGACAAAAGTTGGGCTCCACACAAGGTTTGTCTTACGTGTGTTGCGGCACTAAGGAATTGGAGCAAAGGTAAAAAGAAAAGTTTGCCATTTGGGATCCCTATGGTATGGCGCGAGCCTAGAAACCATACCGACGACTGCTACTTCTGTTCTTGCAATAAGGCCGGTACCCCATGGTCCAGAAATTCCTATTCCCCGCCCACCCGAGAGTCTGGATCAATACAATTCAGATTCTGATTCAGCTCCAAATCCAGACAATGATGATGTTTATGAACAGCCAACAGCTGACCGAGATCCTCCTAAACCATTAACTCAAGCCGAACTAAATGACTTAGGGATTTGAATCTGCCTAAGGACTCTGCAGAACGTTTGGGGTCTAGATTGCAGGAGAACAATTTATTGGCATCCGACATATACTTCGCTTGGTACAGAAATCGTGAGAAAGACTTCGTGCCTTTTTTCGAAGAAGATGGTCCCTTGGTATTTTGCAAGGACATCACAGGATTAGTATGCAAGCTAGGCATCGAATACCAAACCAGTGACTGGAGGTTGTTTATAGATTCCTCTAAAACCAGTCTAAAAGGAGTGTTGCTGCACAACGGTAACAAATATGCATCAATCCCAGTGGTCCATTCTACTCATTTAAAAGAGACCTATGATAACATGAAACTGCTTCTGGAAAAAATTCAGTATCAAAATCACAGATGGATATTGTGTGGGGATCTCAAAGTCCTTTGCATGTTACTTGGGCAACAATCAGGATACACTAAGATGCCATGTTTCATCTGCGAATGGGATAGTCGAGCACGTGACCAGCACTGGAAGAGGAAAACTTGGCCTCCTAGAGAGAATCTTACCCCAGGATCAAAGAACATTTTACATGAACATCTAGTTGAACCAAATAAAATCCTCCTACCACCCTTGCACATTAAGTTAGGCTTGATGAAGCAGTATGTCAAAGCATTGAATAGAGAAGGTGAGTGTTTCAAGTACATTTGTTCAAAATATCCAAAGATTAGCTCCGAGAAAATAAAGGAAGGTGTTTTTATAGGTCCTCAGATTGTTATAATGTTATAATGTTTCAGACCAACAAAGACCCTAGGATCCACACATGGCTGGTTACCTAACTGTGTTCGTGTATTGTGTATGTCCTCCGTGGTGGCGGAGGGGACCTACAATTTTACGTGGGTTCCGAACCACAAGAACATAAGAAACTTATGTAAAAACTGCCGGTAAATTGGCAACGACCAATTTTTACGAAACTAAATAATTATCAATTTAAAACTAATTAATTATCGATTTAAAACTAAAGATAGAATCTCTGGATCCAGAGGATCAAGTCATAATAGACCACTATCATTTCCTGAACACAATGACCAATAAAGAAAAAGAAGCATGGCTTGGTTTCAAAGATGTTGTTGAAAACTTCTTTGGAAACTACAAAAGCCAAAATTATGAAAGACTGGTGGAAAATATGCTTAAAAAGTTTTGTGCCTTAGGCTGCAACATGAGCCTGAAAGTTCACTTCTTATTTTCGCATTTTGACCGTTTTCCCGAAAATCTCGGAGATGTCAGTGAGGAGCAAGGGCAACGATTTCACCAGGACATCAAAACCATGGAAAGAAGATATCAAGGAAGATGGCATACAAATATGATGGCGGATTACTGCTGGTGTCTGCAACGAGATCAGCCTAACGCACAGCATAAGAAAACATCAAAGAAGCACCGGTTTAGTCGTCATTAGTCAGATCTACCTTCTTAGTCTTAAGTCTTTGGAATAAGTCCTGAAATGTTTGCAAGTAAAGAAGGTAAATATATTTTGTTTCTTTGTTATTTTTTTATTCTTTCATAAACAAGCAATATGCTTGTCCAAGAGCTAGGAGCTATTTAATTCTGCTTTAATTAGGTTTTACTCTATCACCTAAAGATTTCGTGCTACAAGGGGTGTTGTAATACCTCATCTGTCCCCAAATGTTAACCACCCATTGATGGGAGGGGGGAGAGTATTTTGCTGGGAACGGGACTGGTTGTTATATATATTTACCCTACATTATTATGTAAGCGTTACTGTAGCCTATAGCAACAAAATTTATGGTTTAGCATGTGCAATCCAATGTTGGTCTCGATAAGATGGTTCACATTTGGGGATAAATGGGGGATTTATGACACACCCTGTAGTAAGAAAACCATACGTGATAGGGAAAAACTAACTATATTTTTTAGCTCAGCGCACTCAAATTATATAGAATCACCAACTAGTTTGTAAAAATCGATCGACAAGTTTTCAAATGTGTACTGGTGTTATTTGTTCACAGCGATTCACAGTTCAATAAAGGTATTTATAATGATTAACAATTATATAACGACATTTACACTATGCAAAAGATGGCTGAGTATTAGCAATAAGAAATGGTTATACAGCCTAATTGTTAAGTAAGTACAATGATGATAAGCACTAATTTAAGTAGGATAATGAGATATGCCGAGTGAACACAGAATAAATAATGAAAGCCTATTGACAAATGAAATAATGCACGTACGGTTGGTACAGTAAATGGATTACGTAATACACTGATTTAGATAGGCTAATGAGATATGCATAAATGGAACACAGAATAAATAATGAAAGTCTATTGACGACTGAATTAATGCACGTACGGTAGGTATAGTAAAGGGATTAGGCTCTCAAGAATGAACTGCATAAGAGTACATAAACAGTAGAATACACGATAAGTAAATTATACAGGTGATCACAATAACAGGGTGATGCAAAACTACGATATTGGCACGACACTTGAAATAGGCCTACTGCGGTCTTGACGAGAGTTAGTTTTCCCGGTAGCTTGCATACACTTGGCTATAGCCTAAACGCGACGCACTATTACCAGAGCTGGGCAGTATTTAAATACATTTGTATTTAAATATGTATTTAAATACATTTGTGTATTTAGAACTGTATTTATAAATACATTGTTTTTCATGTATTTAAATATAGTATTTAAATACTTTAATGAGTATTTAAATACAATGTATTTAAATACTCAAAATATAAAAATGTAAATACTTTTACTGGTTTAATACACGTTCTGTACTAGCACAGTACGACGCGTCGACAGTGTAGTACAGCATGGTTCATGTTTCAACGTGTCAGTTCAATCAGTCGTGTGCCACTCTTAGTCGAAAGTGGTTGATTTCTTTATCGTGTGCGTGTCATGGCTTAGTGAATTAGTGAATGCATATGTTAAAATTTGTATGCATTTAAAATGTATTTACAAATGTATTTAAATACAATTGATGTATTTTGTATTTAGTATCTAAATACATTCGTAAAATGTATTTAGTATTTAGTATTTAAATACATTTCTCCCATGTATTTAGTATTTAGTATTTAAATACATTCAATGTATTTATTGCCCAGCTCTGACTATTACACTGTGTAGTGTGTAGGCTTCGTGTGGATTAGTTAAGTCGAGGCAAAGGGAGCTTCCCGCAAATGATGAATGCTCTGGAGATTGAACCTACTTGAAGGTTGACCGAATTGCGTTTGGCTGAAGATGAACTTGGAGACTGTAGAAGGCCTGTTATAATACTTGTTGCACGGGCGCCGATCGAGTTGTGGTTAAGGATGAGCGAAGAGAAATAGGTTTGTGGCTTGAAGCTTAATAGGAAGTTTACGGACATGGGCCTCGAAAGGTGCTTCGGTAGTCAGGTTGGCCTTGCCGGAGGGAGGATGAAAGTTGACAGCCGGTAGAGAGCTGGTAAGAGGCCAACGGAATGCCTACAGCAGTGATGTTCTTTATTGCAGGAAGGAATTGTAGAGTCGCCTCAAGTGTTGCTTCGTTCTTGTATAATGTATATGGTTGAAGTGTGACTTGGGACTGAGGCCGGCTGAGGTCGTGATGGCGCTGCGTTGAGAGAGTGGATTCACGAGAACAAACTACGAGCGGAGTGAGGGCGAATTCCAGTGAACTCTGCCTTATATAGGCTTGTAAGACGCTAACTTTTCGCCGGCCTTTTTGGGAAGACACAAATTTCCTTTTGTTTCTGCTTCCTTGAACACCACATGTGTTTTTCGCTTCCTGATGATTCTAAGATGTCTGCAGACGGCGAGGGAGAAGGGGACCATTCTGAGTTTGTGTGTGTGTGTGTGTATATATATATATATATATATATATATATATATATATATATATATATATATATATATACACACACACCCCAATTAGTAACGCCCCACCACGGAGGTGTCTTAAATGTGGATAAACTAAAGCCCATACTACACGGCCCTTTGTTGCCGTTTTTCACCGCTGAGTCGTGCCGCACTGAAAACCGAATGAAGTTCTTTACACATTAATCGGCAACAATTGAGGTTTGAAACATTTCAAGATATTGTCGCTGAATAACTATTAATACGTTCAATACAGTTTCAAACTCCAATTGTTGCCGATTAATGTGATTAATGTGTAACTGGGTCAACGAGAGGAGATTGTATTTTTTTTTAATTTGAATAACCTTTATTAATAATAAAATAAATACATTGTTTTTACAACATACAATGACATAAATAATTGTGAAGCTGGACTATTTATTTTAGTTAATTTGGCTCTTAAGCTTTAGGCCTTACTGGGCTTTTATTAAAAATAAAACAGATATTTATTATTTATTTATTATTAATAATAACTAAGTATTATTAATAGCTAAGGTATGTATCAATCTTAAATTATCATTATCGATATGACAAATGCCAGGTCATTACTGAAGGTATTATACCAATACCAAATAAAGAAATCAATATTATAGATATCAATCGACCAGGGAAGTACTTTGGTGCATGGGAGCAGGGTCGGCGAGAGCTGCCACGGGCCCCGGGGGAAGGATTGGTATATGAGCCTCCCTGTTTACTCAGTATTTTATTATGAATGTTTTTGTGTACATAACAAGCAAACTGATTATATGTCCAAGTCACTATTCAAAACATGCAGTATGAATAAACAACTCGGAAGAAAATGACCATTTTATTTTTCGAATCAATTATATTAATTCTATCACTATACAATTTACAAATGCAGTATCAGTCCATGCAGGCAGGATAATTGTTTACTGCAAGATTTTCATAATTAGAAGTGTACTTTCTTTGCCTTCTCTCTAGCAAAGTGGTAAATGATTCTGATGAAATTTAAAGTACGGACTAACTGGCTTTCAATTACAACGGTTCCCAGATCTGTCAGTCGGTCTTGGGCATTGGTGGACCGCAGATAATATTTTATCTGTTTCAGTTTGACTATGATAATCTCTATAAAATGTATGTTCATTAATTATATTTCGTCTCTGTTATTTAATCAATTGCTTTATTAATATTTTTAGATTTTATCCCCCCTCTTTCCGGGACCCCTAGAGGTCCGGGCCCTGGGGATTTAACCCGACTTCCCCACCCTCTCGGCGGCCCTGGATGGGGTAGACGTTAAGTAGGAGACAGGGAGTGCTGGAACTCCCGTTTCTCCTGTCACGTCACTGTCTTTCTTAGCTGATCTTTTACCATGTCCCATCTACCCGGTGAGCAGTTCAGCATGCCTTCAAGCGCACACTTCTCCCTCTATCCCTCACTACACATACATGCATCTTACATTTTTGCGGACGTTCGCCCTTGGCTTCTCCTTCCTGCATAAAATACTCGGTTTTCAGCGGGGCATGATTCAACTGTTAAAAACGGACGTGTGATATGGGCTTAAAGAACCGTTGTGTAATCAACACTTTTCCAAAGCGAAAGTCCCTCATGAAGTCTGCATTTTCTACCCACGATCGAAATAGAAATTATATAAAAACAGATTCATTAAATCTTAGCTCAAACGGACAACTGGCACGGAATTCTAAAGTCAAGTTAGGCCTATGATGAAAGCCAAAGCGGAGTCCTGAGTATGCCCCTCATTTTGGAAAGAAAATTTAACAGTAGTTTAATGTATCATTAAGTTCACCTTATATTAATAATAATAATAATAATAATAATAATAATTGACGTGCTGTCCTTAAAATTGCATAAATAACTTACCCATAAAATGCATATGTAGAAAACGCAGTTATTATGTACAGCATATTTCTTGAATGGAAGTCTTTCTGACGTCATTATTTAAAAACCGTCATTATAATGACGTCATTCTTTGAAGTATTGCTTGGTGTTCAAAGTTTTCTTTTGTTGGTCTACAATTATTCTAATTTCGTCTCCATATAATTATTCTCTTCATTGAGAGGAACCGACCAACTTTGTCAGATGAAGGAAAATTTCCAGTCAAATTTTATGAAGAGGAAACGGAGTTTTCTGAAAACTTACACGATTTATGATAAAATTGTAGAACGAAAATATCTGCGTCATTCAAAATCAATTTATCATATTCCAAGCCAAGCTTAGTAACCGATTATACTATGTCTAAAAAAAGTCGGCTTCAAACGCCTTTGAAAACAGACACATATGTTCAGCCCTGGTTGTTGGGAAGCCACACATTAGCGCCTGAAGAGAGGACTGAATGACGCTGATTGGTTGGGGCGAGTCACGTGATCAGTTGAATCAAAACATGGCGAAACAGAAATGGGAACGTGAGCAAACCTTCAACCTACACTAAATCTATATACAACCAGTGATGTAGTCGAGACCAGGGGCGGACTGACAGCAACCTGGGCTCTCGGGCATAATGAGGTCCTGAGCCCCTTGAAATCCGATTTTTTTCATATTACAGTTCGATTAGACGCTAGACCCAATTGAGAACACTCACTGTTTTATGATGACTGCAGGCCGGGGCTGCCGGGCTCTCGGTCCACGCCCAATTGCCCGACCGCTCAGTTCGCCCATGGTCGAGACCAACATGACTGAGACAGAGACCTAAGCACCCGAGACCGAGACCAGAAAAAAAAGGTCTCAAGACCGGTCTCGAGTCCTACATCACTGTATACAACCGGGACTTCGATATACATGGACTCGACATGCGATTTTAGGGTGGGCCAGAGGAGGCCTAGGGTTCAAAATCGAAAGCTTGCAAATAAGTTAAAAAATGTGTTATAATGGACTCCTACCATGTTTTTAACCATACCTAAGAGCAAAAAACAACATTCTAGCCACTCAACATTGCTTAAGAGGGGGGGTATCGAGGTCCCCGGACACACCTATGTCAATATTATTATTTTGAACTATATTGCAAAAACGGAACATTTTAACAAAAAACAATTTAAGATCACTAATTTTAATAAAAAATGTAACTTACATTTGTAATTACATTTTATCAGATTGCACTTTAGCAATCTTTTTTACACTTGGTGATTGTTTATCATCCTTAGTAGCCGGCTTTCTTTTCCGTTCTGCATGAATTTGGCTGTTCACTTCACTAACAATTTTTTGCACCAATATTAAATATTGTTTGGGAAACTTTTTCAACACGCTTTTTGAAGTTATGACCATTGTCACATTTAATATTACATAATGTTTCTGTGTTTTCATTTTCTGCCATCTTTTCGACAAAAATTTTAACAAAAACTGCTCTAGGATTTTCGAATCCTAAGATTTGTGATCTCAAAGAGATAAAGAATCATCTTTGAAGATGAGCAGATAAAGTTCATAGGCATGAACTGCTGTTACAAACACTATGTCAGAAAGATTACATAAACCACCACGGTTTATTGCGTTCAAGAAACTTTCTTTTTTAGTTGTATCACTTTCACTCACTCCTCCTGTTGGAATCTCAATATTTACTGTGGGAATTGTGTCATCTTTGACAAGAAGTTGACAGCAAGAAGAGCATTTTAGTGTCTTTTTGATTGATAAAAATAGAATTATAGATGAAATTATAGATGAAATTGCAAAGCTGTGGAAAAACCACTACTCTAACATTCTTAATAGTGTGAGTAGGGATAATCTTAAGATAGATTGCAGCGAAACGATTGTGGGAGGGACAAGGGAAAATATTTTGATATCATTTTCTGAAGTAAAGAGGTTAATTAAAGAGTTAAAGACTGGTTCTGCGTCAGGGGTAGATGACTTATCGAATGAGCACTTAAAATATGCAAATGACGTAGTATGTCTGCATATATCATTGCTCCTATCAGCCATGCTTGTTCATAGCTATATCCCTGCAGAGTTCATGAGGGTATATATCTTGCCCCTGGTCAAAAATAAGTACGGAGACATTCTGTCCAGCAATAATTACAGGCCTATTACTGTCGCTTCCTGCTTCTCGAAACTACTAGAAAAACTCGTTACTCCGATTAAATGATTTCCTATGGACATCTCCTAATCAGTTTGGCTTTAAAGGTCCCACTCAACTGACCTGTGTATCTATGTACTTAAAGAAACTATCTAAATACATTGACAGTAATTCAACCATTTATAGCTGTTTCCTTGATATAAGTAAGGCATATGATAGGGTGAACCACAATATTTTATTTGCAAAACTAGAAGACAGGAAGGTTCCCATGTACATATTAAATTTATTGAAATTTTGGTATTCCCACCAATCTTTCACTGTTTAGGTGGGGCAATGTACTATCCGAGTGTTTTGGCTCCTCTTGTGGAGTGAGACAAGGCTCCTTGCTCTCCCCTATGCTGTTTAATGTGTATATTGACGGATTAATTGCGTGAGACAACAGTAGGATGTTGTATAGATAACACAAGGATAAATAACTTAGTTTATGCCGATGATATGGTGTTAATAAGTCCCTCTGTTAAAGGTCTGGATCGGCTACTAAATGTCTGCGAAGTGTATTCGCAGAACCATGATATTCTTTTTAATGTTACAAAAACTAAGGTTATGCAATTTCATCCTAAAAGCTGTAATCAGCCAGCTGATATAAGGTTTAAAATGAATGAAGTAATTGAGGAAGTACAAGAGTTTAAGTATTTGGGTCAAACTATTACCAGCTCCTTGAGTGATGACTCGGATATAAGAAAATCTCGAAGCCTGTGTGCTAAAGCGAATATGACCATAAGGAACTTCCGTTTCTGTACAAGTGAAGCTAAAGACACTCTTTCGTACTTTCTGCTGTAATATATACGGTCAGCAACTCTGGGTGAATTATAAAAAAGGTTCTGGCAGAACTCTAAATTTGCTGTACAACAGGTCTTTTAGACTTACATAAATTACCCCCGAGATGCTCAGCTTCGCAAATGTTTGCTACCCGCAATGTCCCGAGCTTCCCGGAGGTAACAAGACGTGCTCAACAGTCTAATGCAAAGAATTAAAAAATCAACCAACCCGATCATCCAAGCTATCCATGAATCCTGCCATTTATCCTCTAAGGCCTAAGCTATGGACTTCTTGGTACGAAAACGTCTGTCTGTAGCTCCACTTAACTTCGACAGTGCAGTATTATTTCTAATCAACTGTATATATTTCTCTCCTTAGTGTATGAACTGTCATTGTATTAATAATATCTGTCATATGGACTATAGTCTGCAATAAACCTTTTCATTTTCATTTCATTTTCAATTTCATAAAATAGAATTGCATTGTCGTCAGGTGAAACAATTTTCTAATTCAATTTGAAACTCAATGCTTTCAAGAAGTACCATAGCATCAGTACCTATTTGCTGTTCCTTAGCACAATTGCTCCCTTCAAACACATCTTTTATTTCTGACATACTGAATGAAGTTGGAGAATTTTATTAAACTTTTGAGTCATTGTTTTTTCCGCCTCAAGGAACTGTCTTACACTGGCATAATAATTAGTACCATTTAGTTGTCGGTACCAACCAAAACGTCTTTCAATGCAATCTGAATACACATAAATACACAATACAATATAAATACACATACAGACACACACATACACATGTTAAACATATATCGATATGTTTATGTACCATAATTAGACATGTTTTACCCATTTTTGCAAAGTATTCACATTTTGGGCCAAACGAGGTTATGCCTCCTCTGGCCCGCCACTCTGAGCCAAAGTGTCTGCGTGCGCAGTCCATGTATATCGAAGTCCCGATACAACCCAACATACCTTTTCCAAATTTAGTAACTTTACCAACATTATTTCCCATTCCCAAAAGTTTACTCAGAAAATTTAACTTCGACTGGTAAATTTGCTGTTAATATTAAAGAAAAAAAAGTTGTAATTTTCATCCCAATAGCAATAAAAAACCTGGAACTCTTCTTCACTAACTTTTATTTCATACCTTTCCCAAATATCCTCATTTCCCATACGGTCAATCCGTTTTACACCAATCACGCTTCTTAAATTGTTTATTTCAACTACTCTCACTTCCGACAGTGAACTATCATGCCAAACAAGCGCCTTGCATTATAGATTAATGTTAGTACCAATAAACCATGTAAACCTCATGCTGCCTCTACATTCAAGCACTTCCTTCCTATCAGGGATTTATTTCACCTATGACTTACTTCTCCTGCTTCATATTAAATATTACTTGTTGACCCTCCTAATTCTCCCTCAACGATAAGAACTTTACTCTCATTTACACTTACTTTCAACAATTTTCTTTTACAAACGTCAACATAACTTGTCACTGCCCTCCTCAATTCATTTTCTGATTCATCCAGAAACACCATGTCATAAGCATTCATCAAATGCGAGAGCTGCCACTCATACTTTCAAATTCAGATTTACTCCTTTATCATTCTTGCTTTCATCTCACGCATTACCACATTTATATAGATATTAAACAGCCTTGGGACATTACACAGGCTTGACACAGTCTTGTGGAACTCTTAACATAGAATAGTGAACTAGTCATTCGACTCCCACTTAGCTGTTACACAAACAGTATAACCCACATAAAAATCTCTCACTGCATTTAACACTGCCACCACACATTCTAGACATTTGCCACAAAGCAGATCCATTCACTTATTTTATAATACTCTGTCCAAATCCATAAATGACATTTCACGCTTTTCTTCTGATTACTTAGTTTCTCAGCCATCTGTTTCACTTCAAGCTTCTGATCAACACACCTTCCTTCTCTAAAACTGCCTTGTTTAGCTTCAACCGAGGATCTCTAAACGTTTATACTCTATCTCTCAACACACACTTGCATACTTTTACAGTTATCCCATAATTTTTAATTTCACTTCTTTCACCTTTGGTTTTATATAGCGGCACAGTTACAGCTTCATAATCATCTGAAATACACTCGCTTCCCTTCAGTTTTTGGCATATCTTCAAAAGTCATTCAATTACCATTCTACCTCCACATTTATTCACCTCACTACATATTTCATCAATTCCTGCTAACTCTCCTTTCCTCAACTTTCATACTGCTCGTTCAGTTTTCTCTAAGTTGATATCTTCTACTCCCTGGTAAACTCTTGTAAATATGCTATCAAAAAACTGCATTCCTATGGTCTTCCTGCTTATCTATCTCACCTACCAGCTACTAACACACACTTTCCTTAAGTCTCGCATGCATATGTTCATCTTGTACTAACACACTCCCAGTCTTATCTTTCACTAAACTGACCTTTGCACTTTCTAACTTCTTTCTAGAATAACTTTCTATTCATCAGAAAATGCTCATTCATCTTCCTTACCAAGTCTTCATCTATCCTCTTTTTACTTTGTTTTACCATTCACTCAACCTTTTCTTGCATTCTTTACACAACTCCTTACATCACTGCCAGATTGACTAACATTCTTTCTCATTCTGGCATCCTTTCTTTTATTGCGTTCTTCACCTCACCTAGCGATTTAAGAGTGGTTTTTTTTCGGTTCAGTTTTTCTTTGAAAAAAAAAAAAATTCAACTCCATCATTCTTTTCTTTTTAAATGTTGCTCATAAGTATAGTAATTTTCTTTAAAATATAAACCTAAAAGTGATCAAATACTGCATGAACCTTCTTTTAATATATCTTAGGATCATATTAACTCTTCGTGTTAAATATACAGGGTGTCCAAGAAATAATGGTGCAAAAATAATTGGTCATTTTTCTTATTATTCAATATGGATATATAATATATATGGTTGTTTACATTTCCAAACTGTGCAAGTTTAGAACGCTTTCAAGATTACCATCATTTGACGCTCGAACTCCATTAGAGCATTAGCAAGATGCTCTTGTGGAATGGATCCAGTTTCTTTGACGGAATACTGCCAGACTACTTTTTTTTTATGTAGGAAGGAGGGGGTAAAGGCGAGCGCCCACAAAACGGGCCTCCCCCCTGTATAACAACTATATAAGAAGAAGAAAGCCAAAATGAAGGTTTCTGAGGCACACGATGCCATTTTATTAATTTTTATTTTTTTATAAATTTTGAAAAGATTGTGTAGTGTAAGATGCATGTATGTGTACTGAAGAATGGAGGGAGAAGTGTGTGTTTGAGAGCGTGCTGGACTGCTCACAGGTAGATAAGACAGAAAAATACCAGCTAAAGAGGGCAGTGACAGAAGAAACGGGAGTTTCAGCACTCCTTGTCTTCTGCCTAGCGTCCCCCCCCCCCCCCCCCCGGAGTACTTCCCTGGTCGATTGGTGTCTACAATCTCCTCCATGAAATTTGTCACAATATTGTTTTAACATAGCCCCATAAATACAGAACCATAGAGGTTAAGTAAAGTGATCGAGGTGGCCATGATATCAGTCCACCATGGACCGAGGAAATGTTGCGGCCAGAAAGTTGTGAACAGCAACGGCATAGTGGGAAGTCGTCTCATCTTGTTGAAAGATTACACTTCTCATATCAACTCCAGTAGCCCTTAGTTGGAGAAGAAAAAAATGTTCGCAGTATGGAAGATAATTCACCTAGTCACGGAACAAACGTCAAAGAAAAATAAATTGTCGGTGAAGTTACGTGACATACTGTAGCACACTAAACATTAACTTTTGGTGACTCTCATTCATGTTGATGTTGTTTCAGCGCTGAATAAGCCACCCTCATCACCCGACTTAATGCTTTTGAACTTTCATCTTTGGGGGTTATGTTAAAACACTTGTGTATCACGACAAATCCAGGTACCTGGCAGAACTCCATCGAAGAATCAGAGGTTATTGGATCCATTCCAAAGAGCATCTTGCTGATGCTTCACTAAGTTTGAGTAAATTTGAGCCTTTTTTTTTGCAGCTGAATGTATATGATGGTCATCATGTGGAAGTGTTCTAAATTTGAGCCGTTTGGAAATATAAACATCCATATATATTGTAATATATTAATTAACAAGAAAAATATGACTAATTATTTTTGAAATATTGTTTCTCCGACACCCTTACTTTAGTTATGTCATACAACTAAAACAAATTGGTGCTTTGCTAATAGTAAAAATCTAAGTGCAGTAATTACTGTTGCATATAATGTGCCTGTACATTACAATCTATAGTTAATTTCACTACAGATATTTAGGAATTGCATATCGAAAAGCATTTAATATAACATACAAGGGTATGCTTGGGATTTTGAATAGGGCATAGTTTCCTGTCCCTGAGTGCTACTAACGGTAAAGTATTACATTCGCGGCTCCATCTGTAAAAGTAACATCTGTAAAAGTAGCAGCAAAAATCAAGAATTATCACCAAATAATGCAGAAAAAAAACTAAGGTTAATTGAATGGCCGGTTAGGTCAACTGTACGCTCTTGATGATTGGTTAGATTAAGTCGTTCACACTAGAATAATTAGAACTGGGTATTTTTATCAAAGGAACACACTTTCCCACACTTAAAGCACTTTTTCATAAACAGTAGCAGTTTGTTACTCTGGCTAAATTTAACACAATCCTCTAACTAGTTTAAGCTCACTGACGGAACATCCAGTGCCCACGTTCATCATCAACAACGTTACACTCCAAACTGACGCATTTCCACCTCATTGCCACATTTTATAGGCAATCGTGCGGCGGAATGGCACAAAGTAGTTCTTATTAAAAATAATTAAAAATTTTTGGAGAAATTAAAAAAAAAATTAGAGCTAGCAGGGTTTTTACTTAGTCTATATCTATATAAATAGATGACTTTTACAACTAAAGAGTTGATTTTTGTGGAGCCGTGAGTAATACTTAATCCTACTAACTATTAAAAAAAAGAATTGAAAATACTGTATTAGATATTTTCAAGGACAATCTTTCTCAGCCTGGGGGTTGCGGGAGGTGCTCAGTGAAGTTCAGATGCTAAGCAAACGAACCATCCTACGTGGGAAATCGAAGTTACTTTTCCAACGAAAATTACAGAAATATGTACGAGTAAAATCAGAAACTTTTTTTGAGTGAAAAACTCGTGTAATGTTACAGTTTTACAGTTTAAATTACTTTCAGTTAGTCGTAATCTTCATTCAGTGAGATACCTTTGCCTGCTTTGCATTTGTTTAGTGATGCTCCGGCTCCGGCCGAGCAGGAGTTCCGGCCATTTTAGAAAACTTCCTGCTCCGGCCGGAGGTGCCAAGTACACCAAACTCAATTCTAACAACTTTTAGTTTTAATTCTATAAAACTATAAAACCTCATTTCTGCACCTATCCGAATATTTCAGTTCTTAATGACTGTAATAATAATTTATTTTATGAGTGATCAGTAACTGTATTAATATTTCAGTTCTTAGTAACTAATAATAATTTATTTTATGAGTGATCAGTGATTGTATTAATAATTGATTTGATATAGGTTACTTTATTCAGCAAGACATCATAAGTTTCATAACCTGAGGATATTCTGTTCAATGGGAATTTTTAGAGAAATTAGCACACACAGCATAGAAAGTCGACTTTTATAAAGTTTAAGTTATTAAAAACTTAATTTAAAATAGCAGGACTATAATATATAAACCCTAAATAGATGAGACGATGGACCCCACACACACACACACACACATATATCTATATATATATATTATATATATATATATATATATAGTTATACACTGAAATAAATCAATTGGCCTGAACCTCCGGCCGGAGGCCGGAGGAAAAAACACTAAACCGGAGGTTCCGGCCAAAATCTGCCTCCGGTGCATCACTACATTTGTTAATCTTCATATATTCGGTTAAATATAAACTAAACACAAAGTAACACATACAGTGAATTTCATTGCTTTCTTTTAATTAGAATCCTAGATGAAAAGCCAAATTCCTATAAATATGAGGTTGCAAATGGAATTAAAACTCCCAGCGCTTCAGATACTAGTTCTAGATACTCATTTTTCGGTGCTATCCAAACTGTATATAAGTCTTCTGACGGGAAAGACAACTGCAGGGTCTTGCCAGAAGAAGGTTCAATCAATTCATCGAGTAGGTTTCCCATATATTCGGTAGACTCTACTACCCTTTCATTGAACGGATTAAGTATCCACTTCTTCCTAAGCTCTCAGTCATCATGTGGGAAATATATCTGGAGCTGGTTTTGCAGCTGAAGTATTTGCTGCATCATCATTTAGACCTGTAGGTCTAAGTTTAATTAAAAGAAAGTCTATTTCATATATTTAAAATATACATAATATTCTTTGATTTTTACATTTTACAACATATAAAAAGTAATTTATTGAAACTATATATCTATTTTTTATGTAAACGGATTTTCCACTGGAAGTGGCAACCCCCCCCCACCCCACGCCACTTTTTGTTTTTGCATCACAACTTCATCGTTACACCATACACCAATTGCCTTTCTCTTCACTCCATTTCGTACACACCCACGTCCTTCAGGCGCTGTATTCACTAATTATTCCTGATACACATTCCACATATTCTGTACATCCTTTTATTCTCTCCAATAAGGACTTATTCTGCTCTTCTTCTGCACTCTGTTGTTACAGCATTCGAATTTAGCCTTCTAACTTTTATTCTCACTGTCTCCAGTTTCTGCCTTTTGTACCAAACAAGAATCAACTTAACTTTACACAATACAATCACACGGTCTGACAAATTTCCATTTAACTACCACACATAGCTTTTGTACTTCATATATCCCTCAACATATCTTTACTCACACACATAATCTGTCAGACACACACACACACACATGTTCTCTCTCTCGTGGGAAGCATTTTACGAGAGATGGGGCCCCAGCCCATCCCTAACCCTGATGTGGAGGATAAGTCCAAAATATTGAAGTGAATATCGAAATGTTTTGTATATATCTTTTCACGTTTAGGTTTCGTGCAAATTTAGTAAGTTTTACTGAAATTCGTACACATTTGCACATGTTTGGCCGTTCAAGATTCTTGAATAACTCATATTATAATATATATATATATATATATATATATATATATATATATATATATATATATTATATACAGGGTGGGCCGTAAGTTTCCATACATAGGAAAAATTAAACGTTTGTTTTTATGTTTCAGATACCCTAAGAATATGCGTTTGACGTAAGATCTTGTTTACTGATGAAGCAAATTTTTACGTCAATGGAGGTTAATCGGCAAAACATACGTTATTGGAGTAATGCTAACCCTAACTGGCTGAGTCCGACGAAGATGCAAGGTGCCGGTAAAGTGATGGTGTGGGCCGGGATATGGGGTGACAGAATTATTGGACCAATTTTTGTCAGTGGAAATCTTAATGCCGAAAGGTATCTTAACATGTTGCAAGAAGAGATTTTCCCATCCCTGCTAAACGAGGAAGGTAACTTCCCAGTTTCTTCCAGCAAGATGGAGCTCCACCTCATTATGGTCTTCACGTGCGTCGGTATTTGGATCAGCAGTTTCCGGATGCTTGGATTGGTCGGCGTGGTCCTGTGGAGTGGCCTCCCAGATCCCACCCCCCTTGATTTCTATCTTTGGGGGCACTTGAAGGCCATGGTGTATCAGGAAAAGATACGAGACATAAATCATCTAAAGGAACGTATCACCAACGCCATTACAAGCATAACCAACTGTGCTAATGCGTGTTCATCAACAGTGGGGAACACGTATTGAAATGTGTTTTCAAAACAATGGCAACCATGTAGAGCATATTATATAAATAAAAATGGTTGTCCATAAAAAAATGTTTATTTTTCCTATGTATGGAAACTTACGGCCCACCCTGTATATGTAGTAGTTAGCGTAGGTGCCATGTGAAAAACAAAATGCTCCGAGAAAAAAGACACTATACTGCCGATACGTGGATGACATTCGTTACCACCGATAATGAAACAGAACTTCTAGAACTAAAAGCAGCATTGGAAGAAGAATCAGGCTTAACAGTCATTTATGAGTTAAGCATCAAGAGGAAAATCACATTTCTCGACGTGAAAATACAAGACGACGGCGATTGCTACAAGACCAGTATATACAAAAAACCTACGGACAGAGGAAAATGCTTAAATGCAAATGGCGAGTGCCCAACTAAATATAAACTTGGTGTAATAAAAGCACTTCTACACAGAGCTTATAAAATCTCATCTAATTGGACGCTCTTCTACCAAGAGCTTGAACGCTTAAAGCAGCTACGCTACTAATTAACAACGGTTTCACAAACATCGAAACAGAACGAGAAATTTAAAAAATTTTGAAAATGAAAAGGGAGGCAAATACAGCGGAGAGCAATCAGGCAAGAAAAGAGGAGACGCCTAAGAGTGCTGTTCATGAAATCTTTTACCAAAACCAAATGTCGCCAGCATATAAAACTGACGCAAGAGTAATAAGGAAAATAGTAAAGGAAAACATCAGATGTAGAAATCAGAATAAAATATCGCTTACCATCTAATCCAGAAACATGAAGACTAAAAACTTATTCATGAAAAATAACATCACTCGAAACACCGAAAATCTACAAAAATCCCACGTAGTTTACGAATTTCAATCCCCGTATGAAGATTGTAAACTTCGAGGAAACGTGATACGTGGGCTCAACCATAACAACACTGTCAAGAAGGCTAACAATGCACTTACAAGAAGGAAGTCCGAAACATCACATGTGGAACATACACAAAATAAACCTGAACCCCCCCCCCCCCCCACCTCCTACTATTCCAACTTCTTTTATCGTTGAAATTTTCATGGTACTTGTGTCGTCGTGTAAGACAGTCGACTCCGCTGAAGAAAGAAGACTCTCTCATCGCTTCCCGAACGGCAAGGGTGGCAAAGAATTGGGAAGGGAGACTCCGAAGATTTCGTCTGCCTCAGTGGCAAAGGAGGAGAAAAACTTCAAGAATTTTTACATCACACTCTCATCGGCAAGGGTAGCAAAGGAGGAAAATCACCCGAAGACAAAATACTAATTTACGTTTACCATTTTCAGTTTTCTGCGGTAGTAAGAGCGACTTGGATTTGGGGGTACACTTTACCTGAGCGATATTACAATTACAGAGAGGAACAATAATTTATTGTAGAAATTGAAGGAACAATCCAAGCAGAAAATAGGAGTACCTTTTAAGAGATAATATTACACCAATGAGGAGGTAATCTCCTCACCTTCCTGCCTCGCTCTGCCATGAAGTCCATTCAACGGTGGATTAAATTCCACTGGACTGGACAGTGGACACCCAAAGGTGGGCACTGGGTAACTATGCCTTGCATGATTGTACCACTGAGGGGTCTACCGACCCTGGGAGGTTTGTGGTTCGTCCTTCTGCCAGTAAGGTAGGGTCCTCTCATTGTACGGGCAATGCACCTACTTTCCAAGATGGCCTCTGAGACACAGTTCATGCCGGAGAAAATAGCAGGAGTTCACTCCTCTACCAGGCGAGCTAACCGTTGAACCCCCTAGGGGACGAAGCTCGCTTTGTCTATGCATCACAACGGATGAGAATAGGGGAAAAAAAACCATGCACACTTCATAGGCTCTGGAACGAGGGAGGAATTTGGTTACTGTATACACTTAATCAATCATACCAAGGCGCAATGCCAACTCGTATTCCTCTACGAGTCGTACGGGGTAAGGAGACCCCCGACAAGAGGAGAAGTATTCAAGAAGATTTATAGCCACTTAGGCGTGGCACTTACCAAATTGATAGCAGTGAACTCTGGCTACATCGCATTATACCAGGAGGAAAGGGACGTCAATACCCTTACCAATGCCGCCGCCCGCCGTAAAAACACTTAGGGAGATTGGCCTCGAGCCGAAAACTCCCCCAGCAGTGATGGCCTCCCCTCCAGGCCTATCATCTGCAAGAAGCTCGACGTGTGGGTCGGAGAGCACGCAGCCGAAGAAACGAAGGAGGAGATAGAAAGATGTCAAAGATGGGCAAAAGTCAAAGAAATTATTAAATTCGGGAAGAATACTCACCTCATGAAAGTGGTATTTAGCGAAACTGTGATGGCAAAGAAAGCAGCAGAAGAAGGCCTGCTGGCCTTCAACATAAAAATAACCCCAAGCTAGCTACAACAAGATAACTTCATAAACATCCAAATGTGTTTCAGATGTTACAAAATGGAAGAACATCTGACGAAGGACTGTTCTCTAAAGGACAAAACAATATGCTCCGAATGCAGTGGAAGTGACCACAGCTGGAGGAACTGTAAGAGCGAAACCAAAAAATGCCTGAACTGTGATGGACCGCATAGAACAATGGTAATGAACTGTCCCATTAAAAAGGAAATTCTCAAAAAGGAAAGGGAAGGAGCAAAGGAACAACAAAAAGAAAGAAATAACCGCGGGTACGCAGAAGCAGTCCACAATACCGCAATTACAACGCCAGAAAGCGACAACCAGTGGTTTAGTCCGGGGGTAACGCAAGGTAACGGCGTTACCCCACTGGTTTTATCTTACTTTTAGCGTTACCCTACTGGTTTTATTTTACTTTTAGCGTTACCCTACTGCGTTACCCCACTGAAGAAATTACAACTACACCACTGGCGACAACACTATCAAAGTGAGCAATAATACCCCTCTTGAACTAATGACATGCATCATGCATGCATATATCATGAATATCGCCAATCCGGGTAGCTACGCTACAGAGCTAAATAAAATACTGAAGCTCAACGGAATAAAGAAATGAATTTCCCGGAAACCCCCCCGTCCAACCAGCTCACTAATATAATGAATCTGGCACCAATGGACAGCACACCAGAACAAGCAACAGCAGGCACAGAAGAAAGTGACCCCAACAGGACACAAAAGAAGGCAACTGCCACCAAAGGAGAAATCACAGATAAAGCGCATTCGAAAAGCACCACATCTGAGGCGGAACAAACCGTCGCAATTTATGCATCGTCTCGGCAAACAAGTAGACACACAATTAAACGAAAACCAGCCAACAGAGAAATTAAAGAATCACTTGAACAATACAGATATGAAGCCGAGGACTTTAACCTCCAGATTTACGCGACTGAGAAGCAAGGCTTCCCAAAAAGCTTGACCACGAAGCAAATAATAGAGGGAATAGCGTCCCAAAGATATAAATGGGACTACAAATGCCCGACAAAAGAATAAGAAGTTGAATCAGCATTAAGACAAGGCCACATCAAAATCGCAAAGAACTGCACGGTCTTAACACAAGAGATCTTCAGTAAGAAAAGATGTGGCGCGGAGCGATCTCCAACTAGAGATCCCAGACTAAGGTCCACTAAACAGACGTAAACAATGAATCTCAATAACAATAAAAAATAATAGCACACAACGTAGGACAATGGGATATAAAGAGATCAATTATGCAACCTATACAAGGACGAGGATCCCGACACCATCCTCATTTTAGAACACGGATTGAAAGATGACAGGAAAATCAAAATATTCAATTACAATATCATCCAAAAAAACGAAAGCAACGAGATCTATGACGGAGTAGCGATAGCCATTAAAAAAGAAATCAAATACAAACAGGGAGAGCCACTGGACGAAGCCTACCTATCCATCACTATATGCACAGAAATAGGAGAAATACGAATAGCCGTAGGCTACCAGCCACCGAGAGAAACTACCTCTGCACAACTTCATCAATCTTTTCAACAAAAGAATCCCAGTTATACTCATGGGCGACTTGAATGCCCGCTGTGTAGCTGCCGGGTACACTGTCTTCAATAGAAATGGTAACAACTTGAACACGCTATTGGAAAGGAACCTAGTTAAAAGAGTTGGGCCCGAATTCCCAACTTTCATTACAAACAGGTCTGCCATTCGGCTGGACATAGTATTAATGAATAACGTACAACCATTCAACTACCACGTTACAGAAGGCCCACTTACATCAAGCGACCATCTGCCAGTAATCATGCTTATATCTGCAAACCCGATACAAATCCCAGTAACAAAGAAAATCCGACAGACGAACAAACTGGGGGCGATACAAACAAATACTGAGCGCATATGAAGGCAAATGTGACCTAATCGTCGCTACGCTCGAAGAAATAGATGAAGAACCAAATACCATTACGAAAGCAATAGATGAGGCAGACGCAACTTGCGTCCCAAAAACCAAGCACAAAACCCTACCTTACCCCGCCTCAAAAGAGGCAGACCACGCTCAAGCAACAATAATTCAAAACAATATTTCACCAAATAAGAATAAATGGCCAAACAGATACTTGTTCAACCAAATGAAACGGCTGCAGGCGGAAATAAACTTAGAGTTAAGCGAAATGCAAAAGGCTCTCTGGAATAATATAATAAGTAATCTCAACGTTGAAAGTGATCCCAAAACCTTCTGGATACAATCAACAGGCTCAAAGGCAAAGAAACGGACAGTCAACGTTATCAAAAACAACAACGAGAAAATATTCGATCCAGAAACAAAAGAAGCTCTCTTCAGATAGCACTGGGAAGGCATATTTTCAATAACAGATGAAGAGAATTTGGAATACGACCAGTGCTGGCATTCAGCCGGTTCGCACCGGTTCGTGCGAACCGGTTCCTAAAATTTCTCGAGTTCGATTTGGAGGCGATTTGGAAATATTTAAAAGGAAATTAAATAAAGAATTTCAATAAAAACATTTTTTAGTTTTCATTTCTGACACGGAAGGGAGAGGAGAAGGGGGGAAGGGGAGGGGAGGGGAGGGAGGGCGAACCGGTTCTTAAAATTTTTGAATTCCACCACTGAATACGACGATCACGAAAACAAAATCCTGGAAGAACTTGCAGACAAAGTCGATAGACTATCCTCCCACTAGTATGTAAATGCCACTCGATTTACCTTGGATGGTTATGGCAGTCAAATAATGTTAGAAGAACTAAAATGCAATATAAACAAATTCAAGCAGAAAACCCCAGGACTAAGTGGACTTACGAAGGCCAATCTCAAGAATGCCCCAGATATTTTCCTGAATAAACTACTGACAGTATTCAACGCGGCCTTAAACGTGAGATACTACCCAGACGCCTTTAAAGTTTCGAAAATGATATTTATTTCCAAGCCTGGGAAGAGCCCGACACAACTATCCAATTACAGGCCGATCTCCCTTTTAGAATTCATGGGCAAACTCTTGAAAAGCTCATCAACAGCAGATTAATGGACTACCTAACAGAAAACGAATTGATGAACCAACACCAACATGGATTCAGAAAGAAAAGGAGTACAGAAACGGCTATTACACTGATGTGTGAGAGAATTGCTTCGGCGAAAGCAAATGGCCATTCAATAGATACAGTACTCCGGGACGTACAGAAAGCATTTGACAAAGTATGGATAACCAGGCTACAATGCAAGATTCTACAACTAGGCATTAAGCCCATACTGGAACGTATTCTTTGCGACTACTTGATGGACAGAAAAGCCGTAATAAACATCGAAGGCTACCAGAGGCAACAATTTGTTCTAAAGGCAGGAGTACCGCAAGGCGGCTGTCTAAGCCCTACACTGTACGCACTATATACGTCTGACTTGCCAGACCCGGTAGGAAACGACACAGTAAATATTGTGTTTGCAGATGACATTACAGAGGTAGTCCCATACAACTCTAAATCACCTCAAATGATTGTACTAAACACAGCGAGAGAAATCAGAAATATTAATGAATATGAAAAAAGATGGAAGATCAGAACGAACAGAGCAAAATTTACGGTGATCCCAATAGGGCAATCTAAAACTGGGCATCTCGGAGTCGACGAAGAGCTATATGACTAAGCTACAGAAGGCAAAAATGTTAGGCCTAAAAATAACAAGAACAAGTTACGTCAAACACTACGCCGAGAGAGTCAACAAAGCAAAAGCCAACATGTATAAATTATACAGATTTAGAGGATTCATTCAAGAGAACAAACGAAAACTCTACCTGGCATTAGTCCGATCAGTACTTTTGTACCCAACTATCCCGCTACACCTAGCAACCAACGACCAGCTACGAAAAATGTAAAGAGTACAAAACAAAGGTACCCTATACATAAGCGATAAATTCCGCAGAGACGGAAAAACAAATGCATTTACGCACAAATGCAAATTTAGATCCAATTAATGTAGTCTTACATAATCAGGCTGTTAAAATATGGGAGAAGCTACAAGAGGAAATTCCTCCAGAATTATTAAAGAAAGTTGAAATCGACGACGAAATGCAAGGACCATCAAAATCCAATTTAGAAGCAGCAGAAAACAAATAGAATACCAATCAATACCGATATATGTTTAAATCTACAGTGAACTCTCAGTACCTGCACACACGATAATAAATAATAATAAATAATGAAGACAGATCTCCAGCCAACCTGGAATCTTTCAACTCCTACTATACTTCATTTTCTAACTTTCTTCTACCACTTCCAAAAGTGTGTCAATAATACACCTTTACCCCCCCTCCTCCTACCCTTACTCGTTACTTTTGTAACGTTCGTTACGTAACGTCGTTACATGTAACGCGTTACTGCCCAGCTCTAACAGTATACAAGACTGGCTCACACAATAGACTCAAAGTAGCGCCCACAAAATCAACCATCACCTTGCTTACAAGCAACACAAAAGAACACCAGGTAATTCCACAGCTTACACTAAACAACAACATTCCACACACTCACAGGGACCAAAATACTTGGGGTCACATACAACACATCATTATCTTTTGCAAACAGGCACAAACTTTGGACACCAGCAGGAAACAACATCACTCATATACAAACAATATATTCGCTCAGTTATGGACTATGCTAGCTCATGCTGGGCACCCATTATTTCAAACACACGCATAAACACCTTACAGACAATACAAAACAACGCACATCGTATCATTACAGGATGCACTCAAACAACACCAATAGAACACGCACACAGAAACAAAAATACTGAAAGTTAGAGAACATTTAGACACGAGGGGAACACAATTCATGGCAGCAGCGACAACTAACCCACAACACCCTTGCCACTACATGTACAATCATGCACCAACACCTCGCACCATTAAGGTAACACCAGACATATTATAACCAAATACTCCATTCCATACCACGCCCCACAGACATCACACAGTACAGAAAACACACACACACACACACACACTAACCCACAAAGCACTGACACGACTTGGTCCGAATGCGGTCCTAGGTGCGAAGCCGCCACCCATTAACAGGTCAGAGATCAGCCTGATCGGATCGAGTTAACTTAGCACGATTCCGATGTGGACATCACCCCAACTTACGGACATATAAACACAGACTAGACAACTCCATAGACGACACCTGCGCCAGGACACACCACAAACAATTGAACACATTATGACAGACTGTACCGCTCTAGCACAACAACGAACACAACACATCACTAGTGCGCTGAACCTCTGGTCCACTCCGGAGGGCGATCGGTTCCCTGCGTGCCGCCGGCTTGCTCGATCAGGTGGGCTGATCGGCTAAACAACAACAACAACTTCTTTAATCGTTGAAATTTTCATTCTACGCAGAACACCTACAAAGATGGCTCCAAACGAATTCCCTGAAGATGCTCGAGGACACAGCGAAACGTCGGAAAATTTTGGAATTATTATTTATAATTTACCAACATTATTGAAAAATGTCATACGGAAAATTGAGAAAACCAATAATAAATTAATAAATAAAAACTACGGTCGACTATTCAACCAAACATGTTTAAAGGAAAAGCTGTTCCCGAAATATATATATATATATATATTATATAAATCGTTTTTCTTTTTCCTTGTGGAATATTTTTGCTAGTTCCTGCGGAAGTCTGTTATTACACTTCACATTATTACACGCTCCCACATTTTTTTTGACACAATAGTCAAGCAATAAAATGTAATTAAAATTATTATTTTCAGAAAATTTTAAGCGAGTTGGAGCTTAACATCAATTATCTCACGAATAACTTGCATTTTAAATGCGGCTTCACAGATTTTACTTGAAGCTTACGAAGCAGTTAAATTTCAAATTCAATTTGATTTTCTTCATTCCACGAAAGTGTATGAAACTCTGTAGAAGCGTGTTGGCACTTGGTTTATTTGTAGATTTTAATGATAGGGAAGGACATCAGTCCACACTTCTATAAACTTTATATTTTTCTAATATCCAGAAAAGCAAGCAGATCAACAAATTCACGAAAGAAAGGAACCATCAAAATTTTGAGTTTCACATCCCAAGACCAATGGGCCAAAATCTTTAAAGTTAAGTGGTTCGTGTGTTAGTATATAAATTTTTTGGGGGGATAAATTAAAAAAAAAATTTGGGGGGGGACACCCGATCTGAAAAAAAAAGTTGCTAAAACCACTTCAGGCTCCCAGTGTGTGTTCTCACCAAGTTTCATGAAAATCGGTCCACTCATTTGGACCTCAAAAGGAGACACAGACAGACGGGCATGCGATGAATTACGGTATGAGGATGATCTACAGATCTACAGAAGCTAAGGCTAACAAAGACCCTAAGATCCACTCTAAGGTTAGCCCGAGAGAAAGGAGAGAGTAGGGGGTTAAGAGGAGAGAAGAGAATAAGGGGTTAAGTAAGGAGGAACACCTATCACTCGTGGATTAACATTCATTCAGAAAAAGAGAAAAGACTCACCATCTTCATCCGCCGGCCACTGCCGACAAGTCAGAAAAATAGTCGGAGAAAATAGGAGGGGGTGAAAGATGAAAAGAAGTAAAATAAGAACGCTTACAAACCATGCAAACAGTCTTAACTCACTCTCATACCATGCAAACTACAAACATGCAAGAAAAGAGTGTTACAGACATGCAAAGTAAGGAGAGGATAAGAAAAAAAAAGTAGGTAAAGTTGAACAAAACGTGGGTTAGTTTACGCTACGAGCTACATCTACGTTCGTGTTAGTCTTCTTTTTTTTTTAATAATTTCACTGGGCAACAAAAAAAATTTTTTTCGTGTCCCAAGAATGAAAATACCTTATTCTTATAGTATTTTCTGTGCTGAATCCAAATAAGTTTGTAAAATTTCTCTATCAGGTCTTGTTTTTGTGTGACATGCAATTTAATTTTTAAAAACCCATATAGTTACATACTTATTAAAATATGATCGAAAAGACATGCCTGTAGTTTAAAAAGTAGCTTGTTTTGATTTTCTGCTGTGCTTTGCCTCAGGCTTCTCTCTCTTAAGAGTCCAGCAATAGTCAGCCAGCATACTGGGGCTCCATTTGCCTTGGTAACGGTTTTCCATGGCAGAAATATCCTGATGAAAACGCTCACCATGTTCGTCGTTTACCGCACCCAGGTTTTCCGGAAAAAAGTCCAAGTGAGAGTCCAAGAAATGAACCTTTAATGACATATTGCACCCTATTGCTTGGTAAGACTTAAGAAGATCTACTATTTCAGGATAGTTTTCGGCCTTGTGATTTCCCAAAAAATTTGTGCAGACACTTTTGAAACTCTGCCACGCAGCTTTCTCAACTTCATTCAACTCTCGTTCAAATCTCTCATCTCTTAACAATTCTCTGATCTGAGGGCCTACAAAAATGCCTTCTTTAATCTTGGCATCACTGATCCGGGGAAACTTATTTCTCAAGTATGTGAATCCTGTTTGCGCTTTATCCATCGCTTTAACAAAGTTTTTCATAAGTCCAAGCTTGATATGCAAAGGAGGAAGGTACACTTTCTCAGGGTCAACAAGTGAACTATTCACATTTTTCTTGCCTGGAACAAGTAAAGGTGCGTTTTGGCCAATCCTTCTTAACGTAGTGGTTTTGCTTGTCCCTACTGTCCCACTCACATAAAAAACAACAGTACTTGGTGTAACCTAGCTGCAACCCTAGCAAAAGTGCAATGACCTTCAGATCTCCACAGATATTCCACTTATATTTCTGATACTGAGACTTTTCTAAAAGCAACTTCATGTTGTCGTATGACTCTTTCATGTTTGCAGCATGTGCAATAGGTACAGAAGGAAATTTATTTCCGTTGTGAAGGAGGACTGCTTTCAAGCTGACTTTTGAGGAGTCAATGAACAATCGCCACTCATCCATGTTATGTTCATGACCAAGAGCCCCCATGACTGAATTAACATCTTTACAAAACACAAGTCCATCTTCATGGGAGAACCATTCTTTGAATTCATCATGGCGGCTGCGGAAAAAACAAACTTTAGTGTCACGTTGCAGTAGATTCCAACCCTTTAATCTTGAACCTAAAAGTTCAGCCTGCTTCTTAGATAATTTCAAATCACGAACTAGGTCATTTAGATCTTGTGACAGTAAATGTGGTTCATTGGAGGAACAGCTAGCCTGGAATGTTGGATCAGAAATGTCTTCATCTTTTTCCTCGTGATATGCTACAGCTACGTTTGATTCTTCATCACTTAAACTTACATGTTCAGGAGGATTTGGTACTGGAAGTTGAGCACTGTGGGGAACTGGTCTCATTGCAGACGGTAGATTAGGGTATTTCATAAGGCTCTTTGTTTTTGAAGTGATCCCCTTTGTATTTACCAGGCAGAAATAGCAGTCTGTTGTGT
This sequence comes from Bathynomus jamesi, assembly GCA_023014485.1. Lineage (NCBI taxonomy): Eukaryota > Metazoa > Arthropoda > Malacostraca > Isopoda > Cirolanidae > Bathynomus > Bathynomus jamesi. Next base: position 45,560 of record JAJOZX010004791.1, read on the forward strand.
GATCTTTGGGTTCCCTCCAAATCATTGGAATAGCAAATGGCATGTGACGTGAACCGTTTAGCCATCCTGTAAGTAGTCTTACACATGTCACAACAACAAATGTGAGGGGCCCAACTCTTGTCCTGATCGTCTACTTTACATCCGAAATAAAGTTCATAGCATTTTTTTACTGATGGTGTAAAGTTACGTTTCTGGGATTTTAAAGTTAGATCACCACATACATAACAAAAGGAATTAGGATGATTCAGACAGTTCCGCGGCATTACAAAACATCTATATGAATACAACACTGGTGTAAAATTAACAAGAAGCAACAGACACTAGCTGTTAACACTGACATTTACAAGCAGACAGACTTGGAGCTGCTCTACACACAGAAACTAGGCTCATGTCTGAACAGGTACAAACATGTTTCAACCTGCACAGTCTGCTGCTCCGACCAAATTTATCCTGCCAGCATTATCAGAACTTTCTCCCCAAAGGAATAAATTGTACTAATTTTACAGAAAAATTAATACAACATATATATAATATTAATATATTTTATTATAGTTATATAATTAATATAATATATTATATTATTATTTTTATAATGTTTTATATTATAATATTGTTATATACTTAATTATATATAATATGTTATTATTTTTTTATCCGGTGATCATGCTAAATGAGGAAAAAATGAACATAGCGTCACAAGTAAACTAAGCCTGATAGAAAAAATCTGATTTCATATTTAGATTCAGCATGAAAAAGTACACTTAGAACACCCATCAAAACCCTTGACAAAATTGTTGTTGACCAGTGTAATTTTATTGCTGGCATCACACACTGGCATGTCACAAGCTGGCATTTATCGTCAACAGACTCATCCTCGACCACCACCCCCAGAGCTCCTGTTGCTAATTTTTTTTTATTTATTTTAAACAACGTTAATATTTTTAAAATGTCTGTCAAGACGGTTCTTAAAGACTAACGCTGGTAGAGTTCACGACGGGCGCGGGAAGATTATTCCATTTATCAATTACTTTAAACGTAAAGAAGTTTTTAGCGATATTAGTAATGAAACGTCTGCCACGCAACTTAAATCCGTTATTACGAGTGTTACTATTATCGAAAGTGAACAATTTGTCAAAATTTACGTTATCGATGTTATTAACGATTTTGAAAAATTCAATAAACTCCCCCCTCAATCTCCTAGTTTCGAGTGAATACAGGTCTAACTCTTTAATCATATCTTCATAAGGCTTGTTGCGCAATGACGGAATTAGTTTCGTGGCACGACACTGAACCCTTTCTAACCTATCAATATCCTCACGCAAGTACGGGCACCAAAACTGAACGGCATATTCTAAATGAGGCCTGACTAGGGACTTGTAAAGGGGCAATATAATACCCTTCGATTTAAATTCGAAATTACGCGCTATGAAGCCTAACATCCTATTAGCTTTTGCGCAAGACTCCAGGCACTGGTTCCTAACCTTTAAATCCTTAGATACGCGTACGCCTAAATCTACTTCCTCATCAACGCTCGCCGACTGCCTATCATCCATCGTGTACGTGTAATTATTGTTACGAGAACCTACATGCAAAACTTTACATTTGTCTACGTTAAATTGCATCTGCCACTTATCCGTCCACTCCATAATCCTATTTACATCGTCTTGGAGCCTATTTCTATCGTCCTCGTTAACAACCTTACCGCCCATTTTAGTATCGTCAGCGAATTTTGACACGTTACTAGTCAATCCTACATCTATGTCGTTAATGTAAATTACGAATAGTAATGGCCTAACACTGAACCCTGTGGGACACCGCTACCTACATCCAACCACCGCGATTCACTACCATTAACTACCACCCTCTGCCTCCTAGCACGAAGCCATTCTTCTAACCAATTAGCTATCTGACCGCGTATACCGTGCGCTGTGACCTCCGCAATTAATCTCCTATGCGGAACAGTATCGAACGCTTTTTTTAAAATCTAAAACGTCAGCCGCTCTATGCCTATCGTATTCGCGCACTATTTCGTTATAAAATTCTAACAAATTAGTTAAACAAGATCTATGGCGTCGAAACCCATGCTGACCACTATTAATCAAATCTCTACTTTCTAAGTGATCGATGATGCGATCCCTAACTACGGATTCCAAAAGTTTACCTACAATTGACGTTAAACTAATGGGCCTATAATTACTAGGTACTGTGCGGTCGCCTTTTTTAAAAATGGGCGTGACGTTAGCTAATTTGAAGTCTTCAGGAATAATCTCCGTTTCGAGTGACTGATTAAAAATCTTCGTTAAGGGGCCTAAGATAACGTCTTTCAAATCTTTCAAATGTCTGGGATAAAAGGCGTCAGGGCCTGGAGCCTTGCTAAGTTTTAGCCTATCGATATAATGCGCAATCTCACCCTTGTGTAAACAGTTATTTCATCCAAAATAGTCTCGCTACTAAATGGAACGATATCGTCCACGTCGGGGACATTATTTACGTCTTCTACGGTGAAAACTGTCGCAAAAAAGTTATTGAAAATACCCGCCATCGCCTGAGCGTCAGAAGTCAGAAGCCAGAAGCCAAAGCGCCATTAACATCCACTAGAGGACCTATGTTATCTTTTATCGGCTTACGATTATTGACGTATTCATAAAACTTTTTTGGATTATGTTTACTATCCGCAGCTATAAGTATCTCTAAATTACGCTTGGCATTCCTAACTGATCTTTTAACATGACGTCTAAGCTCGATATATCTATTAAAGTTAGCTGCCGTGCCATTGCGCTTATTAAGTCTATACGCTCTATTACGCTCGTTTATGAACTCGCCTATTTCCCTAGTCCACCACTTGGGCCTACCATGATTTCTTGCGTGCTTGGGCCTACGAGGAATAAACTCCCTTTCAATATTCCTAAAACTTTCTTTAAACGCCACCTAATGCAAATGTGTGTCATTACCCATAAATAAGTTATCCCAGTCCGCTACTCTCATCCTATCTGCAAAACTATCAAAATTAGCCCTACGAAAATCAGGGACTTCTATTACGTTACTATCCTCAGTGTTTTCTATCGATAACTTAAACCTAAGAATTTGATGATCACTCCATCCTAAACTCTCGCCTACTTCTAAACCTTCGACTATATTCTCGCCGTTCGTCATCACCAAATCTAAAATAGTCACAGCGCGTTGTTACGGTAACTATCTGTCGTAAAAGTTATCTTCCATAAACTCAATCTCAAACCCTCCTCATTACCAGTAAAATTCTCGTAATTAACATTAGGGCAGTTAAAGTCTCCGACAATTATACTATTCCGATTGTCAATAAAATTACAAAGAAGTGAGTAAAATCTAATATCTGTATCGAGGGGTTGAACCGGAGGTCTATAAACAACAACAAAATTAAAACTAATACTACGCGCCCTAACTTCAACACATATCGCATTAATTGCTGCCGGAAAATCTAACTTAACCTCGATAGCCCTAAGGGAATTACAAATGTACAGCAAAACGCCGCCACCAAACCTATGTAACCTATCATTAGTAGAGAGTTTAAAACCCGGTATATCAAGTTCCCCCAACAAGTCCCGAGTCACGGTATTTAACCAAGTTTCAGTGATAACTATATCGTAGTTGCCGGAATAAATTATCGCCTTAAATTCATTTAATTTATTTCTAATGCTACCCGCGTTACAATAAAAGACGTTTAAGTTATTTTTTACCAAGGGCCCGCGTTTTAAACTATTTTTCACGTCGGGCCCGCGTTCCCCGGACCCAGAACGTTTAGACCTATACAGCTTTCGCACGTTTTCGTCTATTAACCTACCTAGCCTAGCATTACCTATTTCATTAAAATGCACCCCCATCTTTTATAAAAAGGCTAGGATCACTGAATTCGGACCACAGCTTTACGAAAGGTACAGTTTCCTCAGCACACATCTCTTCTAATTTATTATTAAAAAATATTGTTTTTGACGTAATCTTAAGACCCAACCCGTGCCTAGGGGTAATACCTAGAACCAGACCTATCTGACCTCGCCTTCAGGGACCTAATTAACCTCCTATATCTCTCCAAAAGGTCAGGCACTCTCGTATCGGGCCTATACGAGTCGTTGCCTCCTACCATCGTCACCAACATGAGTGACGGGAGGCAACGTCAATCCTATCCACTTCGTCTCTAACTCTGTCAACCCTGGCCCCTGGGAGACAGACCCTCCTCCTCTTGGTTGGATGCCGTTCAACGAACTCTTTGTCCATGTGGCGCACTAAAGAGTCCCCAATTAAAATAGTTTCCCCCTCATTCACGTCCCTTTCCAAATGGGCGAAAGGGTTCGAAACCTCGATAGGGGGGGATTCCTATCACCTAACGTACGCGGCCTAGCTCCACCCTTAACTTCTCTAAATCCCTCCATCTACTACTCTCGGACAACCTTAACTTCCTCAACTCTATCCAACCTTCCCGACAAGCTACTAAACTAGGTTACGCACCTCACCCTTCAAATTACTAACGTCTTCAACGTTAGTATTGGTTCGGCTTCCGTCAACCGTAGCCCTACCCCTGCCCTCATCAAGCGTTGCAAGTCTCTCCGTTACCTCACGTACACTGCGTTTTATGTCAACTATTTCCTCAATTAACCCGCAAAAGAAACAAACTGATCTCTCGGTAATCGCCATAGGACCGCCGTTATAATCTTTAAATTCCGAATACCACCGGTTTACCCTACATCTAACACACGATGCTTTCTGCGACGGCATCGCGCAGTTAGAAATTAGTTTAAACCGTCACAAGTTTAAGTTAAATTAAGCCGGCACGCTATGAAAACTTCTAAATCGCTAAAAACCACTAATATTCAATTACTTAACTATAACAACGTGAATGTAAACGCAAGTATATAAAATTCAAAACTTTTCAAAAGTAAAATTCTCAGCAATATGCAAAAATAGATGCAATATCAGAGAGCTCAGGAAATGCGTCCGTTCAGTATAGAGTCTGGCTGACGAATGAAAGAAGTCGTTGTTACTCGTGCTGGGTAGATTGCGTCATTGAAACCATATCCTTTTTCAGTAACTGAATGATTTTTCTTCGGGGACACTAGCACCGATGATGATGATGATGATGATGATCTACAGATCTACAGAAGCTAAGGCTAACAAAGACCCTAAGATCCACTCTAAGGCTAGCCCGAGAGAAAGGAGAGAGTAGGGGGTTAAGAGAAGAGAGGAGAATAAGGGGTTAAGTAAGGAGCAATACCTATCATTCGTGGGTTAACATTCATTCAGAAAAAGAGGGAAAAAGTCTCACCATCATCATCCGCCGGCCACTGCCGACAAGTCAGAAAAATAGTCGGAGAATATAGGAGAGGGGTGAAAGATGAAAAGAAGTAAAATAAGAACGCTTACAAACCATGCAAACACAGTCTTAACTCACTGTCATACCATGCAAACTACAAACATGCAAGAAAAGAGTTAGAGACATGCAAAGTAAGGAGGATAGAAAAAAAAAAAAAAAAGTAGGTAAAGTTAAACAAAAAGTGGGTTAGTTTACGCTATGAGCTACATCTACATTCGTGTTAGTCTAATTTTTTTTTTTTTTTTTTTATTGCTGGCATCACGCTGGCATGTCACAAGCTGGCATTCATCGTCAACAGACTCATCCTCGAGCACCACCACCAGAGCTCCTGTTGTTAACTTTCTTTTTTAATCTTAAACAACGTTAATATTTTTAAAATGTCTGTCAAGACGGTTCTTAAACACATTAACGCTGGTAGAATGAACGACTGACGCGGGAAGATTATTCCATTTATCAATTACTTTAAACGTAAAGAAGTTTTTAGCGATATTAGTAATGAAACGTCTGCCACGCAACTTGAATCCGTTATTGCGAGTATTACTATTATCGAAAGTGAACAATTTGTCAAAATTTACGTTATCGATGTTATTAACGATTTTGAAAACTTCAATAAGCTCCCCCTTAATCTCCTAGTTTCGAGTGAATACAAGTCTAACACTTTAATCCTATCTTCATAAGGCTTATTGCGCAATGCCGGAATAAGTTTCGTGGCACGACGCTGAACCCTTTCTAACCTATCAATATCCTCACGCAAGTACGGGCACCAAAACTGAACGGCATATTCCAAATGAGGCCTGACTAGGGACTTGTAAAGGGGCAATATAATATCCTTCGATTTAAATTCGAAATTACGCGCTATGAAGCCTAACATCCTATTAGCTTTTGCGCAAGACTCCAGGCACTGGTTCCTAACCTTTAAATCTTTAGTTACGCGTACGCCTAAATCTACTTCCTCGTCAACGCTCGCTAAATCCCTATCATCCATCGTGTACACGTAATTATTGTTGCGAGAACCTATATGCAAAACTTTACATTTATCTACGTTAAATTGCATCTGCCACTTATCCGTCCACTCCATAATCCTATCTACATCGTCTTGGATCCTATTTCTATCGTCCTCGTTAACAACCTTACCGCCTATTTTAGTATCGTCCGCGAATTTTGACACGTTACTAATCAATCCTACATCTATGTCGTTAATGTAAATTACGAATAACAATGGGCCTAACACTGAATGATGATGATGATGATGATTCATACTATATTTTTATATTAAATAAAAATAAGAAAAAATTTTCTTCCCACGGTTAACCAGATCAAATCAGATCAGATGATAAGTCGGAGGCATAGCCTTTTCAGCAGCCCCTCCTAAACTTTTGTTTTTTGTAACTAGTTTGTGTTTAGTTCCTTTAGCTCCTCCGCCGCTTGATCTTTATCTACATAAGGTGGTAATAAATACTCACGCCGATCCCAAGGTAGGCCTAAACCAGGAACACTACGTTTCGTCTATTTGGGAATCGCTGATTGAAGGGTAACCGGGAGTTAGTGGTTTCAGTGGGCATTGATTTTGTAAGCCTGTAAAACAGTACTAGACGTCCTCTCTCATTTAAAATCTGGGTGAGCGCGGGGTTACCATTTGAAACTCCGTGAGGTCGTGGGGGTTTCCTGGGTAGGTTTTACCAATTATACCTAGTTAGACTAAGCTTCGAACTATAATATCTTGAGCTGCCACTTGCTTTAACATCTACAAAACTAATTATCACAGAATTGCAGCTATTTTTGTTTATTTTCACTATCTTTTCATAGACCTGCCCTTTGTAGAACATAGGGGCTTACATTTATGAGGATGAAATATACCAAATCAAAGTTACGAGCACACCTGACAGATACATAACTCCAAGCAGCCATCAGAATTGGTATTTCGAACTTACCCAGTATTGTCAAACTATCGTTTGAAAAAAAGGCAGTGTCTTGCCAGTGGCGGCTCGTGACTAAAAATTCTAAGGGTGCTGTCTCTAAGAATGGGTTGAAATAATTACTGAAATAAAAGGATGAGCATTGAGCAATGAATAAAAGTTTCAAAAGTTATTGAAAAAGTTATTCAGTGAGCTCATCCTTATATTGTTCTTGATTATTTCAATTGTAAATAAAAAATTTAGGAGTACTGCAGTTCCGCAGTGCCTACCGACGAGCCGCCACTGCAGTGAGTCTTCCCACTAAATCCGTCAGTACTGATTTGTGTGTGTAATCCGTCACCGCTGTGTAAATGTGCACTGTTGCCAGGGCCGTAGCCAAGTGGGGGGCGACGGAGGCGGTTGCCCCACCCTTTGGAAAGTCCAGGGAAAAAATCTGCGGTAATTACAACCAAGGTTCACCGCCAAACTATAACATTTAACAATTTGGTATCTACATATAATAGGAGCGTCTGTATCTATATATATGTTATTTAAGCGATATTTTGCGTCGTGTTTTTAAACACGTCCATACACGTTTGGACATGTTTAAACACATATCGTACTGAACTACTGAAATATGAAGCGCGGGGAAACTGAACACAGCTCGGCGCCAGTTAGTTTTGCATGCACTGCAGCATAGTACAGTGTGACGAGTGGGGCGTGTTGCATCATTGCATGTTGGTCAAGCTTCGTTAATTCGTTATACAATATTGCGATGGATATACGAAAATATTTCAAAAGAAAATCAGTTGAGTCGGTTGAAGAACACAATGAAAGTGATACAGCAGAACCCTCCCGTAAAGTTATTAGATAAGCGGAAGACGATGCCCATCAACCAGAACTAAGCGATGAAAATGCAAGTGTCAGTAATCAAGTACAGGTTGAGGTGCCGTCTGAAACGAAAGCTTCACAGGACCAACCAACCACTGGTAAGTTGATCTGGTATAATTACAAATTTACAAAAGAAATGTCTACGTGTTTGATGCATATAAAGGCAAATAATAAAGCAATATAATATACTTAGTAAATTAGTAATGTGGATGGCTGTTTAATGGCTGTTCAAAAATGGAAGTTGCACTGACATTTGCAGACAGTTTTTACACAAAATAAGCTTAAAATGTGCTGGCTTACGGGGTTCCGCCCCGGACCCCGCTGGGGTTATGGGCTCGCCCGATTCACCACGGAACCTGACGAACGTAGCTCAAGTTCGCACCCCCCCCCCCCTTGGGACATTCCTGGCTACGTCCCTGACTGTTGCCCACTTGAAAATTAAGTTGGGCACCCTTGCTTTAAATTTTCGAAAGCGGAGGTTTTCTTGGATACCACCTTTGAAATTCAATCTGGGCAACAATATAGTACTAATTCAACAAGAGTATATATACACATTTTTACCTATTCTAAAATAATGATAATTACTGGACAATGCTTATTCCTAGGTATAGCTTTCACGTAACACCATTTTGGGAAACTTCTTCATATAGGTACAGGTGTCCGAGAATTATCTGTACAATTTTTGGCTGTTATTAAAAGTCAACCATGAAGTGTAGAAATTCCAGTGTTGTCCCATTTTACAGAGAATCTCATTAAGTTTTTTCTGATACCAAGTTGTGACAAGTTTTTTAGAAATTCCAGTGTGTCCGAACATTATCTGTACAATTTCATCTTTTAATAAAATTCTTGATAACACGTAAAATTCTTAAACAAGATTTAGAATCTGTATTTTCAAAAGTTTCTTTTATTAAAGTAACGTTGTTACAAACATTCGATATGTGCACCATTAGTGATTCGCAAAACATCCAATCGATAATCCAAATGTTGCCATGTACGCTGCAGCATATCCACATCAATTCGCTCAATAGCAGCTGTGATTCTTGCTTTTAAATCATCAATGTCTGTCACCCGCGTACATTTCTAAAAAACTTGTCAAAACGTGGTATTAGAAAAAACTTAATGAGATTCTCTGTAAAATGGGACAACACTGGAATTTCTACACTTCATGGTTGACTTTTAATAACAGCCAAAAATTGTACAGATAATTCTCGGACACCCGGTATAATGGGGATCCTTAGCCGAAAAAAGTATGGAAATCACTGGCATAGATAATGGCATAGATTTTTTATTCATCTGACCATTACAATGGTACATGCGTTGTAATGGTCAGATGAATAAAAAACGGTCACCCTACACGGAGACATTGCAGGGAGGGTTGCGTGAAAGCTAAGTTAGAAGTATATAAAAAATGTCAGTGTTCTCTTTATGGGGTGTTATATGACTGGCAACATTTTATTACATACAGGTATAAAATAAATACAGTAAAATTGGGGAGGATTTATCATGGAACATGAACTTGCGGTCTAAACTATGACCATCCTCGAGGGGGCGACTGGATAAAGGAGAGGTCCGGGATAAGGACGTTATGTATAACCTACGTATAGTGAAGGCGAGAAAGGTGCAGGAGACGAGTAGTAGTATAAACAGAAAGGAAGCGTGGGCCTATTTCCTGAACTAATGAAAGCAATAACAACGCAAATAAGGATATATAATGGGCTATTTCCAGGCTCACCTTTTCTGCCCTCATCTCAGTCTACATAATCCTTTTTACTGTAACTTTTATTCATTGGCACTTGAAGACGACCGCGTACGTTTTAACGGAAAGCTGGGCTTCATCACAGAAATTCTTCCTCCCTTTTAATGTGGGTTTTTGTACTTTTTAGACACTGTTCCCGAGATTCCGTATAGAGTGGAATCACATTCCATGTAATAAGAATTAGTTTGCTTTTACTCCTAATGCGAGATAGCTATTCCATTTTAATAATAAATCCTATACAATACAACCCATAAATCTTTTTTCGTAAGTTTTAACTATTGCCTTTTATATACTCAATAGTTATTATTTATTACATTTCGTAATACTATACGTGTTTCCTAATTGTTCTATGGTTAACAGTTCTTTGGATGATCTATTATTTATTAAAGTTTGAACACACATTCATTATGTGGATTACATGAACAAACTCGAATTTCATAGTGTCGACATTAGACTATTCCAATTCGACCTTAAAGATTTAAATAATGTGAAAAGTTTATTTAATATTTTAACAGTTATAAACCTATATGTGTACACAGTACCTAACTAAACAAAACTAGACTATACGAAACGAAACCTAACCTAACCTAACCTAACCTAACCACCTAATTTAAAATAAATTAACAAAATAGATCGGCCTGCAAAAGGTCGAATCATTCGACCTTGTGCATATTTATAATTTTTGCTGTCGACTTTATGCAAGTCGACATTTTTCCTCCACAACTTGATTTATATCTGGGTGATATGATTTCATCTTTCGTTCAAAAGTTATAATTATTATTCCATTTCTGCTTGTTTTTAAAGAGTTTTAATTCATAAACTCCAACTTAGTTTTATAAGCTATAAACTTTTAACTTTTCCCCAAATGTACCAATTAGTAGCTATATTTTATAGACCTTATTTTTGGAAAGGAGAAAACAAACTTCTATTGCTTATTTTACAAAATAATGTTCATACTATGTATTTCATCTGTCACCTCCAGCAGAAAATGAAAGGGATCACCTGAAGATCAGGGCCCTCCTGTATTCTTGTTTTTCGCTTTATAGTACCAAATATTATAATAAATTAAATTGAATGCCCGGTTAGGTCAACTGTACGCCCTTGACGATTGGTTAGGTTAAGTGATATTTTCGTTAGTTTTAATGAAGATATCATTTAGTAATTGAGGCTGGGGGCCCTGATCTTCAGGTGATCCAATGAAAGAATGGAAGCCATTGCAGGATGCAGCCTATTAGAAGCCATCTTTGACTGACTCAGTATGCCGACAAGTTAAATGAAAATCAAGCAATAATCTTAATTTCAAGTATTTTGTGCCCTAATTAAGTAGGTAATACCAGCTGTAGGAAAATTGTATTTAAATTGTAGAGAGGCCACATATAAATTGTTTTCATATAATCGTAAATAAGAAATAGCCGTTTCGTCTGGCTTTAAATCGGCTTACATTGTATTTAATATTTTGTTCAGCCAAATTTCACATCAGTGGACCAAACCTTGTCTAAGACCAGTAGTTCCCAACTTTTTTCTCCCTACAGGCCACCTGAGTTACTGTTCAGATCTTAGCAAATCCTATTAGGAAACAATATACACCACGCAGCCCCTTGGTGAAAGGCCACGAATTTTCAGGGGTCTGCGGACAACATTTTAGGAACTACTGTAATTTAAACTATTTGTTAAAGTTGACAGTAACCTGAAATTAAATGAACACAAGTCTAAATACAAATAAAGATAAGTAAATATTCAGTTTAGCTGCCACCTCGTTTTTGGCAAAGCGAAACTACACTTGTTAACCTTGACTAGCCAAAGGTTGAGAACTTTGGAAACTGCTAATCAGTTTGGTACTACCACCTAACCTAGCGTACTCCTAACCTGGGCATAAGATTCACCTTGTTCTACTCTGCAATCTGACGTCATTGAAATGGGCGTAATTTCGACTTCCTCAAAAACGAGGTGGCTGCTAAACTGAATATTAGCCAATATTTACTTTATGAGAAATTTTAGGGTGTAAGCTTAACCTTAGGCAAGATTTCTTAATATTTTATTAATTAAGAATCATTGAGATATGTTACGTTCAGTTCAGAATAAAGCTGCACAGACCTGGGATATGCTTACAGTATATATTAACCTGCAGCAAAATAATTACGTTTATATAAAAATAAAAGATTATTATTAACTTCAGAAATTTACTCAAGATGATACTCATAACCACTTTAATGGGAAAATATTGTTGTTTCAATCCCAAAATGGTATCAAATATGGCAGTTCTTTCGTCTCTGTATTATTTGGTCTTAATTGTGATTTTATCCTATAGCAGACTGATATTTCCTGTAAAAAATTGTTCTGTGTCTCCATTTTCTTAAGACTTACCTTCCCCTTTAGATTCCCAATGTTTATTTTTTCATAAGGATTCCTTTTACGGTATTAAGTACTAATAATATATTTAAAATTAACTGTTTCAAAAGAGAAATTCAGTTAAAAACCTTAATTAACTACCATTACTTATTCTTGTGCTCATCATGGACATTGATATTTGCGTCATCATCATCAGGGCAGTATTTTCTGGAAGTTGAGTTAGTTCCTTCTCTCCACTTCCGACTTACCGGTTTCCCTTTCAGTAACGTCGCTCGAAGATCTGCTGTCAGCGGGAAGGCAGAAGGCGGACGCTTCAGGATTTAAAGTCAGCCGACGAGAAGAGGAAACCTATAACAAAGTAAAATAAGAAATTAAATTTACATGCACTATTTCACTAAGAAAAAGAAGCCTGCAAGCATTTTCCTCACACTAAACTATACAGCAGACTTAACCATACAACGCTTATTTCCTAAGTTGGGTTTCTATACATAGGCTACTCGAATGGATACACATTCATTGTTATCCAAATTATAAGATTTTTTTAAAACACTTATCTAAATTAAGTATATAGTATACATATTTCTAAATATATCTGCAAATATCGCAAGTATTTGGTAATGAAATTTATTGAGAGATTTTGTAAACCAAATGTATTCAGATGCAAACAAGGTGTGCAATATCATAACGATTTATTATAACGTCGTAACGAAACACACCCGTAATTCCTTTAAATTTAATTAAGTCTTCGACAATACCCCATTTTTACCTCTAGTTCAACCGAAATTCCTCGTACTTCAAAATTAAATTACTTCACTGTTTAAAACTAAGAATATAAAAAATTTGTTAAATGACAACCACTGTACCAGCCTTTTAAATTTAGACTTTCTAATATCTTATTAGTTAAATATACTGTATACTGTAAGAAATTCTAGACCTCGAAGATTTGAAACTTAACGAATACAGATTCTTGTTAGAATCGGAAAGCAGGATGGAAAAAAGTTCATGTTCTTTAAACTTACAACCATTGTTTAATTTTTCTGTTTTTCACTACTTTTAACTATTAAAGTTAGGAGAAAGTGGATAAACACATTAATTAATAATTAGGCATCCTCCTATAGAAAACTGATTTAAAAATGTCAATTCATTACGTTCCAGTACTGAAGGGACTTCGTATATTGAGGTAAAGTACTACACTAGACACTTATTTATTAATGAATAACGAGTAAATAAGAGATCATTATGTAAGTGTATCTTGCAGTTTTGGAAAAAAAAAGATCTCACTAATGTCCTTCAGAAATTAATGGTTCCAATGACCATTTTAATACAGCGGGTTTCCTTTTATTTATAACCGTACAGAGAATTGTGTTAGAAGAAAATGCCTACGTACTTCACTACGACAAACCAAGAATATAATTAGAAAAGGTAGTTTAAAAAAAGACAAATTAGCTGAACAAAGTTTTTAAAAGTAAATAGATTTTAAACCATTTGCTTAACATGAACCTAATTTCTTATAATTTTCATAAACCCCAAAAAATGTTTTTTCTTAAAAAAAAAAAAAAAATATGCATGGGATATGAATAGTTCAAACCAATTTACCCTTTGGGGAAGATTAGTTGTATAGATAATCAGATTTTTATTTGTATAACTAAGTCATAATTGAATATTAAAAACAAACTTTTTATACGTTCTAATCCAAGGTACACGAAATTTAGGTCCTAGGTACTCTGAAATTAATCTCATAGGATTTACCATAATCATTTATCCTCAGATATTGTTCATTTGTGTCTGCATACAAGAGTAACATTAATTCCTGGGGCCTTAGCACGTAGCCTTACTCCTTTCTATTTTATTTTTTGCATACAAAAAGTATACCAATTTCGAAGGATAAATGTATTTTTGCATTTTTAGGAGAAGTCTAATAGTGCCTGATATCGATTTGTATTGCTTCCTAAGGGTGCTCAACTTATCGGAAGGGTGAAATTCTTAATTAAAACGAAAGTATCGTTAAAATACTTCACAAAGTAGAAACAATCCATGGTGAACAATCCTAACATCAAGTAGTTACAACTTCGTCGGAAACAATGACATTAGAAAAATCTTTTGCATATTTGGCGCAGATAAGTTAAGAGAATCCTTAGCTTATTTCGGTATTTAACTTTATATACACACAGTAGTTTAGCTTTTGTCGAGAAAATACGATCTCAGTCTCGGGTCTAGTATCTACTATCCTGAAAATTTTATATAAATCAATGGACAGGACATATGTTCAGAGTTTCTATATTTACAAAGCGAACCTTATATAACTTACATGAACATATTTTTAGAATTTTTATTCATATATCGGGTGATTTTTTTTAAATATTTGACATTTTAAAAAGTTTGTAATTTTTTTATTAACTGAAATAAAAGCATGAAAATTTTACTGTACCTTCTCTACATATAGGGAATTAGTCTCCTAATTAGATCAAAGCATGTTATACCTCAATTTAGATCGTCTTCATCTCAAAAACTACCCATTTTCATTGGATCGAAACTATGGAATGATATAAAAAATATTGTGAATATAAATTCGTTTAAAACCAATTTGAAATCCCGATTAATAATGGCATACTAATAAAAAACTAGGATTAATGTACAGTACATTATTATTGTTTATACATTTCTCGTGTGTAACCTAGGATTAAAGACCCATTACTTGTGATTGTTCAGTTCTGATCTCATGTATAATATCGATTTCTTTGTATGGTGTTGGTATAAAACCTTCAATAATGACCTTGCATTTGTTATATCTATAATGATAATTTAAGATTAATACATACATTAATGAATATTTAGTCATGATTTGTATTAATAATAACTACCTGTTTTATTTTTAATAAGAGCCCAGTAAAGCCTGAAGCTTAAGGGCCAAATTAAATAAAATTAGTCCAGCTTCACAATTATTTATGTCATTGTAAATTGTAAAACCAATGTATTTATTTTATCATTAATAAAGGTCATTCAATTCAATTCAAATTCCTTAGGCAAAACATGCTATATGTGATGTCATCTCATCAACTCTTTGCACACGAACAAAATTTTGCAGTATTCTGGACAAGAGTACCTGTTGAAATCTGAAACATTTCTTGTTCAGTTGATGCTTTCAACTCTTCTATTGCGTGTGGATTCTGTTTAAACACTATTTTAAATAATCCCACAGATAAAAATCACAGGGATTTAGATCTCGTGATGTTGGTGGCCATACTATTACTATCATAAACTGCAGGAAATCTATTGGAAAGAACTCTTCCGTCGATAGTATCGTGAGCTTAGAGACATCACATAGAGCATATTTTGCACTGAGGGACTAATTCCCCATGTGTAGAGAAAATACAGTAAAAAATTCGTGTTTTCATTTCAGTTTATAAAAAAAAATACAAACCTTTTAAAGTGTTTCATGTTTAAATAATTATCCGATACTTGGCCCCGTTTTTCTGTGACTTTTATTGATTTTCACTTCAATTTGTTTATGGGCTTTCATGATTTGAACTGCTTTTTATCCTTTCTTAATTCTAACGTTTTTATTGGTCAGATGAGGCCATGAGGGCGATTTATTAACGTTGCTTTTAATTTTTAAATTAATTTATGGTTATTGCAGTTAGTATTTCTTTATTTATATATATATATATATATATATATATATATATATATATATATATATATATACATATATATACATATATATATATGAAAAGAAGGACCAACACAACGGCAAACATTTTCGTTTATTTTTTGTACTTCAAACGTTTCGACAAACCTTTTGTCATCATCAGTGAATTAAGTCTTAAAACCTTAAAACAAAATTAAAAATAATGAAAATTACATCAATACAAAATTAAAATCATTAAAATTAAAACCTTAAAAATAATGAAAATTACATCAACACAAAATTAAAATCATTAAAATTACATCTACAAAAAATTAAAAATCATTAAAATTAAATTACCTCAACTGGTAAATACACAATATTTACAATAACCTCCATACTTGGCAAAAACTAAGAGAAAACTGTATGGTCAGTAAATTAGAAGGTATGATATGTCTATGAAAATCGGTTGGTTAGTTAAAAGAGCTGTAATTTGTAAGATGAACTATTATTGTTAATGGAGGGTTTGTTTCTATAGATGTACAAAGATTCTAAAATTCGGAGTTCTGTGAGGTTATTGGATCTAGTTAGGATTTCGAACTGAGTTTTGTGAAGGGGATGGTTGTTTTCATGACTATGGTTTCTAATTGCGGATTGTGGTTGGCTACTGAGGGGACGGTTGGTACGGACTGATAAGCCCAAATGTAATGTTGAGAAAGGCGTACCTCCAGTTGGAGTTGAGTACTGCCAATGTACGCAGCCTTACAGCTGTCGCACGTGTATTTGTAAACAACATTAGGGCATACAGTTTTGGGGAATTTGTCTTTGAACTTTAAAAAATTTGATAATTCAAGTGGGTTGACGAAGGCGAATCTAAAATTTATTTGGGGATAACTAGACTTGAGCAGTTTGGACAATTCACCTCGAATACGCAATGATAAATAATCATAAAAAGGTAATTTAATATATCTGGTTTCTTTTTGTACTGTAGTTATGGGGAGTTTAGTATTAATAATGTTGTTTAAAAATTTCTTTAATTGGTTATCAAAAAGATTAGAAGGGTAGTAATTATTGATAAAGTACTGTCTTAAAAATTTAAATTCTTCGTTTAATGAAAAGTAATCTGAACAAATACGGTAACTTCTTGTTAATAATGTTACTATAGCACTAATCTTATATTTATAAAACATACAACTTAAATAATTGGTTCCCAAGCCAGTAAAAGTTTGTTTTCTAAATAGTGAGGTCTGGAACTTATTATGAGCCCGTTTAACTAAAACATCCAGGAAAGGTAAACTATTATTTGTTTCGTTTTCACATGTGTACTTAATATTACTATGTTGTTTATTAAGATAATGAAGAAAAAGTTTTACGTGTGAAGGATGTTTAAATATTAAGAAAGTGTCATCCACGTATACTATGGCCAGTTTGATGTTTCGTTATTGTTTACTAATGTCCCGTTAAAAGAAACATTAGATATCATACTAAACAAGTTATTCACTACTGGTAATACTCTTATTAATGGCCTCACTCAGACTCAATTTAAAAACTTCCTCGAAATAGCGTGTTTTGATAATCTTTTCTTATTTAATAGCAACCTTTACAGCCAAATTGATCGGGTAGCTATGGGTTCCCCGTTGAGCCCAACACTAGCAAATGCATTTCTTCGCCATTACGAAGAAATTTGGTTGGAAAGTTGTCCTAATAGTTTTAAACCAATATATTACAGAAGATACGTAGATGACACTTTCTTATTTATCATTGCGTATTCGAGGTGAATTGTCCAAACTGCTCAAATCTAGTTATCCCCAAATAAATTTTAGATTCGCCTTCGTCAACCCACTTAAATTATCAAATTTTTTAAAGTTCAAAGACAAATTCCCCAAAACTGTATGCCCTAATGTTGTTTACAAATACAAGTGCGACAGCTGTAAGGCTGCGTATATTGGCAGTACTCAACTCCAACTGGAGGTACGCCTTTCTCAACATTTGGGCTTATCAGTCCGTACCAACCGTCCCCTCAGTATCCAACCACAATCCGCAATTAGAAACCATAGTCATGAAAACAACCATCCCCTTCACAAAACTCAGTTCGAAATCCTAACTAGATCCAATAACCTCACAGAACTCCGAATTTTAGAATCTTTGTACATCTATAGAAACAAACCCTCCATTAACAATAATAGTTCATCTTACAAATTACAGCTCTTTTAACTAACCAACCGATTTTCATAGACATATCATACCTAATTTACTGACCACACAGTTTTCTCTTAGTTTTTGCCAAGTATGGTGGTTGATGTAAACATTGCGTATTTACCAGTTGAGGTAATTTAATTTTAATGGTTTTAATTTTTTGTAGTGATGTAATTTTAATGATTTTAATTTTGTATTGTTGTAATTTTCATTATTTTTGTTTTGTATTGATGTAATTTTCATTATTTTTATTTTTGTCTTAAGGTTTTAAGGCTTAATTCACTGATGATGACAAAAGGTTTGTCGAAACGTCTGAAGTACAAAAAATAAACGAAAATGTTTGCCGTTGTGTTGGTCCTTCTTTTCATCTGTAAGCTCCGTTTCCCTAAGGAGAAGTCAATAACTTTGATATATATATATATATATATATATATATATATATGAGAGAGAGAGATTGTAAAAATTACTTTTGAAAAGTAAGTTCAACATTAATTACTTTACTTGCAAACTAATTAAATTACAATTACTTCTCTAAAGTAATTAAATTAATTTTTAATTACTTTTTTGAAAGCTTGAAACTAAAGATGAAGTCATTTTGCGTGGCAAGAAGTACCCATATAAAAGTACACTTTATACGTTATACATTACATCCACTGATATGCTGAGTCAAAATTACCTATTCACTGTTACTAATTGGATCCCAGTGACTGAACTGAAATATGAAGTCGGCTTCGTTTTATTTTATAAGAAGTTTGTAAATAAGAAGGTGTTCCCACTTTCTATGATAATATAAAGTTAGGATGAAACATTGTACACATACTAATGATTGACTACATCATGTACTTCTAATAAGTATTTGTAAAAGGAAGCATGAAAATATTATTTCAGATTATATATATATATATATATGAGAGAGAGAGAGAGAGACAGAATCGGACTCTGAACTGAAGTAATTTATTCATTTGTGTCCACGGGCGCCGCGAGAATGCCATTTAACTTAACAATATTCGTAGTTTATTCGTCTATGTAGGGGAAAATATAATTGTAAGGGCTACCTTTGTCGAATAGTTATAACAACCGCAAGTACGGAAGAGGCTTTCAAATGGTGTTCAAATACTATAATATCCTACGTGTCTTTTCTAATTGATTATACTTTTACTCTTGTTCTGAGTTAGTTTTTATAACTTTAATTTGTGGAAGTTTAACTTCCTTGAAAAAGCTTTCAACCTAGTCTATATATTACCATCCTAATTAAGCTGGTGCAGCTTTTTATACAATTTTTTTTTCAGCATTCACTGTTAATTTCTGTCTACTCTGATGTCACTTAACGACCATTCACATTATCGTCCACATTCGACCACACTTACAAATTATCACTCGCATTATCGTTAGAGTTCATCGTCCTTTCGTTGTTTTTGCCCTGCCTGCGAGATTTACAAAAGAAACAAATCTTACTCGCGTATTTGTTTTAACAAAACAAATACGCGAAGAATACTGATATATGAATAAAAAGAAAGGTGTAAACTTTAAATACAAGATATAAATGGCCCTTAATATTCTCTAAAGACCGCTATACAGTATATTAAAAATGACGAGCAACTTCAAAGGTTCTGACGTCACACTTCTCATCTGCAGACGACATACAAGGCCAATGCCCCTATTATATATATATATATATATATATATATATATATATATATATCCTTAAGAACATAACTGCGTGTCAGGGTTAAAAAGCGCCACGTCTATGTGATGTCTCTGACGACTTGATGCTTTTTAACCCTGACATACAGATAAGAACGTAAGAAGCATAAGGATAACTCAAAACCACCTGTGCCTTTTTAGGTTATCCCTCTCCAAATCAAGAACCAAACCACCCTATATACATAATGTGATCGGTTTCCCTGCAAACCACTTTAGATTCATAAGATTTTGTCATTCAAATTCATTCAAGAACCCCAGCTATTTACAAGATTCCCCCCCTTTTCACTAGTCATAAATTGATCGTAATTACATCTCCAGCCATTGGATTGTGTCACTACCAACTAAATTAATCTTTCTACTGTTTACAAGATTTCTCTTCGATTAAAAAAATCAAGTCTCTTATTAAACCTATCCAAAGTATTAGTCTTCACCACTGGAGTTGGCAAGTCATTCCAGAAATCCACTACCCTAAAATTGGAGAAATATATATGTAGATCTAATCTACATTTCTTTTTCACTTTTTTATTGTGACCTCTAGTCCTGTTGTCAGTTTCAATGAAAAGAATTTTTTTTCATATCTACCCCACAAAAATTATGTACATTTCAATCATGTCACCTCTGATTCACTTCTTTCAAAAAAAAAACATTCCTAATTCCTTTACTCCAGGGGTAGCCCAGGCTATAAGTTTACTCAAATATCTCTCTAACTTATAACCACCTTCTACATTTTTTACTATTTCAGCTAGCTTTGTGTCATCTACAAATTTAGAAATTTTGCTAGCTATTCCATCCTCCGAATCATCTAAGTCTATTATAAATAGTCTAAGGAATGATCCCTGAGGAATCCCACAAATACTTTCTTAGTCAGATTTGTGCCCATTTTGTAACACATTCTGTTTCCTATCCCTTAGCCACTCCTCTACCCAGAGATCCCATGTTGTTTCATTTTACACAAAAGTCACCCTTATTATTTGTTTAAAAACTTCCCAACAAGTGATATCAGGTAACTGGCCTATAATTACCAAATTCTCTTTTATTTCCTTTCTTAAAAATAGGGACTACGAGGGGCAGTCAGAAACTAAGTTTACACGGCGTATAATTTCGTAACTAAAGGACCTACATTGATTATGTTTGTATCAGGTGAATTCGTTAATCATTGTTGGCAACATTGCACGTCGATTCGGTTGCCATCTACCATACATTGGTTATACGAGTCATTTGAACATGGCGGCTCGACTGGAACAGTGCCCTGTCATTTCTGCAACGATATTCCGAGTCTGTCAGTGGTCAAGAATTTCTCGAGCGCATTGTCACAGGAGACGAGACATGGGTTCATCACCGTACTCCGGAAACAAAACGTGCCAGCATGGAATGGAAAAACCCTGGGTCCCGGCGACCAAAGAAGTTCAAGATTGTGGGATCCACTGGCAAAGTGATGGTTACCGTATTTTGGGACCACAATGGCGTTTTGTTCGCAGACTTCATGCAAAAAGGCACAACAATCAATGCAGCTGCATATTGTTCAACACTGGAACGTTTACGAGCGGCCATTAAACGTAAACGTCCTGGACTGCTCCGTAGGGCAGGGCACTGTTCTAGTCGAGCCGCCATGTTCAAATGACTTGTATAACCAATGTACAGTAGATGGCAGCCGAATCGACGTGCAGTGTTGCCAACAATGATTAACAAATTCACCTGATACAAACATAATATAATCAACGTAGGTCCTTTAGTTGCGAAATTATAAGCCGTGTAAACTTATTTTCTGACCACCCCTCGTACATTAGCGCTTTTCCAGTCTTTCGGTATTTCTGCAGCTACAATAACCTGTCAAACATAATGCTAAATACCTTAGCCAGACAATCCCCTCTCCCTTCTTAAATATCCTGGCATATATATTATCAGGGCCTCAGGTTCCTCTTTTTTATTTCTAATACTATGAGCATTTTTATAAAAAACACTATACCTTTACCGTAGCACTTAGTCTCCCTGCCTCCTAGGCCTAACTGCGCCTTCATGCACATCACATGATACCCGAGGGCCCTCTCTGCTTAAGTTGCATACAACTTTTTTCACCATAGAATTTTCCAAATTATAAAAAAAGCACCTTTCGCAGCACACAAGGCACTCACCCACAAACTTCCAGGCTAGTATTGGAATGACGTGTGAAAAATGTTTATTTTTACAAAAATCTCCGCCGACAAAGGCGGGCTTCCCTAATGTGTATTCAGATCACGATCAGGGACCATGTTTCATTTCTTCCACAATCTAACCAATCAGAGGGCAGAAGACATTTTCACCCCTAAATCCAGTACCGTAATATATATATATATAATATATATAATCATCGATCGATGCATTCACAGTTTAATATTTTAAGTGAAAGTATGAAGAGTTAACCATTTTTTTACATAGAGCACCATTCTGCCCAGACGCCCATTTCAGGGTACGAACAGCTTGTAGCACCATTGTCAAGCAAATGGGGGGGGTCAAAGTACTGACGAGACTTTCGTATGTGATTCATCACCACTGAAAGCAACAATGCTCTCTGTTAGTCTAGTCCAAAGAACATCTATATCCGTATTCAATTTATTACAATTTTCGTCGTCAGTTTGTATTGCAGACACCCTAAATTATTATCGGTATACTGTCACTGCTCAGTTTCAAATTTTAAAAGATGTTAATTTAACTTAGAGTTCAGAATTCGAAGAGTTTATACATCTGACATTTTAAATATTTAACTTTTGATTTAGAAACAATATTAAGACAAAATATTTTATGACATTTTATCAATTATAATAATTTAAAAAATATATATTTATGTGTTGATATTATTTCATCGAATATTAAATTTATATTACTTTCCAAATATATTTCTACATAACTAATAAAATTATTCAAAGTAATGAAAGAAGAACTCATTATTAATAAGGAAACATTAAAAGAAATATGCAAAAATTAATTTATATCGTATTTAATCAAGCAACATTTAACGACCTTGAAATTAATTTTGTTTCCCTTAAAAATGATTTTTAATTTCTTCCACTGAAGAAAACGAAACAAAGTTTGATTATTATTATTATTATTATTATTATTATTATTATTAAGGAAATATACATATACTATATATATGCCCAGGTAACAATTTGGTAAAATTCCAGAATCCAGACGCGGTTCGGAGTCTATAATTATGATTACTAACTGAACGAAACATGACCAACCTAACTTAACTAACATAACATAACTTTACCAACTTAATATAGCTTAATCGGCTAATATTCAGTTTTGGGGCCACTGAATATTAGTTAATTAGGCTAGATTAAGTTGGTTAGGTTAAGTTTGGTTGGTTCGATTAGTACTTACGGTCTCCGAACTGCGTCTGGATTCTGATATTTTACTGAAATATTACTGGCCCTGCTCCCCGCATCGCCCAGTGTTTTAGAAGCCACCGATCAGCGAAGTTAAACGACATTGGGCCTGGATCGTAGTTGGATGAGGGACCGTTCTCTGCGTCCAGATTATGGAACGACCCTTGGTTCTTGGTTCGGATTCCACGTAAAGCTGTAGGTCTTCTCCCTTATGACCTTAGATGTTGCGAAGTTAAAGAACACTACCATTTCATTTTTTCCTCGCCTTCTTCTCTCTTCGATTAAGAGAGTGCTTTTCATTCAAGACGGGACAAGTAAAAGGGAGTGTTGATCGATGGGTTATGCCTACTGTGAGCCTGAGCTCTGCCGCGTTGTATGTTGCCGCTCAGCGAAATCATACTTACAAGAAGTGGTGCGGGTACCCACTGAACTTTATATATGTATATATTAGTGGTGGACCGGATATCCGCATCCACATCCGCATAATTTTTAGCATCGGCATCCGCATCCGCACTTCTGACTGCGGATGTTATGCGGATATTACCTCTAATAAATTATGCAATTTACAATTAAATTAGCTTATAAAGTAGCTTATAAGGCCCAGTCATGCACATTTCATGTAAAGTATTAATTATTAATGAACAAACAAATATATAAAGCTCAAAATATAAATAGCTGGTAACACAGAAAATTGAATGAAACTTGTTTCATTGAATTTTCTGTGGCTGCAACTCTTGAGAAAGTTATTATTTTTATCATAATGAAAACATTAATATTAATCTTAATTCTTATGCATTGCCTGCCATAATAGTAATATCACGAAATTTGAAAAATTATGTTATATATTCATAATTCTATATTATATTGATAGATTAACTAAATATCCGCATCCGCGGATATTGAAATTAAAGATCAGCATCCGCAGATGTTGAAAAACTGACATCCGGTCCACCACTAAATTATATATATATATATACAAACTCAGAATGGTACCCCTAGGAGCCGACCGATAGTATTTCCAAAGTATCGGTACCGATACCGATAGTTAGACAAAGTATCGGCCGATACCGATACCGATATCTGTCCAAAATATAAAAATGGGATTCAAAGAATGTAATTCGACACATGTACTGTAATTCAAAACATATATTTGAAGAAATGGAATTTACAAAATAAAAGTCAAGTAATGGAAACAATATGTAATTCAAAAAGTGTAATTCAATATAACAGTTCACTCAATAATCAAAATTGAGGAACTTCAGATTTTTGGAGAGGATGATTTGTTCATCAGCGTTGATTGGGGTGATGTTGGCTGGCTCGTTTCGCATTGATAACATCTCCAGCCGCTGAGAAAAGCCGTTCAGAGTCAACTGATCCAGAGGGGCAGCTCATGCACTTCTCAGTAACTTTGGCAATCTCCGGGAAATCAGCAGAATGTTCTCGCCAGAAAATGAATGGATCCCTATCCCCAGCGATTCGAGGTTGCGACCAATAGGTGTCCAGGGCTGCTTCCACTCGTGCGTCTGGGACAGTGAGCCTCGTGTCCGTATCCCTCGTTTGGGGTTCTTCAACTAGAATAGGACGAACGTGATCGTCGAGATCGCTACCTTCTGAATCGGAAAGGTTTTCCCAAAGAGCGATTTTCTTGGACGGAGAAACCGGACCACTTCGGCGGCGTTTCACGGCAATTGGACCTCCAATACGCTTTCGTTGGGCCCCCTCCATGTGACTGCGTATCTCTTGTCTCAACAATTCCTTGGCCTTTTCTCGCATGTCGTCGTCTATCAGCCCAGCTCCTTTGAATCGGGGATCAACTGTTGTGGCTAGCAGCAGTTTCTCATTTGAATTATGCTCTCGAAAGCTCTGTTCGAGGGAATCGCCCAGCTGGCTCTTCAGAATCTTGACACCAGCATCATTCACTGAGCACGCTGCACAGATTCCTTTTGAGAGAGATTTGACTGTAGGTAAAACGTCTGATAAAAGCGAATTTTCCTCACTGATTTTGAGCGTTGCAGTTTTGAAGACAACAAGTGCGTCAATAAGCTTGACCATAAGCTTCCATTGCGTTGAAGTCAACGTATTTTCCAGGGGCCATTCGACGTCATATTCAATGATAGCTTGCAACTGCGAATTCTCTCTGAGAATGTTTGAAGAATCACTTTACAGATTTCCATGAATCTACTCACCAGAATTAGTAGCAGAAGTTGTACATTGACTCTTATTGGTTTCATCAAACTCAGTCTTGTGCCTGTTGATAAGATGACTCCTCAGGTTCGATGTAGAGGAGGTACTTGCGCTTGTTCCTCCACGAGAGACAGAGACACCGCACAAATTGCAGATCGCCTGTTTTCCATTAGTGCTTGAAGCAGTGAAGAACTTCTACACAATGCTTGGCATTGTCACTCTCACTAAAGCAAAAGCGAATAAACTTATACCAGTAGTTAATAAATTCACAAAAAAAATATTACACACTGTTGAACCGATTCACAACTTGCGAAATGAGGAAATGACGCCGCGATAGTTACGGACTCGCTTTATATAGAGCGGTAATGAGTCATGGAAATTTCTAGAAATGTCGGGATAAATCGCGAACACACACGCAACTTCTCGAGCAGCCGGGAAGTTTCTATTTGGAAAACGCCCGTTTTTTTTTTTTTATTCTTAGAAACAAAAAACTACCGGTATCGGTAGCTACTAACCATCGGTACCGATACACCCACCAGTCGATGCCTAATATATATATATATATATATAAAATTTATTTTATACCCAAACGTCTCTCCCACCGCAGTGAGATCGCGTTAGGAACAGGCAGGAAGCACCTCAATCGCTCACATTCAATTATCAGCTGTCATGAAAATAATGCACGTGTCTCAGGGCAACATTATCCAAAGCCTGGCCCCGCAGACTAATCCACAGTTTACTCAGACTGCTTCATACACCCTGAGGCGGCACATTGCCAGCCCGACGTCCCCCATATACCACATTGCTCCACTTCTTTCTTTCCAGCACGCGTCTTTCACCCTCCCAGACGTCGAGGCCCCGCTGACTCAAAGCTTCCTTTACCCCATCCCTCCATCTCCTCGGTCTACCCCTGCCCCTTTCCCCCCTCCGACACGTAAATCCTCTTTACCACCCTCTCCTCATTCATCCTCTCCATATGCCCAAACCATTTGAACACCACATCATTTGCTCTCTCCATAAGACTCCTTTGACTCCCACACCTCTCACGGATAAAAGTGTTCTCACATGATCAATCCGCCTCACCACACAGATCGTCCTCAAGCATTTCATTTCCAGTACACCCACCCTTTTCTTTTCCTTCGCATTCGCCATCCAAGCCTCACATCCATACAACACTGTTGGCACTACTATACCTTCATACATACCCACCTTCGCACCCATAGACACTGATCTCTCCTTCCAAACACTTCTTAGGGCACCCAGTACCTTTGCCCCTTCTTCCACCCTGTGACTCACCTGCGTCTCCATTGTCCCATTCCTCGCCATATCCACTCCAAAGTACCTGAAACATGCCACCATAAAACTTACATTCAGTCGCTCACAAATCTCCCTTTTACAGCACCACATAACTCTACTCTTATTCACATTTACTCTTAGCTTCCTTCTCTCACACACCCTCCCGAACTCAGTTACCAGCATGGGTGTAGTGGCATATTTTAAGGTGCAGGAGCTCTAAGGAATATATAATAATAATAATAATAATACTTCACTTAGACTTGGGATATTAAAAATTTGAAATCACAATTAAAAGCCAGTGCTCTCATCTCAGTCTGTTTGTTCCCAACTTCCAAGTATCAACTAAAAAAAATAAAGAAATAAAATTTGGGTGAATTAGATCTCGTCATCAACACATAATTAATCACCCTATTACCTCGGACACCACTCACCCACGTGTACTTATGTACATCTCTTTTACGAAACCATGTATTCCCAATCATCAATTCTCTTTCAGCACACAACTCAACTAACCTTTCCCCACTTCTATTTACACCAGGCACCCCATGCGCCCCAACTATACCCTCAATTGGCACATGCCCCACTCTCGCATTCAAGTCCCCTAGCACGACAACTCGGTCCCTCGCATCAAAATTACCCAAATACTCGCCCAGTTCGTCCCAGAATGCATTCCGTATCTCTTCACTCTTCTCACTTCCAGATCCATACCCACTAGCAATCACCCATCTCTCGTGGCTCACTTTCATTCTAACCCACATCAGCCTTGAACTCATTTCCTTACACTCTTTCACACAGTTCCATAGCCCATCACGTATCAGAAGCACAACCCCCTCCTTTGCCCTTACCCTCTCCCCAACCCCAGACTTTACCCTCGAACATTCCCAAACAACTCCACACTCTCACCCTTCAGTTTTGTTTCACTCAAGGCCAGGACCTCCAAGCGTCTCTCACGAGACCACATCCACGCACATTCAGTCACCTCAGCCGGAGCGGGAAATCCCCAGCTATGCCCCTTCTCTGACCTGCTCCTGTTTGTGGAAAGTTACATACAGGTGGGAGGGGTTTCCAGCACCCTCCGCACTTGTCCCTTATTTTTAGTTGCCTTCTACGACACGCTAGAACCACGTGGGAAGAATTCTTTAAATCCCCTATCCCCATGGATATATATATATATATATATATATAATCATGCGGGTTGCTTCTACAGAGCTTCAATTTAATATTTAGGAGAAATCCAATGACAAGGAGAAATGTAAATGCCATGAAAAGTCTTCTTTAATGCGCAACGTTTCGAGCAATACGCTCATCTTCAGGCTGTTTAATAACAATGTGAAATTAAAATCAATATTGAATGAAAAACAAAACAGAAAATTTCTATAAACTATTCATACAGACAAATTTTAAAAGACTGAGAAAAGAGGGTTAAATTCTAAGTTATACAGATTTACATATAAAAATTAAGAAGCTATTTTTAAATACATATAGTAAATGTGAAATTAATACACTGGAAAAATTAACAATAGTACACTGGAATAATGAAACTAACTAACCTTTCACTGCAGTTTCCGAGGCTAACTAATTTGAGCAGAGGCAAGACGGGAAAAACAAGAGATGGCGAGGGCGATTGGGGAAGGGGGGATTATAAGGAATTGGGGAAGGAGGAGGGATCATAGCAAATTGAGGGGGACGGCAGATGAGTCAACATTTAGACTGGGGGACAATGTTTTAATGAAAAGCGATTCCAAAATTCTTAGTGAGTTGGGACAAGTATTACAACCAAGAATTTTAAAATTGTCTAAAGTGACATCAGTTTTACATTTTATGCTGTGTTCGCGAATACTCGAAACTTCTTTAGTTTTTAAAATTTTACCTGTTCGGCCACTTATTCCCATATGCGAATAAAATCTAGCCCTGAGAGAGCGAACAGTGCTGCCAATGTAATTCCCAAGGAGACACCTAGGGCAGGTAAATAAATATACAACACCGCTACGCAACGAGTCAGGGGTTCGATCCTTCGCTGAGAAAAAGCTACCTAAAGACGTTTTATTAATAAATATGATGCGGAAATCAGTATGATAAAAAAATTTCCTTAACAATTTTGTAAATTTAAGCTTAAATTCCTTATTCAAAGGACCCATTTCAGGTACCAAGAAATATTTTATATCCTTCGGCACTGTAATACATGGAAGTTGAGGGCTATAAACATTATTTAAGAAGGATCTAATTAGTTTGTCTACATATTGAACAGGAAAACTATTATTAGTAAAGTATAATCTTAGATTATTAAATTCATCATTAAGTAAGGTAAAACTAGAGGTCAAATTATATCCTCTGAACAGGAGAGTTTTAATACAAGACATCTTATAGTTGAAATATATGAGGGGTCCTGCGTCTTAAGGTACCTAAGCGCCAAAATTAAAATTCGCCACAAATCGCCTCCAAAGTTCAGCAATATTCTGGCAATAGTATATCTGTTATTAATTGAGCTAGAACGTTCATTTTTGGTTAAATTAGAGTTCTAAGTATGCTAATGAAGATGTTGATGAGTTTCTGGAATAGATTTTCATATTTTATATTTTATATATATTTTTTTAATTTTTTTTATTTTCTTATTATGCCGAACTTTGGGTGCGATTTCTGGCACAGAATGAAGTGAAAAAAGTAGCTCGCTTCATAAGGTTTTCAACCATACTTCGTGTCGTAAGGTCATTATAATCCAAACCACGCGATAGAGGAAAGGTGAAAATAGTGATATCCATCAAAAATACGTTTTCGCCTGTGGTGGCGCCTAGGTACCTTAAGACGCGATATATGTATACACGCCTGGGTGGTGTACTGGTTAGCATTGCTAACTGCGGATCCACCGGTCCCAGGTTCGATTCCCGGCGATGGCAGGCAGTGCTCCGCTCATCCAGCTGTTCATCCTTCCAGACAAAAAAAATTGGTTGGTAGATAAATGTTGGGCTGCTGATCGGGAGGTCGTGAGATCGAGTCTGGGCGAGAACTTTGATAATTTCTGACCACCCGTGGTGAGGCGTAGTTCGGATTCCATGTTAAGCAGTAGGACTAAAGTGGGACAACAAGCTTGACCTTCGCCAGAATGAACAATTCGGGCGGAAGCAACACCAAGGATACCAAGATGTATAACTTAAAACTTGTACATCAGATCGAATGCAGTACTCTGAATGAAAATTTTAGTTATATGTTTAATAAATAAATATTCGTCTGGCTCCACTTCTAATTTGACAAATGGAAAAACTTTAGACAATGCATTGTTTAATTCTTTTCTCAACAAGGTTGAATGGGTTCCAACATACGGAACAGACATATAAAAGGACTTTTATGGTACATCATAATTAGGGAGGATAGACCGATAAATTTCATCAAGAAAGGAATGGACGCAGTTTTGAAACAGTTTTTAAGATAATTGTTATTAGCAAAGTAGGTCTCAAGTAATTTCATTTCGTGGTGGAAAGACAGCCAATCCGAACAAATTTTGTAGGTGCGAAAGATTAATGTTTTACAAGAAATAAGTTTAAAATTAAGTGGGCAGACTATGAAAATTCAAATGTTGTCCGGAAAATGTGAACTTCCAAAAAACATTGATTAAAAATTTAGTTTTGTCTGGAAACTAAAATGTCTAAAAAGGGAAGTTTGTTCTCTTTATTTACATCCCTTGTCAAAAGAGTGTTAAGGTGGAAAGCGTTAATAAAAAGTTGTGGATGTTTTTTTAATCTTTAAAAAGGATGAATGTGTCTACATATCGTTAATGAAATATAGATCTAAATTCCTCCGAGGAACTACTAAGGAAGGCCTCTTCCAGGTGGCACATAAAAATATTGGCAAATGTGGATCCAAGTGGTGAACCCATAGCAATACTGTCAGTCTGTTTATAAAAGGTTCCATTTAAAAAAAGTGTATAATATAGTATATATACAGTATATGGGATGGATTTCACACTTAAACGCAGGAAATGAATGAATGATGCAAATCCACAAGGAAAAAGAAAAAAAATTATTCAAGGCGTTTCGTGTATTTAACAGTACACCTCGTCAGGGAATGAAGGGAAAAGGCAAGATGACCAAAATATATGCCTATGCACATTAAAACGAAAAAAAGTGAAAAGAGATTAGCACAAGGTTAACAAGCACTGATAAAAGGCAAGAAGCATTTTATCTTTTGCCTTTTATCAATGTATGTTAACCTTTTGCTAATCTCTTTTCACTTTTTTGTTTTAATGTACATAGGCATATATTTTGGTCATCTTGCCTTTTCATTCCCTGATGAGGTGTACTGCTGAATACACGAAAAACCTTGAAATATTTTTTCTTTTTCCTTGTGGGTTTCCATCATATATATATATATATATATATATATAATATATATACATATATATATATATATATATATATTATTTTGTAGAGAGGAGGGGCCAAGGGCGGGTGCCTGCAGAAATCCTCACCTTTATAAGAAAGAGAGAGCCAAATATCAAGGTCTCCGAGGCTTACGATTCTATTTTTTTAAAATAAATTTTGGGATCACCTGAAGATCTCCCCCCCCCCCCCGGTAGAGCTGGGGGGGGGGGGAGAGAGTCTTCAGGTGATCATATATATATATATATATATATATGCCCGGTTATGTTAATTGAATGCCCGGTTAGGTCAACTGAATGCCCGGTTAAGTTAACTGAATGCCGGTTAGGTCAACTGAACGCCCTTGATGATTGGTTAGTTTAAACGAAAATATCGTGACTTAACCTAACCAATCGTCAAGGGTGTACAGTTGACCTAACCGGACATTCAGTTGACCTAACCGGGCATTCAATTATAGGTCTGCTCTGTCGTGATATTTTCGTTAGTTTATTGTCAAAACTGGGGGGAGTATCTCCAAGTGGAGCGGACTGGGGTGGAGTATCTTCAGGTGAATCGGGCTGGGGGGGGGGGGAGATCTTCAGGTGATCCAAATTTTGTACTATGTAAAATGCATGTATGTGTAGGGAAGAATAGAGGAAAAAGTGTGTGTTTGAGAGCATGCTGGACTGCTCACAGCGTAGATAAGACAGAAAAAGATCAGCTAAAGAGGACAGTGACAGGAGAAACGAGAGTTCCAGCACGCCCTGTCTCCTGCCTAACGTCCACCCCGGCGTAGTTCCCTGATCGATTGGTGTCTACAATCTCCTCCTTATATATATATATATATATAAAATACTTTCGTCAACAGTTCCGCCCGAATTGTTCATTCAGAGCTCGAATGATCGAAGCTTGTTTGTTCGATGTTGTCACAGATTTCTCTGACCGAGTCAAGGAAGAAACGGCGACCGCCCCTTCTGTACCTCTATTCCGGACCTCCGGACCTCAACTGCGGAAAGAGCGAATGACGGTTAAGAAAAAGGACTCTGACTTACGGCCTGAGTGTCTTTCATCTTCTGGATGACGAAACACGAAGGCGAATAAGCTGTGCACAGGTAAGCGGCATCCCCGTCTAACCACGCTCGCACACCCTCAGAGCAGCACCCGCAGCCCACACCCATTCCTTCCGGGCGGCGGGAGGGGCTTGCTGAAAGTGGACGCGGCCGTGTTCGCACTGGAGGAGGACGATGATCGAAGGAGGCCGGCGTGCGAGGGCGCGGGGGACGCGGGTACGCTCGATGCGAGGACGTATTTGAGCCTCTCCAGGGAAGGCGGGCTCGCAGAGACGGGGGCGAGGGGTGGCCGCCCCCCTCAACCCTCTCCGGCCAGAGGGTCGTTGGGGGACGGCGACGTCGCCCTCCAAATTGGCCTCCGAAGGGCCTCGTGTCAGGTGGCCTCCCAAAGGGGGAGGGGTCGTAAATGCGCGAGGACCGCACCGCCGACGGACGCAGAAACTGGGACAGAGGGAGGGAGGCGACCTCAGTGCGTCCGATGCCCTTACTGCCCCGAAATGTACTCCAGTGAAAAGGACGATCTTGAAGTCACTCGCGATTTCGAACAGTCTCCAGGTTTTGTGGCCTTGAAGTTATCCGTCTACACTTTCCTTTTAACAATGAAAACAATGTTTAGCTTAAACCTAATTATTAAACAAAATTAAACGGATGCGAATAGAG
This sequence comes from Bathynomus jamesi, assembly GCA_023014485.1. Lineage (NCBI taxonomy): Eukaryota > Metazoa > Arthropoda > Malacostraca > Isopoda > Cirolanidae > Bathynomus > Bathynomus jamesi. The sequence goes on from JAJOZX010004791.1 coordinate 78,247, forward strand.
AACTCATTTTCTCGAGATTAATCAGTTCCGTAAATATTTGTATTATGTGAGTACCGAATTTGACTTCATAGTCAAAGAAGAACCTTTCAATCTGTACACTTTTGCGAGGCTGTTTGATATAAGAAAACCTTCAAAATTTACTACTCAGAATCATGCAGAGAAACACTGTACAGTAATTAAAACTAACAGGGCATCGTTTTTAGATCTGCTTACCTTTCGATTGCATTCCAAACTCATTAGTAATTACTGCTTACCATATAAACACGGGATTCACGCAGTTTAATGTATAAAGACCTAATTCCCTGTAGTTGGCCGTTGCTGTTAAAATGATTTAATACATTGATGTTTCTGAAGAAAAATGCGGGTTTATTGGCTTCGTCAGCCTAAATCCTAAAATGTCATAACTTATCATGTGGCATTACCAACAACAAATAAAATAAATAAATAAATAAAAGGACATTAAAATTATATACCTTAAAAATTAATGACCTTAAGCATACGAAATGCGTTGGTGACTAAATTGTTGGGAAAACTTTATTATCGCTCAAAAAGAAGAAAATTCAGATGGAATGGTTAGAGTATGATTGTAAAAACTGTGAGGGAATTCCAAGCCATCGGCCTAACGGAACATAACATAACCAAACCTAATCTAACATATAACCTAGCCCAATCTTCCCTAACCTATACTCGCAAAGTGGTTGGAACATGAACTCAAAAAGTGGCGGCGCCTGAGTTTCTGAGCGAACTGCGGCAGTTACGATGGTGTTCTACAGATCTACAGAAGCTAAGGCTAACAAAGACCCTAAGATCCACTCTAAGGTTAGCCCGAGAGAAAGGAAAGAGTAGGAGGTTAAGAGAAGAGAAGAGAATAAGGGGTTAAGTAAGGAGGAACACCTATCACTCGTGGGTTAACATTCATTCAGAAAGAGAAAAAAAGACTCACCATCATCATCCGCCGGCCACTGCCGACAAGTCAGAAAAATAGTCGGAGAGAATAGGAGAGGGGTGAAAGATGAAAAGAAGTAAAATAAGAACGCTTACAAACCATGCAAACACAGTCTTAACTCACTGTCATACCATGCAAACTACAAACATGCAAGAAAAGAGAGTTACAGACATGCAAAGTAAGGCGAGGATAAGGAAACAAAAAAGTAGGTAAAGTTAAACAAAAAGTGGGTTAGTTTACTCTACGAGCTACATCTACGTTCATGTTAGTCTAATTTTTTTTTTTTTTTTTTAATAATTTTATTGCTGGCATCACACGTTGGCATGTCACAAGCTGGCATTTATCGTCAACAGACTCATCCTCGAGCACCACCACCAGAGCTCCTGTTGCTAACTTTTTATTTTATTTTAAACAACGTTAATTTTTTAAAATGTCTGTCAAGACGGTTCTTAAACACATTAACGCTGGTAGAATGAACGATTGACGCGGGAAGATTATTCCATTTATCAATTACTTTAAACATAAAGAAGTTTTTAGCGATATTAGTAATGAAACGTCTGCCACGCAACTTAAATCCGTTATTGCGAGTATTACTATTATCGAAAGTGAACAATTTGTCAAAATTTACATTATCGATGTTATTAACGATTTTGAAAACTTCAATAAGCTCCCCCCTTAATCTCCTAGTTTCGAGTGAATACAGGTCTAACTCTTTAATCCTATCTTCATAAAGCTTGTTGCGCAATGCCGGAATTAGTTTCGTGGCACGACACTGAACCCTTTCTAACCTATCAATATCCTCACGCAAGTACGGGCACCAAAACTGAACTGCATATTCTAAATGAGGCCTGACTAGGGACTTGTAAAGGGGCAATATAATATCCTTCGATTTAAATTACGCGCTATGAAGCCTAACATCCTATTAGCTTTTGCGCAAGACTCCAGGCACTGGTTCCTAACCTTTAAATCCTTAGATACGCGTACGCCTAAATCTACTTCCTCGTCAACGCTCGCCAACTGCCTATCATCCATCGTGTACGTGTAATTATTGTTACGAGAACCTATATGCAAAACTTTACATTTGTCTACGTTAAATTGCATCTGCCACTTATCTGTCCACTCCATAATCATATTTACATCGTCTTGGAGCCTATTTCTATCGTCCTCGTTAACAACCTTACCGCCTATTTTAGTATCGTCCGCGAATTTTGACACGTTACTAGTCAATCCTACACCTATGTCGTTAATGTAAATTACGAATAGCAATGGGCCTAACACTGAACCTTGTGGGACACCGCTACCTACATCTAACCACCCCGATTCACTACCATTAACTACGACCCTCTGCCTCCTAGCACGAAGCCATTCTTCTAACCAGTTAGCTACCTGACCGCGTATACCGTGCGCTTTGACCTTCGCAATTAGTCTCCTATGCGGAACTGTATCGAACGCCTTTTTAAAATCTAAATAAATAACGTCAGCTGCTCTATGCCTATCGTATTCGCGCACTATTTCGTTATAAAATTCTAACAAATTAGTTAAACAAGACCTATGGCGTCGAAACCCATGCTGACTACTATTAATCAAATCTCTACTTTCTAAGTGATCGATGATACGATCCCTAACTACAGATTCCAAAAGTTTACCGACAATTGACGTTAAGCTAATGGGCCTATAATTGCTAGCTACTGCGCGGTCACCTTTTTTAAAAATAGGCGTGACGTTAGCTAATTTGAAGTCTTCAGGAATAATCCCCGTTTCGAGTGACTGATTAAAAATCTTCGTTAAGGGGCCTACGATAACTTCTTTCAAATCTTTCAAATGTCTGGAATAAAAAGCGTCAGGGCCTGGAGCATTGCTAACTTTTAGCCTATCGATATAATGCGCAATCTCAGCCTCGTAAACAGTTATTTCATCCAAAATAGTCTCGCTACTAAATGGAACGATATCGTCCACGTCGGGGACATTATTTACGTCTTCTACGGTAAAAACTGTCGCAAAAAAGTTATTGAAAATACCCGCCATCGCCTGAGCGTCAGAAGCCAAAGCGCCATTAACATCCACTAGAGGGCCTATGTTATCTTTTATCGGCTTACGATTATTTACGTATTCAAAAAACTTTTTGGGATTATGTTTACTATCCGCAGCTATAAGTATCTCTAAATTACGCTTGGCATTCCTAACTGATCTTTTAACCTGACGCCTAAGCTCGATATATTTATTAAAGTGTTGATTGAATGTCCGATCTGGAAAGGCGATTTGATCACTGATTCGCGAGTGAAATTTCACAATGGACATCGAGGAATGAAAATTTTATGCGGAACATTATTTATTTATTATTTGTTTACTTATTATACATATACTCTTAATTCTGTTAATTGTATGGTTTAGTAGTTTCATATATCCTTAAGATGAGGGTTGTATATGGACTTATATAAGCAGAAAAATTATATATATAATATATATATATATATATATATATATATATATATATGATGAATTTCACACTTAAACATGTGAAATGAATGAATGAATGATGTAAATAATTTTTTCTTTTTCCTTGTGGATTTGCATCATATATATATATATATATATATATATATTATGATGAATTTCACACTTAAACATGTGAAATGAATGAATGATGTAGATAATTTTTTCTTTTTCCTTGTGGGTTTGCATCATATATATATACAGTATATATATATATATATATACACACACACATGGCATTTTCGGTTATGAGTTAAATAAGCTGCTCTGCTTCGAAGGCTTAACGTGTGTGTGTTGTGTGTGTGTGTGTGTGTGTGTGTGTATTAGTGGTGGACCGGATGTCAGTTTTTCAACATCTGCGGATGCGGATTTTTTATTTCAATATCCGCGGATGCGGATGTTTAGTTAATATATCAATATAATAGAGAATAATGAATGTATGACATAAATTTTCAAATTTCGTGATATTACTATGATATTATGACAGGCAATGCATAAGAATTAAAATTAATATTAATGTTTTCATTATGATAAAAATAATAACTTTCTCAAAAGTTTCAGCCACAGAAAATTCAATGAAACAAGTTTCATTCAATTTTCTGTGTTACCAGGTATTTATATTTTGAGCTTTATATATTTGTTTGTTCATTAATAATTAATACTTTCATGAAATGTGCATGACTGGGCCTTATAAGCTACTTTATAAGCTAATTTAATTGTAAATTGCATAATTTATTAGAGGTAATATCCGCATAACATCCGCAGTCACAAGTGCGGATGCGAATGTGGATGTTAAAAATGAAGCGGATATCCGGTCCACCACTAGTATATATATATATATATATATATGTTACAGTCAATGTGTGAAACCAGTCATTTCACGTCATGGCTAAAAGCTTCAGGCATTTCACGTAATTCGATTAAGCGATTAGCGACTTCGTGAAGGTTAGGTTAGGTTAGATTACGTTGGTTAGGTTAGATTAATAATGCGTATTACATACGTATGTTTATTGTTCTCACCTCTCTACTTTCTCGTGTGCCAGGTAGGAACACTATTGTGTTACTTGCAGCTGCCAAACATCTTTTAGTTCCCCCGTTTATACCGAAATTTATTCCACATTAATAACGTAGCACCCAAATTTGAAACTTTATACTCGAATTATGTAAGAAATTTCTAAAAATCTATAGAAAATAATAGCCAAACAGATTTAAAATTCTGTAGTTTTACCTTAAGAATTTTCAAAAGTATTTCAATATTAAATTCCGCTCTAAGAGTTTTTAAATTTGTACTTAAAAACTTGTAATTTGCAATGAGATCTCAGTATCTTGTCAAATTCTCTAAACTTGGGCAATGTACATTAATTAAGATCTTGATAAGGCTGGGCAAATTGTACAAACTCGGATGCAGGCATCACTTTGAATGAGTCTGGATATATAATTCTTTAACTTTTTAAAATCTGGTCATTATATTTGGTATTTGGTATTTGCTATATACTGACTTTACTAGCTTAGCCATAATGAAATTGCTATAGATTTGGAAAAGGCGTTTCGGTTTGGCTAGTTTGTAGATTTTGGTAAATACCATACACCAAGACTTTACAATAAGTATTGACCTAGGCCTAATAACATTTATATAAACAAGTTCAGGAGCGGCTCGCAGGTAGGCACTGTGGAACTGCAGCACCCCCATGATCTTATGATCTTTATATTTAAATATTTAAAATAGCCTCTCTGATTGTTTTTTTCAATGAACTTTGAGTTTTTAAATCAGATTATATCCTTTTTTCCTTAAACTATTTCAATGCCGAACGAATGAATCACGAAAATAGCTTCAGCCTTCCCGTGGAACTGCGTACTTAACAGTTCCAGATTTTGTTCGAAACGCTTGAAACCTCGGTGGCGGACGTACGAAGAGCGAGTCAGAATCGCGGGTTTAAGAGGGTCCAAAGCACTGTGGACAGAGCAGTGCCGATTTGTTTGTTTGACGTGGTAGTTGTGTTGCTGTATCGCTTGCTAATTCGAAATTTAATTTCCGAATTGCATTTATCAATGATTCGTTATCATTTATTTTTTGTCGTGAGATTGAAGTTAATTATATAATAGTGGGTTATTTACAATATATAGCTTTCATTTCTTAGAATATTTTTTTCGCAAGTGACTTTTTGTTTTTTGAAATTTTAACTAGGCGCCTATTCTATTATCATGGCTGCGCTAGCCCCAGAAGTGAGTCGGGTGACAGTGAGTAAAATTTAGTCTCGTAATTTTTCACAGTTATCTCCAAGAATAAATAGCTATTAAAACTGAAGGACGCCCTACACCAGAAATTCAAATATCTCAGCCCGGAATAAGTAACAATAAGAAATATATTCGTAGTTTTAATTCAGAATGGTACCAAAGAAAAAGTTGGCTTTGTGGTTGTAAAGTTAAAAATGCATTATTTTGTTTCCCGTGTCTACTACTCGGTGGTGACTTGACTTGGACAAAAAGTGGTTTTACAAATATAAACAAAATGAAAGAAAAAACTGAAAAGCATGAGCGTTCAAAGAAGCATATTGATAATGTGATTTCCCTGTCACTTTTAGGAATGGTAAATATCAAAGAAAAACTTAGTGAGGCTTACAAACTCTCGATTATCGAACATAATAACAAAATTACCAAAAATCGTGAAATATTGTCGAAAATAATAGACTGCATTAAATTCTGCGGAAATTTTGAGATTTCTTTACGTGGACATGATGAAAAAGATGATTCGGCAAATCCAGGTGTATTCAGGGGATTAATTAATTTCGCATCAAAATTAGATCCCGATTTGAAAAAACATTTAGAAAGCAACACAGTCTTCAAGGGCGTTTCCAAAACCATTCAGAATGATATTCTTGACTGTGTGCTGCAGGTATCCCGCAATCAAATAAAAAAAGAAATTAAAGAAGCTTCGTTTGTGGCGGTCATGGCTGATGACACAACTGATGTTTCTGAACACACTCAAATGGTTATTGTTCTGAGATACGAGCTGAATGAGGAAGTCTTTGAGCATTCTATATCAGCTAGATATTCTTCTCGAAGGAAACAAGCAGAAACTAATTGCTCAGACATTTGATGGCGCAAATGTCATGAAAGGAAAAAAGGGGGAGTTCGGGCTAAAATTAAAGAAGTTTACAATAATGCACACTAGGGTGTACCATTTTTGGGTCATTTTCAAAAAGTCAATGTCCAGGAGTCTAATGTTGTGCCAAATGATGTCCTAAACACGAATTTAACAAGCATTTTCTAATCCAACAAATTTTGAATCCCCCCCACCCCCCTTGAAATTTTGCCCATCCCCTTTTCCTAAAAACCCCATATATCTAAAAAACTATCAACTTTATCGACAAATGTTATAGAATAAAAATGATTTAGAATCAAACGTTCTATTAGAAAAGTTCATTAAGATAGAAATTTACGTAATTTTGAAAATTTTCATTTTCTTTTGTCCAAGAGCACCTTATTGTATTAATATAAAATAAGGTGCTTAAGTTACATTATTTATGAGTATATTGTGAGTATAATCCAAATTTAAAAATCCTTTTTTACATTGAATTTTAATAAACAAGCATTGTTTTTACTCTTATTGTTTCTTTTCAGACTGCTTTATTTGAAAAATAAATAAAAAATGAGTCAAACAGCTACAAAACAGCATGACTTTATTCTTGGTCGCTTGCAGGCTGATATTATGAGTTCATCTAAAATTGTTTTACCATCCAATAAAGATGTTCTAAGCCATTTTATTTATTTACGGAGAATGCAGTATAAGGGTCCAAAAGTTACAAAAGATTCTACTGTTAATGAAGTTCTACAGAAGCTACTAATAATATGGCAAAAAGCATGCATTCCTACTATAGATATTAGTAAAAACCCTAAAGGCAGGAAGATGCTGTTAAATCTAGAAGAAATGCATAATAATTTAATCAAGCACAAAAAAAGAGCAAGCTTTGAAAATGAACTCTCTAATTTCATGAAAATTATGGATTCCCTTTTTGACATCTCTTCTCAAAATGCCGTTGAATTAATCCAAAAAGACCGCATGAGAACTGAGCCTCAGAAAGCATATGATATTTCATTCTTAGAAGATCAAAGAACAAAACGAGAAACATGTTTAGGTTTGCTAGATGCAGATTATGCATCAAAAGTACAGCGCAAGTACATTAGATTAGAGAAAGAGAAGAAACGCAAAGAGAAACATAAATCAGTGAAGCAAGTGAGTGCTACAGCCAGAACATCAGAGACCCTTCTTTCTAGCACGACCAGTTCTGAGACAGACAGCTATGAAGAGTTTCCGACAGAACCTACAGCAGGACCTTCAAATGCTTCCAGCCCCAAAAATATTCTTGCCTCGCCATTGGTTTCCTCCACTGCAGACAGACTTAATCTCTCTATTGGACAACGGACTGTTTTTGCTCCTGCAGTAGACATTAGGTGTGGCAAGGATATTGAAAAACTGTCTCTCTCAGGACCACATCTGCAAGAGCGCTCGAAAGACAAGAAAACGAAAATATGAAACTTGCATCAAGGATTTTACTCCTCCTGATCACTGCCTAGTAGTACATTGGGATAGCAAGCTGCTTACTAAATCATGGTCAGAACAAGAAGACCGCCTTGTAATACTTGTTACTGGATACCCAAATGTAGAAAAACTTTTATCAGTTTCTATAATAGATGATTCCACTGGATTGTCTCAAGCCACTTCTGTATTTCAAAGTATTGAAAAATGGAACTTGAAGCAAATGTCTTTGGAGTATCATTTGATACCACTGCATCCAATTCAGGATGGATGAAAGGTTCCTGTAAGTTACTTGAAGAACTTTTGCAAAAGAAATTGATTTGGTTAGCATGCCGCCATCATGTGGCTGAAAGAGTTTTGTGTGCTGTGTATGAAACATTTTTGGCCCAAGTAAATCTCCTAGTTTGAGTTATTCAAAGAATTTCGCGAGTCTAAATGGAAGAAAATTAATACGAAATCTACATACAATGTTCTTGATGTTAAATCAAGGTATCAAAGAGGCCTAAAGGAAGAATGTGTAGAATTTATGACCCAATGTTTAAGAAAATCTGACTGCTTTCCACGTGATGACTATAAGGAAGTTGCTGAAACAACTTTAATGCTTTTAGGAGAGGTTTCCAGAGAAAACAGTCATTGGCGGAAACCTGGTGCAATGCACCGTGCCAGGTGGATGGCAATGATTTTGTATACAAATAAAATGTATGCTTTTGCCCACCAAGCATCATATGATGAATCATTGATTAAGAAATTAAAGAGAATGTGTCTATTTAATGCATTAATTTATGGAAAATACTGGCTTTTATGTTCTAATTCACTAGATAGTCCAGCTAATGATCTGAAGTTTTATCATGATTTGGTGAATTACAAGAAGGAAGATAGGGAAGTTGCAAATGCTGCTTTGAAATCTTTTGCCAATCATTACTGGTATTTGACGGAGGAAGTGGTCCCTTTGAGTTTCTTTGGATCGCTAAGTAATGATGAAAAGATAAGATCGCAAAATCCTTAAACAAATATCCATTCCAGAAAATTATGTATGTGGGCAACCTGTTTTCCCCATTTTAAAGGAAGACACAAAGCTTCATCAGCTAGTAGGTCAAATTTCATGGCATTTATTTCAATGCTGTGGGTCAAAACCAGACTCATGGATAAAGAAACCAGCATCAACATGGGAAGAGGTCGATGACTACAACAAACTAAAAAACATTCTTTCATCTATTAGAGTAGTCAATGATACCGCTGAAAGAGGAATCAAGCTGGTTCAAGACTTTCATGACAAATGTCAAAATGAAGAAGAATTTCAAGGTCTTTTGCAAATTGTGGAAGAGAATAGAAGACTAATTCCCGATCCTAGTAAAGAGACTCTTAAAAGAATGAAACTCAGTAAAGAATAGTTCATTAACAGATAGATTAGGTATTTTTATTTGCAGAGATTGTTTTAATTTAGAAGAGGCTGATTTTTTTTTGTTATTAAATATACCATAAATTGTCTTTTCTTATTTTTATGTTTAAAAAGCTCTTACTGTATATCAATGATTTCTGATTAGGAAACTTGTTTCTTTTTATTTTTTTGAGGAAAGTGTTGAATAAAGGAAAAAAAAACGATGGGACCTCACAACTATAGATAAAGTGTTAATTTTTAGCTTTATTTTATATATATATAGTTTTGAGGTTGTCCTCACTTGTATATGCTAGTTATAATAAAAACTAATTATGATTTGCATTATAACTAGCAAATACAAGCCCATCGCCGCGAAGCTGCATTGGGGTGATGCTTCAAAGGTGGCGGTAACATCTTATTTAAGAAGAAGGCACTGCAAGCAAAAAAAAAATTTTATTTACATTTTTAAAAAATAAATGAAAATTTTCAAAATTAAGTAAATTTATTTTGATGAACTTTTCTAATAGAACTTTTGATTCTAAATCATTTTTATTCTATAACATTTTTCGATAAAGTTGATAGTGTTTGAGATATATGGGTTTTTTAGGAAAAGGGGATGCGCAAAATTTCAAGGGGGGTGGGGGGGATTCAAAATTTGTCGGATTAGAAAATGCCTGTAAAATTCGTGTTTAGGACATCATTTGGCACAACATTAGACTCCTGGACCTTGACTTTTTGAAAATGACCCAAAAATGGTACACCCTAATGCACACTTCATTCACTGTTATGCCCACCAATTGAATCTGATTATGAAAAATGCAGCAAGTACTACCCGAAATTCAAGAATATTCTTTTCTAACTTCTTGGCTATACCAACATTTTTCTCCAGGTCACCACTTCGTCTCTCTATCTTAAGCAAACATATGGCCAGCCGCATTCCTCGTCCATCCCCTACTAGATGGAATTTTCATATACGCACCGTAAACCGCGTCTATGAAAATTTCGAACCCTTAAAAAAATGCCTTGAAGAAATACAGTCGACAGCAAACGCAGATCAAACCATTTCAGAAGCAACAGGAATTTTCCACGTTTTGAATAACGAAAAGTCCATCTTTTGGTTGAAACTTTTTCATCAGATAATGCCTCACGTAGAAGTCATTTACAATCAAATGCAATCTCGAGCTATTGACTCATGTAAAGTACAAGAATATATAGCAAACTTCAACAATGCCATTTTAAAAATAATAAATTCGGAGTACTGTGAAAATCCTTCAAAAACACTCATGATTGAAGCAAAGGAAGTGTGCGACTGCGTTATGTGTTGACATAGCTGAGAGGTATTCATTTACCAAACAATTAGTAGCTGCTAAGCTGTTTACCAAGGAAAACTTCGATAGCTATAATATGAAAATGCCTATGGAAGAGGTAACGGTGACCACTGAGGCATATCCCATGATTGAAAAAGAAAAGCTTCTTACTGAACTACAAGTTTTCTACAGTAGACCTGATATGCACAATTACGACAGGTTAATTGATCTGCTGAAATTTATCACTGAAAATAATCTAGTAGATGTTCTTGGAGAACTAGCTAAGCTCATAAAAATTCTTTTGACCATCCCCATGACTACATCCGAGGCCGAACGCTGCCATTCAACATTAAAAAGAATAAAGACGTTCTTAAGGAGCACTATGAATCAGGAAAGACTAAATGCTCTTGCAATGATTTCAATAGAGAAAAATTTGATCAACAGTACACAGAATTTCAATGAAAAAGTAATAGACCTTTTCGCTCAGAATAAAAACAGAAGAATGGAATTTGTTTATAAATAAAAATTTTGGCAAATTCGAAATTACCCGTTAAGCGGAAGTACCCTATAATTGATTTTATGATACTATTTTACTTATTTTTGACTGAGTAGTGAGTAGTTATCTATTTATCTATTCGACTTTCTCCCTCTCTCATATATATATATATAATCGACACAATTGTTCGCAATTTCTGAGGCAGCACCCCCATAACTGAAAGTCACGAGCCGCCACTGAACAACCTTACCCAATTTTAAAATTTTATACTGCGATTTATTAAAATCAGTTTAAAGTATCCAATGCATTTAAAACTTTGTACGATAAAATGGGGTGAATGAACAGCTGAGGTGACTTTGGACACTGCATTGCGACAATCATTTTTTTTTTATAAGTAGTAGACCTACCATAACTTAACCACCAATATTGTAGAAACAAAACTGATTATATTTGGGTCGAAATTTCATGAAGTGATAGATTTTTGTCATGAATTTTAAAACTGTTCAAAGTCACCACCCAAGTTTAGAGTCACTCTCTCACCCTATTTTACGATACCAAGGTTTTTTAAAGCTTAGCTATATAAATAAGGATTTTGTTTTAGCTTTTTTTTTTTTTTTTCTAAAAATCCTAAATATATACCTATTTACTTATTATTATAATAATTAGTTGAAGAAGTAATATATTTTGTTAGACAATATAAATCTATTCTTAGTGCAACCATTTTGCCACTGAAACTGACAAGAAAGAATTTCTCTTTATTTATTTATTTATTTTTAAATTACTGTTACTTACGTTTATATTTCATTTTTATTAAAATTATTATATGCTTTTTATATTTTAATTGTTAATGTACCATTGGTACCAATAGTCGGAATACACCTGGACACAACTATTTTACGACCCAGTGTAGCCCGAGTATCGGAAGTGATGATAACCGTGTTATAATTTTAACGTAATCGTACCTGAAATAAACTAGGGTATTTTTTCGTTATACTACGCAATTTCTTCTTTCCAGGTTAGGTCAACTGTACGCCTTTGACAATTGGTTAGGTTAAGTCGTGATATTTTCGTTAAAACTAACGAATATTTTAACGAAAATATCACTACTTAACCTAACCAATTAATTGTCAAAGGCGTACAGTTGATCTAACCGGGAAAGAAGAAATTGTCGGGGTATAACGGAAAAGCACCTAAACTAGTTTAAACTTTCAAATTATTATTATTATCATAACGTTTTCCATTAATTAACGACAATTTTCCATTAATTAACGACAATTTTTCAATGATTAACGATATAAAAATTTTTCTTAAGTATGACTCTTGTGACTATTTCTACGAAGAGAAATTACATGACAACCGAAAAGAAATATGATCAAACTAAAGAGGAGGGCAAACTTATTTTGGTTTTGAAGCACTATGTTGCAAGACCAATATTTGTTGATTGAATCAAGAAAAGTGGTCGTATAAAAGAAACATATTATGGAAGAAAGAGACTTTAAAACTTCGAAGAAGATCTAAAGTACTTAGAAGAATTGCAACAAATGATCCTACAATTACGTCGGAAGAACTGAATCTCCGAAAAGGGCAACTCTCCCACTACTATTTTAAGGGAAAATCATATTCACAGGATTTTCGTGAAATGTCGGATAATGAGCAAAATAAAAAAACATCATTGATGAATCTATATTTAATGTAGCTAATCACTGGGAAAATGTCGTTAATTAGTGAAAAATGCCATATATTGCTAAATAATAAAAAATTTTGATGGCGGGCATTTTGAAATTTTGCACAGGGTGACAAAATAACTTGGGCTGACCCTGTGTGTGTGTGTGTGTGTGTGTGTGTGTGTGATATTATATGGAAACATATGTTCAAACTAGGTCGGCTCATCTGTCTTAACGATTTTCTAGTTGCATATTATATTTTAGTTTATTTTTACTGACTTTAAACTAACTTGAACAAATTATTGTATTTGTACGATATACTTTGTGGTTAAATATTCTTTACAGTAGCATGTGCTTTGCTTAGATTTCTTTAGTTTTAAGATTTTACACTATTTAAAACATATCATATCTATATTTCTAAACATTCTATACGCATCTTTTTGATTTACTCGCAGTACGCTACCTACCTTATACTATCAGGTCTTTTTCTTACCCATTTTATTAAATCTTACCTTGGTAATTAATATGTATATTTTACGAGTATTGTAATAATTTATAATGAATGATACTTAATAATAATTTGAACATAGAATGTTTCACTGTAATTCACTTTATTGACAGACGTTGAATAACTACGTATAATGAAGAAGAGTAAAACACAAATGAAATAATCACTTCATTTCTGTTAAAGATTTCGTTTGTAAATATTAATTTCAAACATTATTACGTCTTTCAAACAATATCTAAAAATCAAACAAGACACTTATTTTCATATCGGGAAAACGCTACGTTCTTAAGTTCAATAAAATCAAACCGATTTTTAATGTATTTTAAACAATGTCAGTCAATTGTACATGATAAAACCTTTAACGATCAACAAGTAGGATCACCTGAAGATCAGGGCCCCCAGCCTTCTTTAGTTAGCCTTATAAGGCTAACTAACGAAAATATCACGACCTAACCTAACCAATCGTTAAGTCAACTGTACGCCTTTGACGATTGGTTAGGTTAGGTCGTGATATTTTCGTTAGTTAGCCTTATAAAGCTAATTAAAGAAGGCTGGGGGCCCTGATCTTCAGGTGATCCAACAAGTATAGAGTGTGTTACTATACAGCGTTGTGGCCGAGAATACTGCAAATGCAGTTGCAATGCGACAGTGCAGCAACGCTATGATGATTACATGATGCAAAAAAGGAACCTTATAATTATGGTCTTTCTTCTGACTCACATTTAAACTATTAACACGCGTATCTCGAGTGTTGAGAATATATATATATATATATATATATATATATATATATTTTATTATATTATATATCTGGAAATCGCGTCGCGGCTCTCATTCTGTCAATGTAAATTCACACACAACTTGAGTCGTCAGTCGCAAGACGATCCTGTGTGCGGCCAGGCTAACTGTTACAATGTAAATTTGGGTGCTCTTTCAATATGTGCTCTACCTTAAAATTTACATTCCAATACGTGATCTACCTTAGATTATTCGGATTAGCAGCAGGTACGTTGGACCTTTTCCAGTTTGTGTACCGTTTTTCATATAATTTATTTTTGAGAATATTTTTGTTAAAACTAACGAAAATATCACGACTTAACCTAACCAATTATCAGGGGCGTACAGTTGATCTATTATTAATTATAACATTGTTTGTTTCTGGAATAGTATTTACTATTTACTAATAGATCAACTGTACGCTCTTGATAATTGGTTAGGTTAAGTCGTGATATTTTCGTTAGTTTTAACAAAAATATTCTCAAAAAAAATTATATGAAAAACGGTACACAAACTGGAAAAGGTCCCGTACGTTAGTTAGCCTTATAAGGCTAACTAACGAAAATATCACGACTTAACCTAACCAATCGTCAAGGGCGTATAGTTGACCTAACGATTGGTTAGGTTAAGTCATGATATTTTCGTTAGTTAGCCTTATAAGGCTAGTTTCACGGTAGAGCACGTATTGGAATATGGTAGATCACAGTTTCGCGTAGAGCACATATTGGAAGAGCACCTAAATTTGTTATATATATATATATATATATATGTAAGAAAAAAGTCCTACGATAAAACTGTACATTATTTGCATCGTACTTATTTCATAACAAAATGGAAACAAATATATCATTTGAGTTCACTAAATCCTATGAATATATTTTTTAATCGTTCTTCTTAAATAGGGAAATTTTTTAAAAGTTATAATTAACATTTTAGTTTCGAGTCACTTCGATTTATTTTAATAATAATTGGAAAGATCAAATATATTTTCTTACTCTTTTGATTCCAAGACTCTCTTCAGTTGATAACAATTAGATATGATTCCGCGATACGATTTCGTGTCAAAAATACAATTAATGGACAATGAAATGCGAAAAGAAAATTTGCAGTCGTGGTAAAAAGTTCACCGAAAAATTCTATAAAAAAAAATATATGAAGACGTTTAATTAGCTCCTAAAACAATTCATTAATTGGAAAATATTACGAATGTTTTATGTATTGTTTCAGTATAATTAAAAGGCAAATACGCTTTAGCCTTTAGAAGAGATAAATATATTTTTTCACATTTACTTTTATTAAATAACTAAAGATAAATTCATAAAATATATAGCCACGTTTTATTTCTTATCTTCCTAATCCCCTTCATTCCTTCCTAACTCCGCAATAGAAAAGTCTACGAAGAAATATCTATATTTGGAATCTAAAAAATTATTGAGTCGGTTATACAAATATTCTTTATAGTAGATCGTTGATTATATTATCTATAATAAACATAATATATAATATCTCTGACACCCAAAGCCAATAAGACATATAAAGTACGTCAGGTACGATGTCAGAGTAAGGCTATTATGTAGGACGTCACAACTAATTACACAATGATCACGTGTTCATTCTGGTACATATATCCGGTTTCCATTATGCTTTAACATAAACATTGCGCTTTTACGGAATAAATTACGAAATAATCCAGTTATAGAGTTTTATTACAATTAGTTATTATTCGTATTTTACTACAGATTCTTGATATTCATTCATTTTCACGTTATACTTCAAAGATATTTTACGTTACAAAAACCAACTGAAAATGTGTAAAAAAAAACACTCGTGTAACATAATTTTGCGGTCCAGTTACCCTGCAGCTGTTCGTTTTTCCTCATTCACTGATCTTCTCTCTCATTTTTTTTACAGCTTTATTTATTCCCTTAACTACTTTGATGCCTGCATAGTTTTACTACTCCCTTCAGCCAAACTTCTCAGTTATTCTGTTAATAAATAGCAACACTTAACTAATCCTAGTGTGTGTATATATATATATATATATATATATATAGTGTTGCTATTTATAGTATTCATAACTGTAAAAAAGTATAATTTTCTATAGATTGTTGTACTTAAAAACATTTTTTCTCACACTCGTAAAACTTAATCTCGAAGAAGGTATTGTTGAATGTTCGTAAGAAAAAGTGGTCTTCAATAATGGATGAATTAATTCTAGGTCAATAGTTTTTAATGAAGGCAAAGTAACATAGTTCCTCGGTATGACTTGATGAAGACTCGTTATGAAAAGATAATATTTTTTATGAATCTAATAAACCATTTGCAAATATGCATTCTTAAAAGTATCGCAATATTGTACAAATTTAGAAATTATGTACCAAAACCATAGGATTGTCCGAAACCTTGATACTCCCTTTTATAATGTACTGCCCCTTGGTTCGGGGTAACTGTACCAACAATACTTTGCATAACCTAACTGTACTTAAAAGAAGCCGTAAGAAAAATAGCTAATGGCAAACTTCGTGTTCGCGCAAACGTATATTTTGAGGAAAGAAAGCTACAGAAAATGCATTATTTATTTACGAGTGTATAAATAAGAAAATTTCTTTAATTTGGATCAATAAGTATTTCCATACCAAGAATCCTGAAATTCACTCTACTCAACACGTAGTAATAGTAAAAAAGTGCTCTCTAAATGCAAACTGACGTCATCCCGCAAATCGGCTATATACATTTGTTGAACTGAAAATTGGAACAACCAAGACGAAAACCTTTATCATATTGAAAAAAACTATAAATACCTTCCAAGTCAAAATAAATCTGTTCTAACTCTGGAATACTAATGGATGATCTTTAAAATCTTTATTCTTACTGCGTACTTTTATAATGGGGTCACTGGAAGTCTGTGTTTACAAATCACTGCTACGCATCACGCTGAAGAACTAAAAGTGAACCTTCGAAAGGAGTGTGCCAACGTCTCCACCAGAATGTTACGCAACGTCCTTAGTACTTTATATAAGAGAAATAATTGTTCAAGTTGTACGGCCTGCAATATGAGCATTTATTTATTGAATTGATAAATACTCCAAAACTTTATAGTAGCTTCATGTTTGTGAATTTTAAAAAACGCACTGCCCATGGTACTTAAAAGTATGATATTACTCGCTTGAGGGCTTGAGGGTAAAAGCACCCGCTATGCAAGGTACAATAAATATTCTTGTATCGTATTACGATGTAACTTTATAAATAAATACGGTGACAAATAGGCAAGATAAATATTGCAACAAAAAATTAGTGTCACCTCAGAATATTTGCCTTATTGCGGCAATTTGCATTCCACCAACTGTAAGTAAATAGGTACACTTTCACCCTCTTGTTTAGACATTAAAATTATTCGACACTAATATATAAAAAATGCATTGACAATATGGTACTACTATATGCTCAAAATTTAAAGCTTTATCAAGTAAAATTATAAATTATGAACTACTTATGATACACCACACACACACACACACACACACACACACACACAGTATATATATATATATATATATATATATACATTTAAGAAGTCAAGACCATTTGAACCATTTTCTACTCAATATTTAATGTTTTTTAAGCAATTTTAAGCGTTTCCGCATTAACAGGTTGGCGAAATTAAAATTTTAAGCGCGTACGATACTTGATTTTAGCACGCATACAAGACCTATATATAAACACCTAATTATTAAAATTCTAAAGAAGCCATAAGGTAATTGTTCGATCTTTAATTTCCTACAGTTATTTCTTACAGTCACAGTTTACAAATTATCATAGGACCAATATATGTAATAATAACAGGACTATAAATAGGACCTATACTAGCGCTATAAACAGTAATTATATTATGCCATTCTTATATCTAAAAACTAAATGAACGAGAGATCAGTTTCAACTTCAATATTCTTCTTACTTTTTGTTAATTATTTACGCAATACACTCTGTTTATCAAGTACGGTCCAGTCCAGGCATTTTTTGACGTAGATTCTGTTAAAAGGCTTTATTATTATTAATTTATAAATGGTCAATTAACTTTCCCGAAGCCAAAAAACACTATGAAAAATCTCCTAAAGCCAAAAAGTGAACTGAAGTTTTACCATAACCGATAAACAGTTGCATTCAAGACCGTAAAAAAATGGTCGAACATCATGAAATAAACTAATTAATAAAATTAATAAATGAAAATTATTACTTTAATAAAATTAGATCCATTAATTTTTAATTATTGTACTTCCTTTCAGCGCATGTTTCTGCCCCATTGACGGAAATAAAAAGAGACAGTAATAGGAAAAATAATGTTACATCCGTTTTGCGCGCACACTTTCTCATAAAATGTCAAATTTTGAAGCAAAAATATAGAAAAAAAAAAAAGAAAAAATCGTGGCCAATTGCCCACATGAACACGATTTAAATGTCTTTATAAAAAAAGGTAGTGAACGAACGATTAAACACTTTAATTAAACCTCAGACATAACATAGCAGTTATATATTTAAATCATGTAATTGACCTATACAAAAATTCATGCAAAGTTCTGAGGATTATTATTTCATTATATTTTACCGAATGAACTGTCATACGTAAGTATACTAGTAATTTAGAAGAAAACCCCTCAAACAACAAATATATATATATATATATATATATATATATGTTGGTCCCGGTTTCTCGGTAACATATATGACATAAGGGAATTACACGTGAGGCACTTTAAATTAAAGGGAAAACGTTTCTGCACTTTATTTCCTCCCGACGGAGGCTTTAACACCGCGACCATATGGAAGCAGGCGAGACCAGCTGGAAATAATTCCTGTGACAGCGACAGCTGGCTGGCTGCACCTCCCTCTCGAAAGTTGTTGCGTCCTCTCAAATAGGAACGTCATCCCTCGCTATGGACTACCTCCGCGCGTATACGCCGTGAAGGAGGATCGTCAAAGAACGACAGTGCCACTCGACCTTCCTTCCGTAGGAAGGACGGGGACAACGTTGTGCACCGACCGAACTTAAAGACGAAGGACTGCAGCCAGAGCGCGATTGTGTCTGGCAGAGAGTAGCCAAAGTTGTGAAAACATCGCCTTTCTCCGCCACCCCCTCACTCTCCTCTCGCTCGCGCTCTCTTTGCTCTCTCCCTCCATATATTGCCTACGGTCGATCCAGCAAAGGTGGGATGCTCCCCCCTTTTTCCTTTCCCAACAGCGTCGTCGACTGCCTGGCACCAGAGGTGCATTTTTCATCTATAACAACCATGCCAGACACCAGTAAACCTGTTGCTTGAGAGATTACGCAACGTCATGGGAGGAAGGAAGGAATGGAAGGCAGAGAAACGAAGTATACATATTTAAAGGAGTCACCCTTTATTTTTTAATTATGGTATATTTATCCTTCATTAGAATTAAACGAGGCGCCAGTAAATCACCATAAAATAACGGAAATACAGTCTCCCAATACCTCATTAAATCAGAATTTATCAATGTAATGAAACGGTTGACCACCAATAAACTCTTCCTAAGTAACAATAAAACAAATTTCATGATTTTTACAAATAAACGAAATGTGTATCTTGATGAACTAAATATTGATGAAATTGCTGTAAAGGAGTGTATTGTAACAAAATTTCTTGGTGTAATGGTGGAGAAGAATTTTCAGTGGAGTGATCATGTAAATTATATCTCCAAAAAAGATTTTAAGGACCGTTGCTATAATGTTTAAACTTAGAAATGTAGTCCCTAAACAGGTTTTATTAACTCTGTATCATACTCTTGTTCTTCCTTATAAGTTATAACATCCTGCACCTTTGTTTGGGGAAACTCCACTAAAAACGCTTTAAACAGTATCTTTATCATCGAAAAACGAGCAATGAGGCTAATATCTGGTGCTGATTTCCATGATCATTCAGTGCATTGTTTGAAGAGCTAAAACTACTAAAGCTCAAAGATGTAATCAAACTGGCACATTTTATTTTCATTTATAAATGTAAAGACAAAATCATTAACTTACAATGGGTGAATAAATATTTTGTAACTCATCGATAAATCTATTCATATTAAACCAGAACTAGATCAAGACATTTTCAATTTAGATTGTCTTCGTCTCAAAAATTACCCATTTTCATCAGTGAAACTATGGAATGATTTAAATGCTAATATAAAAATAATAATTTGAAATCTCGATTAATAATAGCATACTAATAAAAATCTAGAATTCAGTGCACAGTACATTACTTGTTATTGTTCATCTTTCATGTCTAATACTGATTTCTTTGTACAGTATTGGTATCATACGTTCAATAATGACTTTGTATTTGTTTTATATCTATAATAACAACTTAGATTAATCATACTCTAATTAATTCTTATTCATGATTTATGTATTATTAATAATAACTACGTTTTATTTTTAATTACGAGCGTAAAGCGTAAAGCTTAAGGGACAAATTAAATATCAGGTCATCCCATAAGTAATGTCGTTTTTTAGATCTGAATTTGAAGGACAAAAAAAACTCAACTGAAACTTTTTAATCTAGTATATATTTTCCATCAGAATCAATGACACTCTGCCAACGTCCTACAAGCTTTTCAATGCCATGTTTATAAGATTCAGGCGGTTTTGAGGCACAAAATGTACAAAGACTGGTGTGCAGGTCATCTAAAGAAGTATACTGTTTCTCGTCAAGATAGTTTTGCAGACTCCTGAAGAAATGATAATTATCTGAAGGCGCAAGGTCTGGAGAATATGGAGGATGTGGAAGTTTTTCCCACCCAAGCTCCTCAATTTTTGCGGAAGTGATCCAAGCGGTATGAGGACGTGCGTTGTCGTGGTGGAACACGATTCCTTTCCGATTAACCAAAGAAGGTCTCTCTTCTTTTAGTGCAGTGTTCAATCGATCCAGTTGTTGACAGTAGACTTGAGCGGTGATTGTTTGGTTGTGTGGAAATTTCAAAGTGTATTACACCACCTTTATCCCACCAAACACTAAGCAACACCTTCCGAGGGTGAAGATTTGGTTTTGGCTGTGGTGTAGCTGGTTCTCCGGCACAAACCCACTGTCGACGGCGCTTAACATTCTGGTACAGTATCCACTTTTCATCACCAGTCACTAAACGGTGCAAAAACGGATCTTGGAGTTCACGGGAATGAAGAGCTGTGCGAATGTTTACCCGCACCCTCAGATTGTTGACCAACAATTCATGTGGCACCCATTTTCCTAACTTAGGCACTTTTCCGAGTTGTTGCAAATGTCGATGGATGGTGGACGGGGATGAATTGAGTTTCTGGGCCAATTCTTCGACAGTTGTTGAACAGTCTTCAAGTGCGGCTAACAGCGGGTCATCATCAAACTCAGCAGGGCGTCCAGAGCGTGCTGCATCTGTCAAACAGCAGTCACCATTCCTAAACTTTTGAAACTATCTTTGACATTTCCTCACATGCAGAATATCGTTGCCATAAACGTCCTGAATGTTTCGCGTTGCTTCAGTAGCACTATTCTCTTTTTTGAACTCGTAAAGCATTATATGCCTGATATGCTCTTCTGATACCGCCATGTTTATGAGGGGTTCAATAAAGCAAAACACACGTCTTCACTGGTCAAGGTCTGTAAAGTATGTAGTGAAACACGATAGATCTCCTCTTAGATATAACCTTCGAAAAATTTATGCTTAAACCAAGTAGGACTAGTTTAAACTTAATCTATCGTAAAAAACGACATTACTTATGGGATGACCTGATAAAATAAATAATCCAATTTCACAATTATTTATGTTAAAACAAAAACAAAAATTGTAAAATTGTATTTATTTTACCAATAAATTTAGGTTATTCAATTCACTTCATTCACTAAAATTATCTTGCTTCATTACTTACGTTCTCTTATACAGATTTTCAGTCGGACTGTAACACCATCACAAAATATGGCTGAAATATGATACTTCAAATACGATTGATTTCTTTAAACACTTCATACAATATAAAAGTGATATCGTAAAACATAAAGCCACAGAAATTAACCATAAATACTAAGATACTAAACTGCACTAGTCAAATGAAACTAATAAATTAAAATAATAATGACAGTTCTTTAATTACAACTCTAGATTTCACTCTACAGTTAGAAAAAAAGTTATCCTTTTCTCTGATCACTGAATAAAACAAAGTTACACGCCAAAGCTTCTCAACTGAAATGGAAAACAGATATTTAAAGCGTGAGGATGGTTTAAGGACTGCTAGTTTTGCTTTACTTCTAACTACTACCACTTTTACTATTAGTATTACTACTACTACTAATAATAATAATAATAATAATTATTATTATTATTATTATTATTACTATTATTAATAATACCACACTGGTTATCAGACTGTTAAAAATTATAATTTACAAAAGACTACAATTATTTGACAAGTAGGTCTAATTTGGGGATTGTCATTTTGGATTTCGTAATAGGAGAAGTAGTGAAAGTGCAACCAATAATTTCTTATATGCAATAAATGAAAAGTTTCTGCGAAAGAAACTTATGATTGCAATATTTGTACAGTTTAAGAAGTCCTTCAAGAAAGCATGAAACGCTTTTTAAGAAGTTATACGGTGTCAAACTTCTTTAGAAATTATTTTGTGGGCAGATGTCCGATCTACAGGGTGTTCGAAAAGTCCCGTCACCCCTACAAAATGTACATATTGTAATACCAATTTTATTTTTGTGTGATTAATTGAATTTATATGTGATTTATTGACAGTTTTTTCTTTTCCAGGTATTAGAGTTGTGTGAACAATGGCAGACCAGTCCACTTACACTCTGGAGGAAAGGAGAGTGATGAGCACATGGGCTTATGAAAGGTCACATACTGGCAAAACGATGCATGATATCCAGAATGATTTCAACACAAGATTCAATAAGGCTGCACCACCAAACAAGACGTATTACGCTGGGAGAAAAAGTTGTTTGAAACTGGCTCCATCAAGGACAGACCATGTTCGGGAAGACCAACAACGCGAGCAGAACAATGTGAAGGTGTGACTGCATCGGTGGCTCGTTCACCGAAAAAAATCACTTCGGAAATGATCACAAGAACTTGCAGTCCTCATGTCCACAATGAGAGATCACATGACAAAAGATCTCGGCATGAAACCATACCGCCCGTCATTTGTTAATGAATTAAGCGATACAGACATGCAGAAACGATATGAAGCCTGTGAACCGTTTTTGACCGTTTTTCCAACAATTCCTGCACATGGAACAGTGATTTTTTCTGACGAGTATGTAATTTACCGTAGCGCCAAAATGAGAAATGTTTACTTCTAGAGCAAGAAAAATCCACACTTCTTTGAGTAACTGGAACACCATCCACCGCCCGTGATGATATGGACTGCAGTGTCTGCCAGGAACTTGCTCGGTCCATATATTTTTAGGGGGCCTGTCAACCAAACTGCCTACCTCAACATGTTATGGGACTGGTTTGTGTCTGAGCTCGAACGTTTAGGGCTGCTTGGTCGGGTGCGGTTTCAACAAGACGGGGCGCCGGCTCATTTTGCCATTAATGTGAGGGAATTCCTCAACGAAGTGGTCAGAGACAAATGGATCGGCCATAGCTCACAACATTTACCTGCCCCTCTTCAGTGGTCGCCTCGAAGTCCAGATCTGTCTTCATGTGACAATGCGTTATGGAGTTTCGTCAAGGAGAACGTATCCTGGGGTGCGTTACCGCACAACAGAGGAATTGAAACACGCTGTTTGAGATGCATTTGGTGCAATCACTCCAGCAATGCTGCGTCTATTCTGACAACGCACATGGAGGTGTATAATCTTTTGTTACGAAAATGATGGTGCACACACAGATATTCTTGATTAGTAACTGTAATTAGTAACTGTATTTACTGTAATTAAAGTAATTGTTGCTGGTGACTTGTTTTTTAAATTACACCTACCACATATAAATACAATTAATCGCACAAAAATAAAATTGGTATTACAACATGTACATTTTGTAGGGGGTGACAGGACTTTTCGAACACCCTGTACAATGGGTGAGTGTGGGCGTGCTTGGGGATTCGCGCTAGGTCCTTTATTCTTTTTAATTTACGTAAACGATTTAATCGGCGTAATTAAAGATTAAAAATTGCTTTTACGCGTTGATCTACTTCTACTCGTATCACAGGACGATTTGCCAACACTTTCAAATCGCATCAATGCTGAATTAATTTCAATCAATAATTGAAGCAATGCCAATAAATTATTGATAAAATACACTAAAACAAAGTGGAACCTCTTCTTTTGAGGGCTATTGCCTCGTAATCTTCATTTTCATATTGATTGGAATGACCTTAAAACGGTACATCATTACAAATACAGTATTTGGTGATTTTACATTTGACAAATGTATTAATAATGAAATTTGCATGGAACGATCTCGACATATTAGTGACATATTTTATAGTTTATCACAGTAGATTTCAATATAATGTATATTGTCAGATTCCTTCATTATTTTTTAGCTTTTCAATATTAATTTAATTAATCTTGGGAATAAAAATACATTGTAAATAAAATACAAATTTCACAAAATTATTGTCGCAAATATATTAGTCTTTAATAATTTACCCACAATTCATTTTAATAATACACTTTATTATTCAAAATCCAATTTAAAACATTCACAACCTAATATTTTGAGAATTAATGTTTAAACTTTTGAATGATCACGCGGTTTTCTAGTAGACCTCTTCTAATTGAATGCAACCTTGACCATTTACCTCGACTATGTACCCAACTATTGGAACCATTCGTACATTACAAGGCACTTAAGCCAATTTAAACAAGAACTATGTAGGAACAACATCACCGTCCCCCCTGTATCTGTGAACTTGACCCGTGGTCCAAAAATGTGATTCTTGGTCATGACAGGTCTTGTAGTGGTACATACGCGTATGAAGTTCCAGTAATTTATGTTGAGTGGATCAAATGTCGGGGTGCTGACATGGTAAAGCTCCATTTGACCTTTGACTTCTATTTGGAGAGTGATAAGGGAAAGTGATGTAAGTATTCGTACATTTTCCAGAATTTCCTTTTCCCTGATTTTGAGCGTTAGTGGCGTGCATAAGAATTAACATTGCGAGTCGGCAAAGATAAAATATTCTTTTTAAACTTTCAGTTACGACTATTTGTCTTCCTCGAGTTAAAGACTTAATCATTACGAACGTCATTAATTCTGAAGGTCACATATATATATATATACACACACACACATTTTTTTTAAATGCACTTTCACAACTTTTCCTTGTCACCCTGCACTTATGACCCTGATCTTTAATGCAGGGACCTGAGTCCTGCTGAAGACACATCGTCTTGTGATGCCCCATATATATGTGAAGTTTCCTCAACATATATACAGCTGTTCAAAAGTTATGGCATGGACCCCCAGTGGGCCCTTGACTTCTATTTGTGACCTTGACTTTTGATGCAGAGACCTGATTCTTGCTTAAAACACATGGTCTTATGATCATTCATATGTATGTGAAGGTTCATCAATTTAAAAAAAAAGGAAACGGCCTATCGGTTGGTCAGGACATATCAATACAATTGCGGTGGGTGTGGTTCCACTATGTAGGTTTGAGTCACGTCGGCTGCATGTCGGAGTAAATGAGCAAAAGATGGCGCAGCAGTCGTACGAATTTAATTTTAAAATCTACCAAATTCAAATCTTACTCTTACCATGAATACTTTTACTATTTTAACTACTGTACTAATCCAGGATTTAAACTTGGAGAACTATAATGATATTTAACCCTTAAAGGTCGGGCTTCGTCGACAAACCAGTTACCGTTATCGGCCACGCTTGGTTCACAAACCATGAGCAAATTTCAAATTATTTTTTTTCTGTCTCCCGGGTGCGCGGAAGCCTGCACCAATCCTGACCTTTAAGGGTTAAAAATAAACCAGATTTGAATGAATACACAATATCTGATAATTTGAATATAATCAAGTAATGTGCTTTTAATTTTATAGTTTTTGTGTGTTCACTGAATTTCTAATAATATGCATTTTTAATTTTCTCATATCTACTTCTTCAGCTAATTTCAAACATTATCTTTTTTTTATGCAGAAAGGAGGGGCCAAGGGCGAATGCCCACAACCCCCCCTCCACACACACACATACACACACACATACACACACACAAAACAAGATAGCCAAAATCAAGATCCAAAGTTTTCGAGGTGCCTCGATTTCCATTTCAGTAGAAAACTGAATATACGGTATGTACGTCACATTATAGGCCTACCTTGATCCAAAACTGCTTCATTCGCTTTATTCTTTATTCCAAATGCACCGACACTATAGGCCTTAAACTCTACTACCGTATTCATTTTATTCTCCAATCAGTGCCCTTCGCGATTTCTTCCTCAGACACTTGATTAACACTTGCTTCTCCTCCCCGTCTGTACGTCTGAAAAATGTACAAATAAATCGTAATTAATATTCCCTGCGTTCTAAGACGAGGTTCAAGCAACGTATTTTCACATTTGTTTCAGATGTGAAGGGAAAGCTGTTAGTTATGGCTCTGAATGCACACGATAAGGTGGAGTTTGTGCTTCTTCATGTTTCTGCATTAAGTGCTCGTGCTGCATGGGGGTGAATTTTCAGGAGATACACGGCGAAAGAAACACTGTCATGTAGGATGATCTCAACATCTTGTAAAAAAATGAATATATGCGACCCCCCTTACCCCTTCCATAGCATCCCCCCCATTTTACTCTCTCCACAGCTATAAACCCCAAATGTGACAATCATGCATTATATTAAGTCTTATTAAGTAGATTAGATTAATTTGGATAGATTATTTAGATAGAGTTTTAGATAGATTGAATAGATTTCATAGATTAATTTAGATAGATTAGATGAATTATATAAATTAGTCACGTTTTTTTGTTTAGTTTCAGATTGTTATTTTCAGATTGTTTATGATTGAATGAATTATGATTTAATTCCGAATGAGTTATATTAAATTCAGATTGAATGAATTCAATTGCTAGAATTTAACAATTAGTTTCTTGTTATTAATGCTACTAGGCCTAAATAAGTGAAATTATGGCGACAAGAAGCAAAACGCACAATTCAACATTTGGTCACCCTGCAGAATTTCTACCTTCAATCATTCCTTCAAAGGCTGACGTATTTATAATTTAGGCATTATTTATTGGTAAGAAAACGAGAATAACTGATTTCGAAAGGTTCTAGAACAGCAAAAGAATGTTACAGAATTGTCACTAAAGATGTGGAAGCCATTTGGGAGAAGTTTTCCTTTCCACATATAGGATTTGAAGGAATAGCTATAAAAGTTGAACGATTGATAGAATCTGCAGCAAAGCTAAATAAAGTACCATTAAAACAAAGAAACAACAGTTTTCAGCAGAAGGTGGAGACATTCGATGAAATGTTTGATATTTGCACTTGTACTTGTTACGATAAAAAAATCAGTCGAACGGATTGCAGATGTGATATTAGAGTTCCAATGACTGAGTGGGAGTCTTTTGTGGGGCAGAAACAAAGAAAAACCAACTAGGACCAATCGACAGAGTAACGACTTCCGCAAGAAAAAGGACTCACGATAGAGTTAACTGTTAAAGGATTAGAAAGAAGAACCAAGATAAGCCTAGATATGAATGTCGCCTCAACCAACAAACTGGACCATTTACATTTTATGGAAGATGAGAGCATGGAAATTGATGATGACAGCGATGATATTGACTTTGTTCCGGATTTTGAGCTGAGAGAAAACCATCAGAACAGAATTATTTATGATAACTTAACAATAACAGCAGATAGATACCGTGTAAGTTACAGAGCTACTGCAGCTATAGTAAATGCAGCTTTGAAGGATATGGGAATATTAGACGAAACCAATATGTTGGATAGGAAAAAAGTGGAAAGAGAAAGAATACGTGTGGGTAAAAAGAACATAATCAAAGTGAAATCAGAGAACACACAGATTGAAGGCATCGGATTTGATGGTAGAAAAGATCAAACTAAGACAAAGAAGGGAATGGAGTACGAAGAACATTATGTAATAGTCAAAGAACCTGGTGATGTTTATATGGATCATGTAGCTCCAGATAACGGAACTGCTTGTTGTATTGCAGATGAAATAATAACTTTTATAGTTGATTCTAATAGCAAAGAACCCTCAAAGCTTTGCTATGCGATGGCACCCCAGTGAACACTGGCAGGATTAGCGGAGTGCTAAAATTGATTGAATTATATCTGGACAGGCCGGTACAATGGCTGGTTTGCCTTTTGCATGCAAACGAACTGCCCTTCAGGCACGTATTTGAAGCAATTGATGGAAAAACTTCGGGACCAAACACCTTCAAAGGTTCTCTTGGAAATAAACTCCGAGAGGATTTGACCAAACTGGATATAGTTGATTATACCCCTGTAGAGGGCAACATTAAAAAAGTTTCGGCCGATATTGTTAAAAGTTTCAGCAGTGACCAAAAATATATGTATGAAATGTGCATTAGCATACAATCTGGATGCATCTCACAAGCGTTAGCCACCAGATCCCCAGGTGCTCTCCATCATGCAAGATGGCTAACACGAGCAAACAGGATCCTGCGTTTATATGTCTCTACACGGAATCCAGACAAAAACATCCAAGACCTAGTAAAAATTATAATGCTGGTTTATGCTCCAGGCTGGTTTTGGATAAAGTCTCATCCAAAGGCAAATGAGGGAGACAATTATCCTAACATGATCGACCGGGACAACGAAACCATCACCCCTCCACCTATTTTACAGAATTTGACAAATGATGATCTTCTTAAAGTTCGAAATGAACCACTTCAGCTTATTCCTTTTCCCTGTCACAGCCAGGGAGTAGAACATGCTGTAAATGTGATAACAGAAGCATCTCAAGATAGAATTGGTTACGAAAACAGACATAAATTTATTTTGAATGTACTGGAGTCGAGAAAAAAGCTACCTGTGTTCCAATGGAAAGACCAGTGGTGTCAGTAATTTACGATTTTAGATTTCTTAAGGTGAATATTTTGGTTTTAATATGCTTCAATTAAATTTCTTAAGGTGAATATTTTGATTTTAGTATGCTTCAATTGATTCTTTAAGTAATATGCGGAGAAAGATTTCTCATTTTATATATATATATATAACTTACTTTTAACTTTACTTATCTCATTATTTACTTTAATCTTTGTCATTTATCAGGTTTTTTCATTCAAAGAATTGGTTTCAATTTAATTTCAATTTAAAAAAAGGGGGGCATATACAACGGGTAGGAGGGGGGCGCATAGCGGTGTAATTACAGTATGTTGTTTAGGGGCCCAAAGGAAACTCCGAGCAGTGTGTAGAATAAGAATACAAAATTTCGACCCCCCTTATATATATATATATATATATATATATATGAAAATGAAAAGGTTTATTGGCAGACTATAGTCCATATGACAAATATTATTAATACAATGCCAGTTCATATACTAAGGAGAGAAATATATACAATGATTAGAAATAATACTGTAATGTCGAAGTTAAGTGGAGCTACAGACAGACGTTTTCGTACCAAGAATTCCATAGCTTAGAGGATAAATGGCAGGACTCATGAATAACTTGGATAATCTGGTTGTTTGATTTTTTATTTCTTTGTATTAGACTGCATTGAGCACGTCTTGTTACCTCCGGGAAGCTTGGGACATTGCGGGTAGCAAACATTTGCGAAGCTGAGCATCTCGGGGGTAATTTATGTAAGAGTCTAGAAGACCTGTTGTACAGCAAATTTAGGGTTCTGCCAGAACCTTTTTTATAATTCACCCAGAGTTGCTGTCCGTATATATTACTGCAGAAAGTACGAAAGAGTGTCTTTAGCTTCACTTGTACAAAATCGAAAGTTCCTTATGGTCACATTCGCTTTAGCACACAGGCTTCGAGATTGTTTTCTTATATCCGAGTCATATATATACATATATATATATATATGCACTGTATATATATATGTATATATATGACTCGGATATAAGAAAACAATCTCGAAGCCTGTGTGCTAAAGCGAATGTGACCATAAGGAACTTTCGATTTTGTACAAGTGAAGCTAAAGACACTCTTTCGTACTTTCTGCAGTAATATATACGGACAGCAACTCTGGGTGATTCAAAAAAATCAAAGTTTTTTTTTTAATTGTTCAACCTGTATTTTTGTTCCCTATGACAAAAAAGTAGTGTATGCCAAATTTGGTGAATTTTAAATAAAATTTACTATGTGCTACCAGGCGTCAAAGTTTCCCTTTTTTTCAATTTGTCTGTTTTTACAACTTATGATTTTATGTTTAATTGTTTATATTTCAGAATTTTTAATTAATGGTTTATATACTAGCTTGCTTTTAATTGTTGTTTGGAACTCGTAATTTTGATACCAATTAATCGATTATGGAAGCTAGGCCTAACTCACCATCACCTAGTTGCTCAGTTGGGAGAAGTTCTACGAGAAAAGAAACTGAAGTATGGCTAATTGGGCAGCCCTCTGTAGTACTAAAAACATCCGTATTACCATCAGAGAAGGAAATGATAGCCCTCTTCATGCACTACAGAAATATTAAAAAGCGAGGCATTAGAGAATCATGCTGCTCTACTGCGGATGATGTGCTAGCAGTTTGGAAAAAAGCAGGAATACCAGCAAAACAAAGAGTACATGTAGTAGATAAAATTCAAGGAATACTGAAGGAATGGCAGCCGCTTAAGAAAAACAAAGCAAACAAATTGAAAAGATCACAAAATTTAAATAATAAAGAAGAAAAATGGAAAGATAAACTGGAAAACTTATTTGACATTGCTCATGAGAATTATATGGAGCTTATAAAAATAGAAGATAAGAAATTCTTGAAAATGCAACGTGAGAAAGGACGTCATGGAAAAATGGGTACCATTGATAAGGCTGTTGCTAAAAAAGAGCAAAGAGCAGCAGAAAAGCAACAACATTATGAAAAGAGGAAAGCAGAAGAAGAGATCAAAAGAAAGAAGAATGAAGAGGCTGTCATACTCACCAGTACATCATCAGAATCAGAATCAGAGGAGAGTAAAAGTGATGAATCTGGTTTCTGTGCTGCACATTGCACAACCTTCAACATGGAAAAGTAAGGTAGGCAAACGTAGAAAATTGTTTGATGATAAATTATTAGGAAGTCTTGATGTTGCAAAATTGAGTGACAGAAATGCGTCTCTAGTTTTAATGCCAACAATCAGACATCGCTTGAATGGGGCATCTGCGAACAAATGAAATGCATGTGGTTTCGATACAATGGCAGCCAATACTGGTCCGAGAAATGGTGCAGCTATTCTTCTAGAACAAAAATTCGACAACGATTTATTGTCATATTTGAAATTATGCTGGAAGCTGTTGTTTCAATGTCTTTATCACCATCTTCTGGCCCAGATATAGTCCTTTTTAAGAAGTTCAGAGAAAAATGGTCAAGCATTAATAAGGAGGACTACGAAACAGCATTATCAGATCCAGATATCTATGAAAATATTCATGACATCAAAGATGACATAATTATATTTGCAGCAAATCAACTAGATACATTCCAACCAAGAGACGACTACCTAGAACTATTGCAGTTAACAATTATTTTTTTGGGAGGTGAACCAAAAGGTGGAATCAAATTTAAACATCCAGCGGGACTTCATCGGGCTAGGTGGATGGCCAAAATTACATATTCATTAAAAAATTTTCTGTTCAAATCTCAGTTCAAAATTTCAGTAAAAGACAAAAAAGGACTAAAAGACATCTGTCTATCTGCTACTTGGTTATATGTAAAGGCATGGTTTACAGCTCCTGTGCCATCTTGCGCTCCTCGTCTTGATCTGGAATTATAACAGAATCTTGTAGTCTACAAACAAATAAATGACACAATTGCATTTGTTGCTATTAAAAAACTATTACGTCACCTCTGGTACCTATCAGAAGAACTGGTAGCCTTGGCCTTTTATGATGATGAAGTGCCTACTGAAACGAAAAACAAAATGGTAAAGGCCTTGCAAAATACAACAGAAACTCTTCCTGCAAAACGGGCTTTTCTAGATCCTGCACTTATTCCAACGAAGAAATTAGAAGATTTTGTCACATCAAATACTCAAAGATTCTTTACAATAACAGAATTTAGTTCAAAATTTTTACTCAAAGATGCTAAAGAATGGCGTAATGATGAAGAGTATAACTCCGCTAAGAAATCTATCAAACAGTGGAAAGTCGTGAATGATATAGCGGAAAGAGGAGTAAAATTAATGGATGAATATAATAAAATAATAACACATGACGAAGATCAAAAACAATTCTTGCTACAAGTAGTGAAAAACTACAGGGCTGTTTATCCTGATATAAAAAAAGAAACATTGATGAAGTAAGGACAGCTAATGTCTCAAATATCATGCTAGTTTAATTATGTATGCTTGTGGTTATGGTAGGACCTACGGGGGAGCTTTCCACATTAAAAAAAAGCAATGCGCCTTGTACTGTACCTCCTGGGTGGTGTGGAAAAATTTGACAATTTGAGTCATTCTGTTAATTTTTAATTGCTGGTAGCAACCCCTAAAAATTAAAAATTTGCTAAAATATTTTAAGATAGTTGTTTTTATGCTGAAATGAACCATTTAAAGGGTTGAACACATTAAAATATAATTTTTTTTTTACCCCCATATTTGAATCACCCTAAATTAATACAGTGTGTGTATATATATATATATATATATATATAGTCTTATTTCAAAACTTAATCAGCTATCCGAGTTTTTGATCAGAAGATGATAATTTCTTTTAACCTATGTTATTTCTGTTATGCCTGCGAGCGAATTTGGCCATGCAAACAAACATGATTCCGACATTTACTTCTCAAATATTTCCTAATTAAGAAATTCGAGTTTTCGTTTTTTTATTACAACATTTATGTATCTTGCAGAGTATTTTAATTGCATGTTTGTTCACTCCTACGAGTTTTAGATATTAACTATTCTACAAAATACACCAAATTAACTGCATTCGCATGTGGGAAATAAGACATTATCAAAAATTAAAAATTAAAAAGTTAAAGAAACATCATATTCGACTTTATAATAGTTTGCTAGAAAGAATAATTTTCTTTGGCTACAGAATACAAATAAAGATAACGGAATTAAACGTGGAGGGACATTCAAATGTTTATTTTAGCCAACGCCAGACTTCATTCAATGGTGAAGTAGAGTTGGTTTCTTGTGCTCTCCACTTCACATAGTCAGGTACTCCCGGCTCACCTGGCATTGTTCTGAGCCAGGATTTAATCTTCTTTTAAAGATTTCCACCACTACACAAGTCGTGTTCCATATTTCCTGGGGCAGGTGGTTGGACAGTCTTGGCCCTCTCATAACAAAGCTATTTTCATTCATTGGTTAAGGATGTTCCCTGTCCAGACCTTAGTTTGAGAACACCATACATTCTTCCTTTCCTACTTTCCACTGTTGTTTGAGTAGTTATAGACTTCAAAGCGAGATTAGAGACTAGTTCCTCCATTATTTTCCAAATGTAAATAATGGTGTACCCCCCTCTTCTTTCCAGCGAATATATATTTACTTCACGTAACCATTCCCGGTAATTTAGTTCTTTGCATCTATTGATCTTGGTGGCTGTGAAGCTGAATCTCTTGTGTCTTCTTTTTTATATGGGAATGTTAAGATTGGGCAATACTCCAACTTGGGTATGATCAGTGTTCTTCAAAGGAACAAGGTGCATCTCGGGTGATGGTATGGTGTGGCATTTGGAAGGATCGCATCATAGGCCCCCCTCTTTTTCGATGAACATGTCACTGGAGGCACCTACCTACGTATACGGTAACTCAAGGAAGAAGCATTTCCCAGTGTCTTGAACGAAGAAGGAAATTTCCCAACATGGTTCCAGCAAGACGGCGCTCCTGCACATTACAGCACCCAAGTAAGGGAATACCTGTACCAGCAATTCCCTGGTCATTGGATAGGACGTCGAGGGCCTGTGGAATGGCCAGCTAGAAGCCCGGATCTCACGCCACTAGATTTTTATCTCTGGGGCCACTTGAAAGCGCTGGTATACGCAGAGAAAATTAGGAGTGTTGAACATTTGTGGCAGCGCATTATTGGGGCATGTAACACCATTACTCCTGACATCATTCACCGTGTGCTTGCTGACTGGGTATCACGTCTGAATTTGTGTATTGAAAACAATGGTGGACATATTGAGCACGTTCTGTAAATAAAGGCTTTTGTTTTGCCTTTTTTTATTATTTTTCCTATAATGCCGGACTTATGGGACACCCTGTATACAGATACAGTACAATAAGGCACAGTACTAGGCACAGTACTAAGGCACAGTACTAGGACCAATTCTATTCATTATAATGCTAAACAATATAAACTGTAACCTAGGAAGCTCTCTCCTGTCATTCGCAGATGATACCAGAATACTAAGACCAATTACAGAAAAAGAAGACTGTGTAGAGCTACAAAAAGATCTACAAACTATATATGCATGGGCAGATGCAAACAATATGGCCTTCAATGAAGACAAATTTGAACTAATTAAGTATGGACCAAATAAATACCTGAAAGAACAATTCAACTACACTGGACCCACAGGAAAAGATATTGTACAAACTGATCATGTCAGGGATCTAGGGATTATATTATCTGAAGATGCAACATTCAACAGGCACATTGACAAAGTAACCTCATCATGCAAACAACTAATAGGATATATACTGAGGACATTCAGAACTAGGGACAGTATGACCATGCTTACCCTGTGGAAATCACTTGTCCTTCCACGCATTGACTACTGCTCTCAATTATGGTTTCCCCACAAACAAAATGAATTGCAAAAAATTGAGGGCCTACAAAGAACCTTTACCTCGTATATTAAACAACCTGATGGGCAACAGGTGAGTAAAAACAAATTAAACTACTGGGATAGGCTCAGAGGCCTCAACCTTTATTCCATAGAGAGAAGGTTTGAGAGATACATCCTAATCTACACCTGGAAAATTCTAGAAGGGCTTTTAGTTGCCCCCAATACTGAACCAATTGTGCCCACCTTAACAAGAACTGGAAGAATGTGTAAAAAATATCACCTCCCACCAAACAGTCTGAGAAGGATTCGAACCCTTCAATATAATAGTATCTCTAGGCAGGGTTCTCGCCTGTTTAACTCCTTGCCTCAGTACCTTAGAGATATAAGTGCAGTCCCAGTAGATACTTTTAAAAACACTTGGACATGTTTTTAGCCAACATACCCGACCAACCCACAGTGTCAGGGTATTCCTCTGCCAGACCAGCCCCCACAAATTCAATAGGGGACCAAATCGTATGGCAGGAGCGAGAGAAAAGAGGGGTGGCGACCCCGTCGTGGCCCCGCCTCAGGAGGCGCTGAGCGGACTTCGAGGGAGCAGCGCACCCTTGAGGCAGAAGCACTTTAAGGTAAATTTAAGGTAAGGTAAATAACCAGAATTAAGTTACACAACGAAATAATTATAGACTCACCTCAAGTATAGAACAACAGTTCCAGACAATATTCTAGATAGCCAATAATAGTCGTTAGTCTTGCAGTTGTCAGTCTATTAGTTAGTCAATAGCTATATCAGTATATCTAGATAGGCTAGTAGTTCACAATAGTACAACACTACATCAATAATCGCAATGCTAATAAATGCAAAAAACTTCACTTTTTTACGTGAAGGTCAAAATATGAGAATAAAAACCCACTCTAATAGACAGAGTTTATTTCCACGACAGTTTCGACGCCCACTGGCATCCTCCTCGGGTGGATACAGAAACACAAATGAAACAAAACAAGAGGGAAAAACAGTTCAGGGATCCCACGGAGTCGTGGGAACGTGTTCGAACCTAAGTGTGAATTTCTTAAATGTCTCTGGATTGGAATGTTTCCTTACTCGCTTTTAGTAAATGTAATAATGGAAGTAATTAATGTGGAAATAAATATATGCAGTAATTATGTAAAAACATTAGGATCTGTATGTATAGAACAAGAAGATATTTTTAATTTGTGGAAATGTAGTTATAAGCTGACCCTGTAATAAAATGCCCTTCTGGTTTCGGGAGAACGATATCTAACCTAGGTGCGAATTTCTCAATGGTCTCTGGATTATTTCCTAATCGCCTTTTTTCATTCGTTTTTCGGTTTATAATTTCTGTATAATAAACAACAATGTAATAACCAATGTAATAATAAATTTATAATTTCTGTAATTAATAATTATGCAATATTAAATGTAATAAATTTAATTATAAATGTAATAATTATGTAAAAAAAAAAAAAAAAAAAAAAAAAAAAAAATAATAGAATCTGTATGTTTAGAACAGGAAGATAGTTTTAAAAAATTTGTACTTAATGAAAATGCCCCTCCTGTCTCGAGAGAATGGAATCCAACCTAGGTGCGAATTTCTTAACGGTCGATCCCTGAACTGTTTTTCCCTCTTGTTTTGTTTCATTTGTGTTTCTGTATCCACCCGAGGAGGATGCCAGTGGGCGTCGAAACTGTCGTGGAAATAAACTCTGTCTATTAGAGTGGGTTTTTATTCGCAATGCTAATGATCATCCAAAACATCATCGCTGCATATCCGCCCTAATCCGTCAAAACCAGTGCTGCCAGATCAATATTAGTTTTTATTATTAAGGTGTTTTTTTGGTGTGTCGATCTGCAGACTTTTAGTCACACCAATCCACCACAATTATAATTCCTAAATCTTTTGCATTAGGAATTTTGCAAATTTCCCGTCCATTTACGTGGTATGTCAGTTGGCTTTGTATTTGTTGGATGGTATTCAATAGTTTGGCTGTTATTTCCTACGTTTTTAGTTTTTATCTTTTTATCATTTTGCTCGTTGGGCAGTTTTACTACCTCGCAAATAAATAAATAAATAAATAAAAAAAAAATTATATATATATATATATATTTTTTTTTTTTTTAGTTCAGGAAGAACCGATTCGCCTCTATTTAAAGGGCATATCTCAGCGGAAAAACAAAGAAAAAGTGAGAGGAAAGACAGGAAAAAGAAAGGGTGGAGGGGACAGTCGAAGTGGAAAAAGACCAAGGATGACAAGGACTGCAGGGTCGAGCCCCATCATCCTTGGGTGCTAGGGCCGGGAGGGCGCACGTGAAACCTCCAGGAACAAGCACGTACAAACGAGCACAAAGAGCACTCAAGAGCACGAGCTTAGAACCCCCTTGCGGGGATATATATATATATAGTACAGGGTGGGCGGAAAGTAGCTCCCTATTTTGGATTGGTAAAAAATACGTATATTATTCATTTATTTCAGAAAAATAATATGAAAAGGTAGGCATACATGGTAGGTTTTCTCTAAAATTCAATGTGGGCTCCAACTCTTTCCACCAGCTTCTGGAGCCGCCCAGGAATGGCGTCCACTGACTTTAGCAGGAACTCCGGCGGGATGGAGGACATGACTTCCCGAATTCGGTCCTCCAGTTCTTCCAATGTCCTCGGTTTGGTGCGGTAGACTTCTTCCTTTACCCACCCCCAAAGAAAGAAGTCGCACGGTTACCGCTGAAAAACGGCAGAATCGGTTCAGTGTAACGGTGTGGTGTGGTATGACCTCAGATCAGGTTGTGGGCCCGTTCCTTCTGCGCAACACCATGAATGCTGAGCGGTACCTTGCTATGTTGCGAAACGAGGTCTGGCCGGTTGTCAGCACATGGGAGAACATCGACAATCTGATATTTATGCAAGATGGCGCCCCTCCGCACTTCGCTCTTGTTGTCCGTGAGTGGCTGGATGCCCACTTCCCTGGGCGTTGGATGGGTCGTCGTGGTCCACATCAATGGCCAGCCAGGAGCCCCGACTTGACACCGTGCGACTTCTTTCTTTGGGGGTGGGTAAAGGAAGAAGTCTACCGCATCAAACCGAGGACATTGGAAGAACTGGAGGACCGAATTCGGGAAGTCATGTCCTCCATCCCGCCGGAGTTCCTGCTAAAGTCAGTGGACGCCATTCCTGGGCGGCTCCAGAAGCTGGTGGAAAGAGTTGGAGCCCACATTGAATTTTAGAGAAAACCTACCATGTATGCCTACCTTTTCATATTATTTCTTCTGAAATAAATGGATAATATACGTATTTTTTTACCAATCCAAAATAGGGAGCTACTTTCCGCCCACCCTGTATATATATGTATGTATGTATATATATGTATATATATTTATTTATTTATTTATTTATTTATTTATTTGCGACGTAGTAAAACTGCCCAACGAACAAAATGATAAAAAAATGAAAACTAAAAACGTAGGAAATAAACAGCCAAAGAAAAATAATGATAATACTAAAATTAAGAACATAGAAAATAATCAAAGAACAAGAAGTAGAAGCGGAGAAAATACCGTATGTAAATACTACGCAAAAGGGTACTGCAGACATCGGGATGGGCAATGCATCTATGCACATCCCACATTATGTAACACACATTACACAAGTGGATATTGCAAATTTGAAAAAAAGTGCAAGTTCCATCATCTTACTGTCTGCAACACCTATGCAAGATATGGGAGGTGCAAATACGGACAAAAATGCCGTTACCATCACCCTCAAAGGAACCCGGCAGGTGAGCAGATGATACCAGCAACAAGGAGGGCTAACAATTTTTTAGATGTGTCCCACACAATCTAACTATTGAATACCATCCAACAAATACAAAGCCAACTGACAAATACAGAGATCCGAGACCCGTACAGAAGGCATACAGAAAGACATCACATGCGATATCGGGACAACGGTTATCGAAACAGATAAAGAGAGGAAAATTCTCAGAGGATCACAAGGCAACGAAACCGGCACCACCATTGGAAAATGAATCGGAAACATAAGTATGTAAAAATGAAAGGGAAAAAATAAAAATAATCCTAGCCAACATTCAGGGCCTGCATGCTATGTCGTTTGCTTTCTGGTTCATAGTGATGGATTCAGGTTTCATCTCCAGTGATAATGCGCTCCAAAAAGTTTTCACCTTCATTATGATACCGCGCCAAAAGACGAGAGTAGACGTCCATACCTGGATCCATCACTATGAAACAGAAAGCAAACGACAGAGCATGCAATGGAAGCATCCAACATCTCCCGTTGCAAGGAAGTTCAAAGCACAGCCGTCAGCAGGTAAAGTTACGCTAACACTGTTTTGGGATACACGAGGCCCTATCCTTGAACATTATCTAGAGCGTGGAACTACAGTAACAAGTGCACCGTATTCTGACATGCTTCAGAATGAGTTAAAGCAAGCAATTCGCTCAAGAGGGAGATTGTCCGAAGGTATTATTCTGTTACACGGCAATGCGCGCCCTCATACCGCTGCACAGACTAGAAAATGCCTTCAAGAACTTAAATTTGAAGTTCTCGATCATCCAGCCTACAGTCCAGACCTGGTACCTTCGGATTTTTACCTGTTTGGACCACTAAAAGACGCTTTGAGAGGTTAGCGATTCCAAGGCGATGATGACCTGAAGGAGGCGGTGCATGACTGGCTACGCGCACAGCCAAAAAC
Source organism: Bathynomus jamesi (assembly GCA_023014485.1). Classification (NCBI taxonomy): domain Eukaryota; kingdom Metazoa; phylum Arthropoda; class Malacostraca; order Isopoda; family Cirolanidae; genus Bathynomus; species Bathynomus jamesi. The sequence goes on from JAJOZX010004791.1 coordinate 117,956, forward strand.
ATTCTTTTGTGATGGCATTAGGAAGCTTGTAGATCGCTGGACTAAGTGTATTGAGAAACAGGGAGACTATGTTGAGAAGTGATGTGTTTATAATCTATCAGATGTGAAAATAAAATTGTGAAAATAAAGTGCAGATACTTATTGAATTACCCTCGTATATATATATATAATATATATATATATATATATATATATATATATATATATATATATATATATATATATATATATATATATATATATATATATATATATATATATATATATAGTGCGTTCGAAAAGTCTCTCCGCAGTGCTATGTTAAACGCATAGGAAATTGAAGAACTACAATGCTTTCATTCAACCATGATTTAGTGATTTTATTATATAACCTTTTGATTTTACAGCATGTGTTGAAAGTGTTTTCCACCATTTTGCAGGCACAAAGCAACTCGTCTACACTTGTTGTCAAACACTTGACAACAAGCACGTTGACTGCGGAGAGACTTTTCGAACGCACTGTGTGTGTGTGTGTGTGTGTGTATATATATAATACCTTAATCTAATTCAACGTAAATGTATGGGTTTGTTCGTATTAAGCTGTACTGTAAAAGTTCAATGCATTTGAAGTTTGAAACAAAGTTTTGAAATTTATCATTACTTTCCTCTTGAAATGTGAAGACCAAGTCACACTATCGTCAACAATCATTAACTTTGGCCATCATCGAAACTTTTTGTTTTCGATCCACATTACTATCGAAATTTCAGGTGTAATTCGTTTTTCATAGCATGATTTGAGAGAGAGAGAGAGAGAGAGAGAGAGAGGAGAGAGAGAGAGAGAGAGAGAGTTTACTTTAGGCCTGAGATTTTATAATTAATTATCTGTCTCTGCATATACATTTTTAGTAAAGTACGTAAGATTAAAGATAATATTTACTTATCCTGAGTTTTTAAAAAGTAATAAATAGTTGGAAAATATTTTTTAAAGTAATTCGGATTCACCCAATCGTCAACTTCATGGCCATTGTAAAATTTGTATAAAATATTCTAGGTTAGTCTATGAATCCTAAAATTATTTTAGTATAGGCAGAGTTTGAAAGTTATATCGTTGCTGTATAATTCAAGTGAGGGACGAAAGCCCTCTCTTTATGTTGCCTACAATCATTACAGAAAATCGTGCCCAGACATATATAAACACTATCAATTTTGTGACGTGTCAGGCAGAATCGACGCTTTCGGGTAAGAAGAGAGGGGGGGTAATCCAAAACCCCTCAAACCCCCCACGTTAGATGAAAATCCTTTCACGCACTCATTAGGTCTATAATAGAATGTATTACGTACGAGGAGTGATCAAGAAGTATCGATAATTTTATTGCTACGGACAAATGAATGCAAATAAGAAATAACCGTTTACATATGTGAGTCTTCCTGCCCTCTGGCGTCTGCAGTCTGAAGCAAAATCTGCTACCATGAGTCAGTAGTTGGTTGAAGCGCTTAAAGGGAGGGTGTGTTTTTGCAGTACGTCCAAATCTCGGAAATGGAGCAACGCGCGTGCCAAACTTGGAAAATCTGCATCGGAGACGAACGAAATGATTAAAACAGCTTTTGGAAATGATGCTCTCAGTGTAGCTAACGTTTACAAATGGCACAAAAAGTTTAACAATGGAGAAACATCGCTTGAAGACAAGGAACGCAATACAAAATACAATATGATAATGATACAAGGTAGTTTACAAAAGATGCAAAAATAAAATTTTATAATTTGTAGCACAATCATTTCAAGAAACCCAGATTTTCAGTGGCCATTAATCAAAAGTTTTTCAATTTATATAGATCAAACTCTCTGATTCTTTTCTTTTGTTTACTCCTGCTGTACTCCTCTCCTTTTGTATTTGATGTCTACTGATGCAAGGCGTTCCATAAAACCAACGCATCGTCCTATTCTAGCTGTTTTCTGGTCCTCACAGAAAGCATAGTCTTCTTCTGTCATTTTGAGTTGATACAAATGTTCCAAATCTCTTCTGATTTGAGTCCTCACAGAAGATATCAAACAACTTGGAAGTTTTTTCAGTGAAGGAAGATCACTCCGGGACTTGTCACCACGTTTCTTTTTTGGATATCTATCAAACCTACAAAATTACCAAAACTTTAATGTTGTGAATGCAAATTTCAATTATAAACCGAAGTTAAGTTCTAGTCAAAACAGAATTTATTACTGATCATTCTTATGATTTACAAATCACTGAATCACATGATTGTTAATAAAATTACTGTCACAAACAAATAAATGTAACTATAAAATTTACAAAAGTATGACATATTTTAAATCTTTTTGTAAGGGACTGAAAGTTTGAGTCTTATCTCGAAAATTCTTTGACTAGATCCTGAATCTTACTGGTGACACTGGGGCAATTGGGTAGACATTGTACCAAATCCAGTGTTCAATCAGACTTAGTGCAACTGTATCAGTTGCTTGTCTGGTTGTCCAGTTCTCTTCTGCCATTACATGTTGAATGGCATCTTTATCAAGAGGAAGCTTTCCATTGGGGAATGAGTCTGTGCTTGAAAATCTATGACCTCCATCAAGAATTTTAACTGTGTCACTGTGTCTTAACATCCCACTATGCAGTATTTTTTGGCAATAAGGTTATCAAAATACATGTATTTATCACTTCTATAAATTCAACTTGAGAAGAAAAATATAAAATATGATTTCAAATAAAAAACAAAATATTTGGAGAAAAAGGGCTGAAAAATTGCATTTTTTTTTAGCAAAAAAGGTGAAATACAGTGGGCCCTTGTTGTTCATGAGGCTCTCTGTTCGCGATTTCACAAATTCATGATGACCCATTTTACTACCATGTTTCGGTAAATTCGCGACTGACTCCGCAAATTTGTGATTTTGTCACATGGTGTCTGTAATACTGCCCACGCAGGTTGATGTGGGCTCTCGTGCTGTCTTCCACTGAGTGAGGTTGTGTCATTTCTTGCTCATCAATGCCAATGTACTGTATTTAGTGTGTTATTTCGTTGTTTATAAAATATTATTGCCTTACATAATTGTGTATGTAATAATATTGCTTTATATTACATGCAGTAAAAAAATTTATTTACGTAAAATATCATTGTTTATGTAATATTACAGTAACATTATTGGTTTTTATTAGTGTTTGATGCGAATCATTTTATTAACATAAAACTCTGGCATTTTAAGGATATTTTACACTGCCATCCTTGAGTTTTTGGAACCAATTAGCCATTTTACATTGAAAATGGATCTCATTGTTTGTGATTTTGTAATTCATGATGTTTTTCTCAGTCCCAATTAATCACGAACAACGAGGGCCCACTGTATGGATTTTTTGATGCATTATTGAGCCTACAGCCCTCTGCAAATGTTTTAATCTGCTTCAGAGGTAAAAAATACATCATAAACAGTTTTTAAAGTCTTTCTATCATGTCCAGAACCCGAGATAGGTCACTGTGTTCAAATTTTGGTCGTGCGCACATACGATTTGTATAAATTGGCTGGTAGCAGTCAGTTTTGTATGCAATCACCCAAAATTGGTTTATAAGTTTAATCCTGGACAAAAGACAACTATCTAGATCCCCTCGATTTTGATCCTGGCACTTTTGTTTTTTTCACTCCACCCTAATCTCACACCCCTCTCCTCCTTCTTCCTAAACTCCCTCTTCTCCTACCTCTTCCCCTACTTTTGCTATTGCTTCCTCGACTCCTCACCTCTATCTCCAGTGTGGCCTCTCCACTCTCTCCTGTAGTTCCCAATGTGCCAGCACACCACTCCCACATGCCTCCTTTTCTTGGCCTCATTTTTCTGTTCACTTTCTGTAACCTCCTTGCATCCAGAAACACTACTTCCCTCTGGTTTTTCTTCTAATGTTTGTGCTGCCTGCTTAGTGTGTGCGCATACTTCTGAAGCACTCCTCCACCTACCCTTCTCATCATATCCTCCTGCACCGCACATCTTCGGGGCTCATGAATTGGTCACAAGCCAGTCTAACCCTTTACCAAACAAGAACAAGTAATTGGTCCATCTCTCTAGCCAGCCTAAAAGGTTCCAAAAGATAGGTTGTGGCTGTATGGCCTAGCTATAGATTTTGGAGCTTTGAAAATCATTTATAACCAAAATGTGTTTGTTTTAAACTTAATGAATTCTTTCTAAGTCATTCTATTACCAAACCCACTCGAGTCTGCAGCTATGGCAATCGAATAACAGAATCTACGATTGATAATTTATATTTGTAAATAGCAATGCCCTCGTAAATTCTAGAATTATAACCACTAACACCAGTGATCATTTTCCTACTTACCCTATATTCAATAACATTGTTCAGGTTGCGGACAAAACGACTATTGATTACAGAATATTCTCAGAGGTTAACAAAAGAAAATTTATTGGGGCTGTAGAAAATACTCGACTTGACTGTGACGAACCTTTAAATGACCCAGATCATATGTTTCAGTTCTTCTATGACACCTTATTCCATATTTATAACATTTGCTTTCCTTTAAGGAGAAAAACAGTTTCGCCCAAAAGTGTCGCAAATCCATAGATCACTCCAGGAATTATCACTTCAATAAAAAAGAGATAAATTATCCAAATTGCAATTGCAGAGCAAAATTCCTAAAATACAATATACTCAATACAGAAACAAATTAACTAAATTAATCAAAATTGCAAAATATAACTATTATAACAATCAATTTTCCAAACATAAAGGAGACATGAAAAACACTTGGACAACCATAAACAATCTTCTCGGAAAACAAATTAAGAAAAATTCAATAGAGAAATTAAATGTTGATAATAAAGAAATTACTGATGATACTGCTTGTTATTTTATTTATTTGTCGGGTTCGAAATCCCAGCTGAGCCGTGAACGGCCAAATTCTAAAGGGCAAGTTCTACCTAAAGCCCAAGTTAAGCTAAATTAAACTTTACGGATTTGAGATCCTATTAGGTCCTACCTCAGGGTAACCTCAGGGTTGCTGACTCGATGCGGGCCTACCTTAGACCTTAAATTACATGAACTTAAAAGGTAAACAAAAGGGTACTATTTGTGGTCTTCTTTCTGAACCTTGCAACAACAACGCAACCTGGACTATTGCACGATGCAACAATCATGTATCTAAACAACCAAACTGAATTGCAAGAGAGCTCTCTATCAAACCACACCTTTACGTACGACCTTCCACAAACGAGTAGAAAGGACGCGCAGCATCCCAAAATGATGCCAACAATGTGACCAAACAACGATGCCACAAGAGCTCAAAAATGCTAGTTCTAAATTAATTTAATTTTTCACTAACCTTACAATTATGAGATGGATATATATACACCTTAACTTAATATATATACAAGCAATGCTGCATCAATCAGCTTAGTCATCGTATCGCCTTGGGACAACAATGGTTCTTCCTCTTCTAGATTTTCTAACACTCCCCACCGAAGAGGCATTGTTGTCATTACCTTCTGCAAGGTTAGCCAAGCCTTCTTCATGAGGCTGTAACTCAAATGTTTCATCTTGACTATCTGTGTTTTTGCTGATTTCTAAAGCATAGAGTTTTTGTATAGGTCTCTTTAACTTTCCTCCTGAAGTCTTTACCAGTGCAGACCTAACTAAATTGTCTTTGCCAACAAACAACTCTTCAATTATGCCAAGCTTCCAGCATTGCCTTGGTCTTTCATCCCCAATCATTACCACTTCTCCGACCTTGATACAATTTGCATTGGAGCCCTTTACCTTGCCTGATGGGTAATAATTGAGTTCTGGCAAGTATTCCATCTGCCACCTCTTCCATAACTGATCTTGTAGCTCTTCAAGGTACCTGAACCGTCTGGTTAACTCTCCTTGAGTGCTCTGGATGGGCTGCAAGTCTTCTGGCACACTGGAGTTTGATGTTAATCGTTTACCACAAAGAAAATGATTTGGTGTCAATGGCTCTGCATCCTGCCTACTGTTGTAAACAAAAGTGATAGGCCTACTGTTCACCATTGCTTCTACTTCACATAAAACAGTAGAGAATTCTTCTTTGCTCAAATGAGCATTAGCTAAAAGTTTCTTTAATGGACACTTTACACTTCTCACTAGCCTTTCCCAAAATCCTCCCCACCATGGTGCTCTCTCAACAATAAACTCCCACTGTACCCCTTGGTGTGAAAAGTAGGATTGGAATCCTTCCTCTTTTAGCAAGGACCAAATTTCTTGGAGTTCCTTTGCAGCCTTTTTGAAGGTTTTTGCATTATCCGATATGATTTTATTTGGGAAACCCCTTCTGTTCACAAACCTTTTAAAGGCCAAAAGAAATACATCACTACTTAAGTTGCTTACCAACTCCAAATGGATTGCTCTGGTGGTAGCACAGGTGAAAAGACATATATAACCTTTGTTAGACTCCCCTCGCTCATACACATAGACTGGCCCTGCAAAGTCTACTCCCACTACATCAAATGGGGCAGTATAGACACACCGTTCTCTTGGAAGTGGAGCCACCTTTTCATAATAAGGCTTTGCACTCCAACGCTTGCAAACCACACATTTATGCAAGACCTTTTTCACTACTTGTCTAATTTTGAGAATCCAAAATTGTTGTCTAATCTCTATTATCACTTCTCTAACTCCAGCATGTAACAGCTTATGATGAGTATCCAGGATCAAAAGGTCCACAAAGTGCCCCCCAGAAGGTAGCAAAATTGGATGTCTTTTCTCCTCTGGAAGCCCAGAAAACTGTAGTCTACCTCCTACTCTCAATAAATCCTGATCCAAAAACACATCCAAACCCTTGAGCGCAGAATGTGTTGGTAGAACCTGTAATGGATGGCTGGTGAGCAATTCCCTCTCTTCACCAAATTTTTCCTTCTGCGCATATACCACCCAGTATTTCCTGGCTTGCCGAATCTCATTACTGTTCAGAATTCCTTCCCTTCTTGTTTCTCCCTTAATGTTGTTGGTAAATCTATATATCCATGCTGTCACTCTTAACAATCTTTTCAGACTGCTAATGTCCTCAAGCCTCAATATGGGGTCCTGCTGCATAACTTGACAACTGTTCACAGCGCATTTTCTCACCTCACTCACCCATGCTTCTTCAGCCTGGCATTCTCCTACAATAGGCTGATTAGAAGGCCAGTTTTCACTTCCAAGTTTTAGCCACTCTGGCCCATTCCACCACAAACTTGATTGTGAAAGATCTTTCACCGAAATTCCTCGTGTTGGTAAATCAGCGGGGTTTTGGATGCCTGGACAATGCTTCCATTGCTTGGGATCTGTGTGCGCTTGAATTTCCTCCACCCTATTGGCAACAAATGGTTTCCATTTCCTTGCCTGACTTCTTAACCAGTGCCAAACTATAGTGGAGTCTGTCCAATAATAGCTTGGAATTTCATAGAGGGCCAAAGACTTTCGCACTGTAATTGCAAGCCGACTAGCAATAACGGCACCCATCAATTCCAACCTTGGAACAGAAAGCCTTTTCAAAGGTGCTACTCTACTCTTTGCAGCAACCAACCTGCAACTTACTTCTTCTTGCAATGCGCCTCTTATATAAATACAAGTTGCATAGGCTTCCTCACTTGCATCACAAAAGATGTGCAGCTCCAAATTGTCTGGACTATTGTTCAACTCTCCAAAGTACCATCTTGGGATTTCAATGTCTCCAAGATGTGCCAATTCTTTGAACCAATATTTCCACCTTACCACCATATGATCAGGTAACTCTTGGTCCCAACCAAGTCCAATTTCCCAGAGGCTCTGAAACCAAATTTTTGACTTTATCACAAATGGAGCCAGGAATCCAAGAGGATCAAAGACCTTTGAAGCCAAACTAAGAGCTGTACGTTTTGTCCACCTTGTCTCATTCTCGGCCAGCTCTACTAAAGATTTCCCATTGAAGGTAAACAAATCATCATCTTGCTGCCAAACGATGCCTAGCACCTTTGCGTCTATTGCCCACAACTCCTTAATACCAGAATCCTCAATACTTTCTGCTGCATCAGGTACTACAGAGGAATGACTCATAAACTCTTGTAATTGCGAATGATTGGTCTGCCATTTTCTGAGCTCCATGCCAGCCTCCATCATTATAGCTCTAGCCTCCATGAATATCTGTTTAGCCATTTCTGTATTATCCACGGAACATAGCAAATCATCAACATAAAAATTTTTCCTTATGTGTTCAATAGTGTTAGGATAGACTTCAGAATATTTCTTAAAATGGTACTGCATAGTAGCTGCCAACAGAAATGGACTAGAGCTGAGGCCAAACAACACTGACTTCATTCTATATGCTTGAACCTTAGGTTCATTTTCCAACAAGTCTTTCGTATCCACCCACAGATACCTTACTGCATCTCTGTCCTCTGGTTTTAACTTTATCCGCAAAAAAGCTTGCTTCACATCTGCAGTCAATGCTACTCTACCAAACCTGAATCTCAGTAACAAGGAAAATAAATCTGCATTTAAATTTGGCCCAGCATCCAAACAGTCATTCAAGGACACACCACCTTTGTCCTTGGCTGAGCCATCAAAAACTACCCTCAGTTTGGTGGTAGTTTTGTCTCGCCGTACCACTGCATGGTGTGGCAGATAATGTGCCTCCTGGCTCACCAGCTCACCTTGCACCCTTTCAGCATAGCCCTCCCTTACATAACTTAGGATGGCCTCATCGTATTCAATTAACAACTCCTCATTTTTTCTTAGCCTGTACAATGAAGTCTCCAACCTCCGATTAGCTAGCTGAAGGTTTGAACCGGGTTTGCAAGAATCCTTCCATGGTAGGCCAACTTCATAGCAACCATCTCTAAACCCAATCCCTTTTTCAAAGTGCTCTAAAACATCATTGTTCACTGTACTTGCCTGGTTGTCCTTTATACCAATAGATTCAAGTTCCCAAAATGCTTTCAAATGCCTTTCCAGACCATGGCTGTTCTCCTCAATCTTAACAAAGAGAGCCTTAACTTCCATTTCATTGCAATAACTACCATGTAGCATCCAGCCTAGCTTACTTTCAATAGCTACTGGGCCTTGAGATGTACGGACAATATTACCAGTGATGAAGTCCCAATAATAGTCAGCTCCAATCAAAAGACTAATATCTTCTGTTCCCTCAAACTTATTATTGCCCAAATTAATTCCTTTAACTTGCAATTCTTGGACACATGCCATATCTAAACAAGTAGTGACTGGAGCACAAAGTTCCTCAATCTCTACAGCTTGGACCTTGATAGTGGGACTTTGCGGTAACAACCCTTTAACCAGAACTTCTACCTTCTTAAATTTGGTTCGGTTTTGAACGGAACCCCCAAACCCAGAAATTCTTAAATTTTCCCTCTTAAGTTCTTTAAACTTCAATTTTCTGGAAATTCTGGTCTTAATAAAACTACACTGGCTACCACTATCAAACAACACTCTTACAGTAGCTTCTCCCTCATTCCCAATTAATAAGGCTGCAGTTGTTTGCAATAATCCCCCTTTACTTTTACTCCCTTGCATAGCAGTGGCATGTGCCACTGATGTCTCTACTTCTGGGGTAGGCCTACTAAGAGTGTTTTCACACAATAATGGCTGATGCCTACCATGACATTTTTTGCACAAAATTTTAAACTTACAAAACCTTGCTCTATGACCCTTCAAAAAACATTTAAAACATGCTGTGGACTTAGTTACCCTGTCCTTTCTCTCCTCAAAGGGTAAGGCCTCAGCCACTTCACATTTATATGACTTGTGGTTGCCTTCGCAAAATATACATTCCTTGATTCCCTTTAATTTATTCTCAGAGGAGGCATGTAGAGCTGACACTGTACCTGGGCTATTCCTTTTTGTGGAAACTTTGGTGCTGTGCCTGCCTTTGTCCTCTTGTTTACCATCCCACTGTGCAAACTCAACTCCCTCTCGTCTTGCTAATTCTGTGCCTAAAAGACTTAACATCTGCTGAAGGGGGATGTACACATGTTCTGCAGAGTGTCTCCTACTTAATTCAAGCAAAATTGAGCTAGGCAATTTAGACTCCAGTGTAGGAACCAACATTATACCATACTTTTCCATTCCTACACCCAAGTTGTCCAGGGACCTAGTTCTAATTTCAAATTCATCATATAACTGCCGTAACTCCTTGACACTATTAGGATTATTAACAGGAGGTATAGTTAAAAATGCACGGAGGTGGCTTTTAATTAAGATCTCTGGCTTACCAAACCGTTTCTTTAATATATCCCAAGCCACATTATAATTAGCCTCTGTTAATGCTAATCCTGCTATAGTCTTTGCTGCCTCCCCTTCCAAGAGGGACCGCAAATAATTAAACTTCTCCACGGCACTTAACACTTGACTAGAATGAACTGCTGATTGAAAACTGTCTGCCCATCCTTGCCATTCCTGAATACTCCCAGAAAATGTTTTGAGTACAAGCCTCGGTAATTGAACTACAGATCTGTTAACCTTAACTTCACAAGCATCATTTGTTGAGTGTTGTGTTTCATTATTAGACCTGGTCTCTAACTGTACTGAGCTGCTAAACTCTTTTGCTCGGAGGCCTACGTTAATCATATCATCAATAATCTCTTCAAAGTAAATTATGTTATTTTCTATTTCATCCTCTTCTATAAGAACCTCAATTTTAACATTTACCTCACTAGAGCAACCTTTTTAGTTTCTAATATGGCAAGCTGCGCAGTCACTAAGCGTAAATCCTCTTGCTCTATGGCAGAATCTATAGTGGCAATGACCTTTGTAATTAGACCTTTGTAGGCACTTCTCCTTTTTATAAATTTGTTCAATTCAGATGCACTCATCTTCAATGTAAACAACCCTTGGGCTCAATACCAAATGAGCTGAATTGGCAGAAATACTTAACCAAACTGATCAAACGCAAATTTTACTTTCAAATAAACTGAATTGCTGAGTGGGGTACTAACCAAACACCAGTATGGAATACCAAATTTTCCACCCCAGGACCTTAATTCAATAATGACCCAAAATTAACCAAACCAGAAAAAATATAGGCCAAAAAACGACCGACGACTGGCCAAGTTTCGCAATTGGGCGACCAAACTTTACCCTGGGACCTTAATTCAATAATAACCCAAAATTAACCAAACCGGAAAAAAAGTAGGCCAAAAAACGACAGACGACTGGCCAAGTTTCGCAATTGGGCGACCAAACTTTTTACCCTGGGACCTTAACTCAATAATAACCCAAAATTAACCAAACCGGAAAAAAAGTAGGCCAAAAAACGACAGACGACTGGCCAAGTTTCGCAATTGGGCGACCAAACTTTTTACCCTGGGACCTTAACTCAATAATACTCAACCCGTCTAGGCCTAACTTGGGCTACAATTTGCACAATCAGAACTTTGCCGAAAAATGGTCACTGACTCAGTCTTGGGGTAGAAATCCGGTTCTGAAGGACCATGTTATTTTATTTATTTGTCGGGTTCGAAATCCCAGCTGAGCCGTGAACGGCCAAATTCTAAAGGGCAAGTTCTACCTAAAGCCCAAGTTAAGCTAAATTAAACTTTACGGATTTGAGATCCTATTAGGTCCTACCTCAGGGTAACCTCAGGGTTGCTGACTCGATGCGGGCCTACCTTAGACCTTAAATTACATGAACTTAAAAGGTAAACAAAAGGGTACTATTTGTGGTCTTCTTTCTGAACCTTGCAACAACAACGCAACCTGGACTATTGCACGATGCAACAATCATGTATCTAAACAACCAAACTGAATTGCAAGAGAGCTCTCTATCAAACCACACCTTTACGTACGACCTTCCACAAACGAGTAGAAAGGACGCGCAGCATCCCAAAATGATGCCAACAATGTGACCAAACAACGATGCCACAAGAGCTCAAAAATGCTAGTTCTAAATTAATTTAATTTTTCACTAACCTTACAATTATGAGATGGATATATATACACCTTAACTTAATATATATACAAGCAATGCTGCATCAATCAGCTTAGTCATCGTATCGCCTTGGGACAACAATGGTTCTTCCTCTTCTAGATTTTCTAACACTGCTATTGCAGACTCTTTAAATGACATTTTACTTCAATAGCGGATAAGCTTCGCGCACAATTAATAAATAATGATCACTCACCTCTAGAATATATGCCACCCAGCCCACTAAATTTATTTTCTTTTGTTCCTGCTACCTCTACTGAGGTCCAGAATATTATTGGTAAATTAAAAAATACAAAAAATAACATTCATAACATTCCTGTACCTATATTGAAACTTGTTAAAGATAAGATATCTGTAATTTTGGCTAAAATTATCAATCAATGTATTTCCAAAGGAATATTCCCGTCAATGCTAAAAACTGGTTGTATAACACCCCTTTTTGAAGGGGGTGATCCTACACTAGCAACAAATTACAGGCCGGTGTGTTCCTTATCTGTGTTCAGCAAAGTTTTTGAAAAAATTGTAAAAAGTAGAATGCAGCGATATTTAGAATCCTACAATTTATTATCTCCAAATCAATATGGCTTCCGTAATAATAAAACAATGGAAATGGCTATTTTAAATCTTATGGAAAATGTAAATATAGCTAAGGAGAACAAAGAAATAATGATATCAATATTTATGGATTTGAGTAAGGCGTTTGATGTAATAGAAATAGACCATAATATTCTACTTAATAAATTATATTGTTACGGCTTTAGAGGAGCAATCAGTGATTAGTTTAAAAGTTTTGTCCAATCGGGCTCAGTTCTGGGTCCACTGTTATTTTTATTTTATATAAATGACCTTCCACATTCATCCGATATACTGAACTTCATAATGTTTGCAGATGATACAACTGTCTCTTTTTCTTGCAAAGATGTTAATACAGCTAAGAATATATTTCATTCAGAATTCATCAGTGTAATGAAATGGTTGACCACCAATAAACTCTTCCAAAATACCAGTAAAACAAATTTAATGATTTTTACTAATAAAATAAATGTATATCTTGATGAACTTAATGTTAATGAAATTGCCATAAAGGAGTGTACTGTAACAAAATTTCATGGTGTAATGCTAGATAAGAATTTGCAATGGAGTGATCATGTAAATTATATCGCGAAAAAGATTTCAAGGAGCGTTGCTATAATGTTTAAACTTAGAAATGTAGTCCCTAAACAAGTTTTATCGACTCTTTCTTGTTCTTCCTTATATAACATACTACACCCTTGTTTGGGGAAACTCCGCTAACAACGCATTAAATGGTATCTTTGTCATCCAAAAACGAGCAATAAGGTTATTATCTGATGCTGATTTCCTTGATCACTCTAGTCAGTCTAGTGCATTATTTAAAGAGCTAAACCTACTAAAGCTCAATGATATAACCAAACTGGCACATTTTATTTTTATTTACGAGTGTAAGAACAAAATCATTAATTTGCAATGGGTAAATAGATATTTTGTAACTCATCAAGAAATCCACTCGTATCAGACCAGAAATAAATAGATCAAAGCTTGTTATACCTCAATTTAGATTGTCTTCATCTCAAAAACTACCCATTTTCATTGGATTGAAACTATGGAATGACTTGCATGCCGATATAAAAAATATTGTTAATGTAAATTTGTTTAAAACCAAGTTGAAATCCCGATTAATAATGGCATACCAACAAAAATCTAGGATTAATGTCCACTAATATTGTTTAATATTGTCCATTAATATTGTAATCCATGTTTTAACTATTAATAATACTTATTTACTTATTTATTTATTTATTATTATTAATTTACAACAACTAGCTGCTGATTTTTAATAAGAGCCCAGTAAAACCTAAAGCTTAAGGGCCAAATTAAATAAAATAAATAGTCGAGCTTCACAATTATTCATGTCATTGTAAATTGAAAAAAAAATTATTTATTTTATTATTATTAATAAAGGTTATTCTATTCTATTCAAAATAAAGGTTATACACGTCACAAGAGTTTATGAAGTTGAAGAGTACTATTCTGAAATTTATCAAAAGAACATAACCCCACCATTAAGACTGATTCAGTCTTTAAATTTTATCATTAAGACCAATTACCATCACTAATGGGCCAAGGAAGTACCCAGTTTACTGAAGCTGAATTAGAAGATTATCAGGTAAGATTATAAAAGTTAACTGACATGTACCCTTAGTTTTTGAAATATATACCTATACTAGATAGCTTTATAGCAAATAAAATGTGTGTATTATGTTAATTCTAAAAAAAAAGGGGGCGGGGACTTTATTAGACCTACTGTACTTGCTACTTTGCAATAGTATTAGGATTGGCAGATAAGTAATATCCCATAGCTACATATATTTGTAAAGATAAACCTATTTTAATACCTTTTCTAAGTCTACTAGTAATGTACTAGATGGCTTGGTTTTGCCAGATGTCCAGGATTCTGCAGGACCTATAACTACTGTAGGCTAGTTAGGCATAGTACTTTACAAGCGTTCTTATTTTACTTCTTTTCATCTTTCACCCCTTTCCTATTCTCTTCGACTATTTTTCCAAATTTCAACCACGCTTTGAACAAAATTCTAAAAGATTAGTTAAGAAAGAATTGTTTCGCCTAAAACCGTGCTACGTATTTTTAATCAAGTTATGCAATTCTAAGTGTTCGACTATACGATCCCTAATTATCAATTTCAATAGCTTACCTATAACCAGGGGCGTACCTAAAGTATTTGGCACCCGGGGCGGATCCTTCCTTTGGCACCCCCCCATAAATAATTTTAAAATTTAAACACAGAAAAATATATTATGCTTGCAAGTAGATTTTTAAACAGTACAGTACTGTCATAAGCAAATTGGAAATAAGAAAAATGCAGGACATTAAAAATTCAGTGAACAGGTAATACTGCATTTTATTTTATACAAAAAACACAGGAAATCCAGTCTCAACGCTCAGCCTATTCTTCAAAGGTAAATAGAGAGGATTCACAGTCTCTGCTTTCGAGCCTTAATTTCTGCAAATTGATCATTGACCTCATCAAAATTCACCTTCTTTGCATATTCATGTTCAATTGAAAGTAAAGCCAGATTTGTCAATCTTGTCGGACTCATGGTCGAGCGAAAGAAATATTTTATCAATTTCAATTTGGAAAAACTTCTTTCACATAAAGCAATAGACAAACAGACAGTCAAAAAGAATCTCAAACACAGTGACAAGCTTGGCAAAGATTCACAAAAATCCCATTTCACAATAAACTCCAGAAACTGCAATGCTGTCCATTTCTTTGCCTCTTCAACGCTGATTTTGGCAGCTTCCAAATGCCTCTGAAGTCGTTCAATTTCCACACTGATATCTTCATCAGAGAATTCATCAAAAATCTTAGTCAAATTTGGAATATACTTCCGAAGTTCTTCTTCTGTTGCAACAACCAAAGTGTTTGGCTGAATAACATCGAAGATTGACAGAATTTGATCCATTGCCTTAGAACGAATCTCCAATTCTTGATGAAAGCGACTAAGACATTCAAACATAACCCTTTTTACTTCCTCTGACAATGTGAGACCAACATCCTTTGCCATCTCTCCTGGCATCCTTTTTCGGAGCTTTACTCTCCCTCTTCTCTCCATAGAAATGTCCCTTTCCTCACACTTTGTAGTTGCATAATGAATGTTAGAAAATCAAGAAGAGGAAGAGCCATTGTTGTTCTAAGGCGATATGAAGACTAAGCTGATTGATGCAGCATTGCTTGTATATATTAAGTTAAGGTGTATATATATCCATGTCATAATTGTAAGGTTAGTGAAAAATTCACTTAATTTAGAGTTAGCATTTTTGGGCTCTTGTGGCATCATTGTTTGGGCACCCTTGTGGCATCATTTTTTTGGGGTGCTGTGGGTCCTTCCTACTCGTTTGTTGAATGCGGCACTTACAGGGTGTGGTCTTATAGAGAGCTCTCTTGCAATTCAGTTTGGTTGTTTAGATACAAGATTGTTGCATCGTAGCAGGTTGTGTTGTTGTTGTTGCAAGGTTTAGAAAGAAGACCATAAATAGTGCCCCTTTTGTTTTTTATCTTAATTTTATGCAACTGAGGCCTAAGGTAGGCCCACATCGAGTCAGCAACGCTGAGGTAGGCCCTAATAAGACCTCCAAGTCCGTAAGTTTTTAGTCTAGCTTAACTTGGGTTGTAGGTTAAACTGGCCCTTCAGAGCTTGGCCGCTCACGGCTCAGCTGGGATTCTGAACCCAATAAAATAAAATAAAAATAACAATGAATGGCCCTCTCCACAATTTCATTGCGCTGATCTTCAAGAAACAGTTTTAGAGCTTGGAGCTTCACAATGCACTTTTCAAGGCTGATTCCAACTGTTTGCAAATACTTTTGTGAGATTAATTTCTTCCAGGACTTCACACCAGAAAGAAAGGTAACTCAAAAAAGAGAAATCACATACAGCAGACAGCAAAATCTGAGCTGATCCTCTTGTGTCCACATTTTCTTTGGGATCGCGACGATGCATTTAGTATAACATTACGACGATGCATTTACCGAGTATTATAACATCACGATGATGCATTTATAAACACTTAAACATCACTATGATACCACATTGTCAAAAATTACTGGACACTGGTATAAGTACAATGATATTGTTATAAACACCAGCACTTTATGCTTTATCATAATTATTTAATGAAACATACCTCATGTATGTGGAGTCACAGTGTCAAGTGAACAAGACTTGGAATGTCAGTTGCAGCCAGCTGGCTATGCTCAACAAACTGATGACTAAAACGTCAACAAACGTTCGCCTTTCGATGTAACTTTTATCAAATATTTAATTTTTCGTTTGTAACTTTTGTATTGCCAATAAAAATAAAAATGTATTTTATAGTGGAAATTGACATTAAACTGTTGTAATAGTTTGTACATTTTTAATTTTTTTTCTTACTTTGGCGAATTTTTCATTTGGTTTGAAAACTTGTACTGGTATTTCAACTCTCCCGATGACACCCCCTTCTAGCTGTCACCCGGGGCGGACCGCACCCTCGCTCGCACCCTCCTTAGTACGCCACTGCCTATAACAGACGTTAAACTGATTGGCCTATAATTTCCCGCCGCACCTTTACTTTTTTTTATTGATATATAATACTTCTGCTTTGCAAATTAGTTAACAATGTTACAGCTTACTTCTGAGCAGAGAGCAGAACTGGTGAAGCTGTACTATGAGCATGGCAAATCTCTGACAAGGGTACAACGTGCGTACAAATGTGCACACAATTGCGAAAAACAGTTCCATCAAGGCACACAATACTGAGAGCCATACCTAACTTTCAGGAAACTGGTAGCGTCATAAACAGGAACAAAGTCAGAACTGGACACCCTAAAGTTGCTACAACAAACGAAAATGTTGACCGAATTAGGAGGTCTCTTCAGCAAAGTCCACGAACATCGTCACGCCGACTGTCTCCTGAATTTGGCATCACTAGAGGTGATGCATCACTGTGTTGCAAATGTTATACAATGTTCTTAAGTTATACCCCTATAAGATTCAGGTTCTTCAATCACAAACTGATCAAAACAGGCAGCTCGACTACATTTTGCAGAAGAAATGTCAGAGTTGGTGAAGCAAAATCCAGGAATCATGCAGCGAATTCAGTTCACGGATGGGGCCCATGGGACCCATTTTTATCTTTCTGGCCACGTAAACAAGCAAAATCTTCGAATATGGGCTTGTGAGCAGCCACATGAATCTGAGGAGCATCCTCTCAGTGTGGAAAAGCTATGTGCTATAGGATAGCGTTCCTCAACCTTTTTTGTACTGCGGACCCCTTATCAAAATATTGATATTTTTGGGGCCCCCTTCCCAAAAATTATATTTTGCATTATGATTAAGTAGCATATAGACAAATTGAGGTATCCAGATTAGTATAGTTTTTAATCTTGATTTATACTTCAAAGTCGGAGTAAAAATGTAATAAAAATGCATAAAACTTACCGTTGTTCTGTTTACATGAAAAAAAAACAGCAAAAAAACAGGGAAGGGGCTCATTTGTGTCAAAAACTCACAGTTCATGAATTGGAAACATAAGATGGTCGTAAAAAAGCAACATTTATAAAAACTTTAAAGTTTCAAGTAACCGAAAATGTTATCGGTTAGAGGTCAAAATTAGCCACCACAAAAAAAGGGGGGAAAAATGTTTTACTGAATATAATGTAGTCAACTCACGGACCCCTTAAACATAACTCACGGACCCCCTGTTGAGAACCGCTGCTATAGGATACGGGTGCATCATTAGTCCATTTTTTTTAAGGTAAAAATAGTGACACTGTGACCGCCAACGCTACCCGTTAACTTAAGATGCTCAGAAGGAAGTACTGGCCAGCAATTCAGTGACGCAGTGATATCAGTCAAAACGATCTCTGGTTCATGCATGATGGTGCTCCTCTTCACAGAGCCAACGGCCAACGTGGTGCTGGACTGGCTGAGAGAGAAGCTGTAGGGCAGGATCCTCTCGCAACGCACGGAGCGAGAATGGCCATTACACAGCCCAACCTGAACCCGTGCGACTACTTCCTCTGGGGTTATCTTAAGAAAGAGATGTACAAAAACCCAAAGCCCAGGAGTTTAAACACCCTCAAAGCTCATCAAATTGCAGTGGGTGCGAGGACAGAGAGGGTGCTGGATTGAGCATATCATGCACTTCTAGAACTTTATGATTGGATAGAAATGTTTATATTAACACAAAAGTACACGTCTGTAATTTCAAATTATGTTTTTATTTTGTCTCGGTACTCGTTCGTTTCTGAAATATCATACATGTTCTTAAAGTTGTGAAGTTTTTCTGACCACTATGTATATGATAACGTTGTGCAAGTCAAGGTATACTCTCTGATATTCTGATATACTGTAAATCTAAATAAGGGGAAGAGTTCAGAGTCCAAGGGTGGCCAAAACGTCGATCGCGATCTACCAGTAGATCGCAGAGCAATTTTTAGTAGATCGCAGAATGACCAGTAGCTTAGCCTAGCAACAGAGACCTTACATTTCACAATACTAACGAGCACACGACCCGACCGCTACTACCAAAAATTAGCGTTCTTTATGTTATCACCTCCATTATCGGTAGCAACATTTATTTGTTTTATCTTTGTGTTTACCAGTCATTTAACAAAAAATAACAAAGTTTAACTTTAATAATTCTGAGAGATATTTAATTAATGTCACAGAAAATGATACCGCTAACTTTAATTTCTACCAAAATTTCATACCGCGGTAAGCTGAGCTGTTGGGAGCATGTGTCACTTAAGTGACGGGTCAGTCATTTGGAATAATCGGTGGTGAAGATCAATCTCCAGTCCAATTGCATTAACACCGTTAAAATGATTGCTGGACCAAGTGCCAAGAAACAAAAACTTGCAACTTTCACAATGAGTGGGAAACGGCATATTTTTTTACGATGAAAAATTCCAAATGTGCGTGTTTAATTTGCCATGCATGTGTCGCTTTCATCAAAAAGGGGAATTTAGAGAGGCATTTTAAAACTATTCACAAGCGGTATGACAGTGATTTCCCAGTTGAAAGTGATCTACGTAAGAGAAAAGTCAATGAACTTAAGTCTCAACTTAGTGCTCAGCAGTCTATCTTTACAGGGCGTAGCACAAAATCGAAAGCAGCAACGATTGCGTCATTTCGGGTGAGCCGTGCACTTGCGAAACACAAGAAACCTTTTCAGGATGGAGAAATATTCAAAGAAGCATTTATAGAGTCGTGTTTAAAGATATGACTGCCAAAGAAGAACTGCTTAAAATTTTACCTTAAAGAGGGAAAACTCGAGGTGAGGACATTTTTCATGCATTCAGTGAGTTTGTTAACGACACACAATTCCCACTTCACAAGCTTGTGAGCATAACAACTGACGGATCACCTGCTATGACTGGCCACTCCACTGGGTTCATCGCCCTGTGCAAAAGTGACAAAAGGTTTCCAAACTTCTTTAATTATTACTGCATAATTCACCAACAAGCATTGTGTGGTAAAATGTTGAATATTAAAGAAATTATGGATATTTCCCATAAGATTGTGTATTCTATTCGGGCGAGAAGTCTACAAAGGCGTCTCTTCCGGTCTCAGTTAGAAGAAAATAAAGCAGAACACACTGACCTTTTGTTGCACACTGATGTCAGGTGGCTAAGTAGAGGTAAATTCCTGCAGAGGTTTAGGGATCTCTTACCTGAAATTAAAGACTTTCTGAAGCTAAAAGAAACGTATTACAAAGAGTTGGAAGACGAAGTGTGGCTGTTAGATTTAACTTTTTTGACTGACACCACTGCTTTTCTAAATCAGCTAAACTTAGAGATGCGAGGTAAAAACAAAACTATTGTTGAAATGATTACCTCAGTGAATGCTTTTAAACAAAACCTAGAACTGGTATCCTCACAGCTGCAGCGACACCATCTGCGGAACTTCAAAAACATGATGTCAGAGCTGGAAAGTCAGGGGAAAGAATGCGACCAGTTTGACAGTGTCGATACGTTGAACAGTTGCAGAATGTTATTACAGACTTCAACAGACGGTTCCAAGACTTAGCAACACTAGAACCTGTAGCAACATTCATGTGCTTCCCATTTGGTGTAAACTTTGACATTGATGATATTGCATCAAAAATGGCCTTATTGTTTAACCCTTTCACTCACTGGGTAGACAATTTGGTAGCTGAAAAATAAACCATATTGATTCTCGTATAACCACACATAAAGGCAAATTTGTTTTTAACCCTATGTCATTGTTATTTATTTATTTATTGGGTTCAAAATCCCAGCTGAGCCTTGAACGGCCAAGCTCTGAAGGGCCAGTTCAACCTACAGCCCAAGTTAAGCTAAAATTAAAAACTTACGGTCTTGGAGGTCCTATTAGGTCCTACCTCAGGGTTGCTGACTCGATGTGGGCCTACCTTAGGCCTCAGTTGCATGAATTTAAGATAAAAACAAAAGGGGCACTATTTATGGTCTTCTTTCTAAACTTTGCAACAACAACACAACCTGCACTACTGCACGATGCAACAATCTTGTATCTAAACAACCAAACTGAATTGCAAGAGAGCTCTCTATAAGACCACACCTTGTAAGTACGGCATTCCACAAACGAGTGGAAAAGACGCGCAGCGCCCCAAAAAATGATGCCACAAGAGTGCCCAAACAATGATGCCACCAGAGCCCAAAAATGCTAGCTCTAAATTAAGTGAATTTTTCACTAACCTTCAATTATGAGATGGATATATATACTCCTTAACTTAATATATACAAGCAATGCTGCATCAATCAGCTTAGTCATCATATTGCCTTGGGACAACAATGGTTCTTCCTCTTCTAGATTTTCTAACACTCCCCACCGAAGAGGCATTGTTGTCATTACCTTCTGCAAGGTTAGCCAAGCCTTCTCCATGAGGCTGTAACTCAAATGTTTCATCTTGACTATCTGTGTTTTTGCTGATTTCTAAAGCATAGAGTTTTTGTATAGGTCTCTTTAACTTTCCTCCTGAAGTCTTTAACAGTGCAGACCTAACTAAATTGTCTTTGCCAACAAACAACTCTTCAATTATGCTAAGCTTCCAGCATTGCCTTGGTCTTTCATCCCCAATCATTACCACTTCTCCCACCTTGATACAATTTGCATTGGAGCCCTTTACCTTGCCTGATGGGTAATAATTGAGTTCTGGCAAGTATTCCATCTGCGACCTCTTCCATAACGATCTTGTAGCTCTTCAAGTACCTGAACCGTCTGGTTAACTCTCCTTAAGTGCTCTGGATAGGCTGCAAGTCTTCTGGCACACTGGGGCTTGATGTTAATCGTTTACCACAAAGAAAATGATTTGGTGTCAATGGCTCTGCATTCTGCATACTGTTATAAACAAAAGTGATAGGCCTACTGTTCACCATTGCTTCTACTTCACATAAAACAGTGCAGAATTCTTCTTTGCTCAAATGAGCATTAGCTAAAAGTTTCTTTAATGGACACTTTACACTTCTCACTAGCCTTTCCCAAAATCCTCCCCACCATGGTGCTCTCTCAACAATAAACTCCCACTGTACCCCTTGGTGTGAAAAGTAGGATTGGAATCCTTCCTCTTTTAGCAAGGACCAAATTTCTTGGAGTTCCTTTGCAGCCTTTTTGAAGGTTTTTGCATTATCCGATATGATTTTATTTGGGAAACCCCTTCTGTTCACAAACCTTTTAAAGGCCAAAAGAATACATCACTACTTAAGTTGCTTACCAACTCCAAATGGATTGCTCTGGTGGTAGCACAGGTGAAAAGACATATAACCTTTGTTAGACTCCCCTTGCTCATACACATAGACTGGACCTGCGAAGTCTACTCCCACTACATCAAATGGGGCAGTATAGACACACCGTTCTCTTGGAAGTGGAGCCACCTTTTCATAATAAGGCTTTGCACTCCAACGCTTGCAAACCACACATTTATGCAAGACCTTTTTTACTACTTGTCTAATTTTGGGAATCCAAAACTGTTGTCTGATCTCTATTATCACTTCTCTAACTCCAGCATGTAACAACTTATGATGAGTATCCAGGATCAAAAGGTCCACAAAGTGGCCCCCAGAAGGTAGCAAAATTGGATGTCTTTTCTCCTCTGGAAGCCCAGAAAACTGTAGTCTACCTCCTACTCTCAAAAAATCCTGATCCAAAAACACATCCAAACTCTTGAGAGCAGAATGTGATGGTAGAACCTGTAATGGATGGCTGGTGAGCAATTCCCTCTCTTCACCAAATTTTTCCTTCTGCACATATACCACCCAGTATTTCCTGGCTTGCTGAATCTCCTTACTGTTCAGAATTCCTCCCCTTCTTGTTTCTCCCTTAATATTGTTGGTAAATCTATATACCCATGCTGTCACTCTTAACAACCTTTTCAGACTGCTAATGTCCTCAAGCCTCAATATGGGGTCCTGCTGCATAACTTGACAATTGTTCACAGGGCATTTTCTCACCTCACTCACCCATGCTTCTTCAGCCTGGCATTCTCCTACAATAGGCTGATTAGAAGGCCAGTTTTCACTTCCAAGTTTTAGCCACTCTGGCCCATTCCACCACAAACTTGACTGTGCAAGATCTTTCACTGAAATTCCTCGTGTTGGTAAATCAGCGTGGTTTTGGATGCCTGGACAATGCTTCCATTGCTTAGGATCTGTGTGCGCTTGAATTTCCTGCACCCTATTGGCAACAAATGGTCAGTGGTGGGCACGCGCAACGATTTTTGTAGCGCCGCAGCCGCAACCGCAACTCTGCTGAAATAGTTGCGCCGCACGCGCAAGCGCAACCCTTTTCAAAAAGTTTCGCCGCAAGCGCAAGCGCAACCAAAAATGTTGCGCCGCAACTTTTTGCGGCGCAACTGCCCACCTTTGCATTTAACGTATATCTGCAGTGGTGGGCACGCGCAACGATTTTTGTAGCGCCGCAGCCGCAACCGCAACTCTGCTGAAATAGTTGCGCCGCACGCGCAAGCGCAACCCTTTTCAAAAAGTTGCGCCGCAAGCGCAAGCGCAACCAAAAATGTTGCGCCGCAAGTTGCGCCGCAACTTTTTGCGGCGCAACTGCCCACCTTTGCAAATAGTTTCCATTTCTTTCCTTGCCTGGCTTCTTAACCAGTGCCAAACTATAGTGGAGTCTGTCGAATAATAGCTTGGAATTTCATAGAGGGCCAAAGACTTTTGCACTGTAACTGCAAGCCGACTAGCAATAACTGCACCCATCAAATTCCAACCTTGGAACAGAAAGCCTTTTCAAAGGTGCTACTCTGCTCTTTGCAGCAACCAACCTGCAACTTACTTCCTCTTGCAATGTGCCTCTTATATAAATACAAGTTGCATAGGCTTCCTCACTTGCATCACAAAAGATGTGCAGCTCCAAATTGTCTAGACTATTGTTCAACTCTCCAAAGTACCATCTTGGGATTTCAATGTCTCCAAGATGTGCCAATTCTTTGAACCAATATTTCCACCTTACCACCATATGATCAGGTAGCTCTTGGTCCCAACCAAATCCAATTTCCCAGAGGCTCTGAAACCAAATTTTTTACTTTATCACAAATGGAGCCAGGAATCCAAAAGGATCAAAGACCTTTGAATCAAAAACTAAGAGCTGTACGTTTTGTCCACCTTGTCTCATTCTCAGCCAGCTCGACTAAAGATTTCCCATTGAAGGTAAACAAATCATCTCCTTGCTGCCAAACAATGCCTAGCACTTTTGCGTCTATTGCCCACAACTCCTTAATACCAGAATCCTCAATACTTTCTGCTGCATCAGGTACTACACAGGACTGACTCATAAACCCTTGTAATTGAGAATGATTGGTCTGCCATTTTCTAAGCCCCATGCCAGCCTCCCTCATTATAGCTCTAGCCTCCATGAATATCTGTTTAGCCATTTCTGTATTATCCACGGAACACAGCAAATCATCAACATAAAAATTTTTCCTTATGTGTTCAATAGTGTTAGGATAGACTTCAGAATATTTCTTAAAATGGTACTGCATAGTAGCTGCCAACAGAAATGGACTAGAGCTGAGGCCAAACAACACTGACTTCATTCTATATGCTTGAACCTTAGGTTCATTTTCCAACAAGTCTTTCGTATCCACCCACAGATACCTTACTGCATCTCTGTCCTCTGGTTTTAACTTTATCCGCAAAAAGGCTTGCTTCACATCTGCAGTCAATGCTACTCTACCAAACCTGAATCTCAGTAACAAAGAAAATAAATCTGCATTTAAATTTGGCCCAGCATCCAAACAGTCATTCAAGGACACACCACCTTTGTCCTTGGCTGAGCCATCAAAAACTACCCTCACTTTAGTGGTAGTTTTGTCTCGCCGTACCACTGCATGGCGTGGCAGATAATGTGCCTCCTGGCTCACCAGCTCACCTTGCACCCTTTCAGCATAGCCCTCCCTTACATAGCTTAGGATGGCCTCATTGTATTCAATTAACAACTCCTCATTTTTTCTTAGCCTGTAAAATGAAGTCTCCAACCTCCTATTAGCTAGCTGAAGGTTTGAACCGGGTTTGCAAGAATCCTTCCAAGTTCCAAGGGAGGCCAACCAACTTCATAGCAACCATCTCTAAACCCAATCCCTTTTTCAAATTGCTCTAAAACATCATTGTTCACTGTACTTGCCTGTTTGTCCTTTATGCCAATGGATTCAAGTTCCCAAAACGCTTTCAAATGCCTTTCCAAACCATGGCTGTTCTCCTCAATCTTAACAAAAAGAGCCTTAACTTCCATTTCATTGCAATAGCTACCATGTAACATCCAGCCTAGCTTACTTTCAATAGCTACCGGGCCTCGAGATGTGCGGACAATATTACCAGTGATGAAGTCCCAATAATAGTCAGCTCCAATCAAAAGACTAATATCTTCTGTTCCTTCAAACTTATTATCGCCCAAATTAATTCCTTTAACTTGCAATTCTTGGACACATGTCATATCTAAACAAGTAGTGACTGGAGCACAAAGTTCCTCAATCTCTACAGCTTGGACCTTGATAGTGGGACTTTGTGGTAACAACCCCTTAACCAGAACTTCTACCTTCTTAAATTTGGTTCGGTTTTGAACGGAACCCCCAAACCCAGAAATTCTTAAATTTTCCCTCTTAAGTTCTTTAAACTTCAATTTTCTGGAAATTCTGGTCTTAATAAAGCTACACTGGCTACCACTATCAAACAACACTCTTACAGTAGCTTCTCCATCATTCCCAATTAAAAAGGCTGCAGTTGTTTGCAATAATCCCCCTTTACTTTTACTCCCTTTTATAGCAGTGGCATGTGCCACTGATGTCTCTACTTCTGGGATAGGCCTACTAGAAGTGTTTTCACACAATAATGGCTGATGCCTGCCATGACATTTTTTGCACAAAATTTTAAACTTACAAAACCTTGCTCTGTGACCTTTCAAAAAACATTTAAAACATGCTGTGGACTTAGTTACCCTGTCCTTTCTCTCCTCAAAAGGTAAAGCCTCAGCCACCTCACATTTATATGACTTGTGGTTGCCTTCGCAAAATATGCATTCCTTGATTCCCTTTAATTTATTCTCAGAGGATGCATGTAGAGCTGACACTGTACCTGGGCTATTCCTTTTGTAGAAACCTTGGTGCTGTGCCTGCCTTTGTCCCCTGTTTAAACATCCCACTGCCACTGTGCTCAAACTCAATTCCTCTCGTCTTGCTAATTCTGTGCCTAAAAGACTTAACATCTGCTGAAGGGGGATGTACACATGTTCTGTAAGTGTCCCCTACTTAATTCAAGCAAAATTGAGCTAGGCAATTTAGACTCCAGTATAGTAACCAACATTATACCATACCTTTCCATTCCTACACCCAAGTTGTCCAGGGACCTAGTTCTAACTTCAAATTCATCATATAACTGCCGTAACTCCTTGACACTATTGGGATTATTAACAGGAGGTATAGCTAAAAGTTCACGGAGGTGGCTTTTAATTAAGATCTCTGGCTTACCAAACCGTTTCTTTAATATATCCCAAGCCACATTATAATTAGCCTCTGTTAATGCTAATCCTGCTATTGTCTTTGCTGCCTCCCCTTCCAAGAGGGACTGCAAATAATTAAACTTCTCCACCGCACTTAACACTTGACTAGAATGAACTGCTGATTGAAAACTGTCTGCCCATCCTTGCCATTCCTGAATACTCCCAGAAAATGTTTTGAGTACAAGCCTCGGTAATTGAACTGCAGATCTGTTAACCTTAACTTCACAAACACCATTTGTTGAGTGTTGTGTTTCATTATTAGACCTGGTCTCTAACTGTACTGAGCTGCTAAACTCTTTTGCTCGGTGGCATACTTTAATTATATCATCAATAATCTCTTCAAAGTAAATTATGTTATTTTCTATTTCATCCTCTTCTATAAGAGCCTCAATTTTAACATTTACTTCACTTAGAGCAACCTTTTTAGTTTCTAATATGGAAAGCTGCGCAGTCACTAAGCTTAAATCCTCTTGCTCTATGGCAGAATCTATAGTGGCAATGACCTTTGTAATTAGACCTTTGTAGGCGCTCTCCTTTTTTTAAACTTGTTCAATTCAGCTGCACTCATCTTCAATGCAAACAACAATTGGGCTCAATGCCAAATAAGCTGAATTGGCAAAAATACTTAACCAAACTGATCAAACGCAAATTTTGCTTTTTTCAAATAAACTGAATTGCTGGTGGGGTACTGACCAAACCAGTATGGAATACCAAATTTTCCACCCAAGTAACTGGCGCACGGAAGTCTGCAACCTTCGCCTACGAATAATAAACCAAAATTAACCAAACCGGTAAAAATGTAGGCCAAAACAACGACAGACGAGTGGCCAAGTTTCGCAATTGGGCGACCAAACTTTCTACCCTGGGACCTTAACTCAATATGCTCAACCCGTCTAGGCCTAACTTGGGCTACAATTTGCACAATCAGAACTTTGCCGAAAAATAGTCACTGACTCAGTCTTGGGCTAGAATCCGGTTCTGAAGGACCATGTTATTTATTTATTTATTGGGTTCAAAATCCCAGCTGAGCCGTGAACGGCCAAGCTCTGAAGGGCCAGTTCAACCTACAGCCCAAGTTAAGCTAATTAAAAACTTACGGACTTGGAGGTCCTATTAGGTCCTACCTCAGGGTTGCTGACTCGATGTGGGCCTACCTTAGGCCTCAGTTGCATGAATTAAGATAAAAACAAAAGGGGCACTATTTATGGTCTTCTTTCTAAACCTTGCAACAACAACACAACCTGCACTATTGCACGATGCAACAATCTTGTATCTAAACAACCAAACTGAATTGCAAGAGAGCTCTCTATAAGACCACACCCTGTAAGTACGGCATTCCACAAACGAGTGGAAAAGACGCGCAGCCCAAAAAATGATGCCACAAGAGTGCCCAAACAATGATGCCACAAGAGCCCAAAAATGCTAGCTCTAAATTAAGTGAATTTTTCACTAACCTCACAATTATGAGATGGATATATATATACAATTAACTTAATATATACAAGCAATGCTGCATCAATCAGCTTAGTCATCATATCGCCTTGGGACAACAATGGTTCTTCCTCTTCTATATTTTCTAACAGTCATAATTCGTGAGCGAAAGGGCTAATATGGATATATCTGCAATCGAGAATTAAATTTTGACTCTGCGAAACGACATTCAAATCAAATCCAGTTCTTCAGAAGGAAACTTAAGGCACCTACTTCTTGAAGAAAAGTAGTCTCTATCCGAATGTCAGAAAAAGTGCCATGTACTTGACAGCATTTTTTGGATCAACCTACCTTTATGAGTCAACGTTCTCACACATGAATATCATAAAATCAAAATACCGAGCCACTCTGACAGATGATCACCTGGATGCTTGTTTGAGGCTAGCAATCAGTAGCTACAATCCTGACTACACACGGCTTGCTGATGCTATGCAGTGCAAATCATCACATCAGTAAAGTAAGCTCTTCCTATTCCAGTATACCTAATTTCTAATAAGTTTGGGGGTTAAAATTTAATGAAAAATATATCTGTGTGCATTTGGCAATGTATTTTTATATTCACTTCATTTTATTCTTGGTTATTCTCTCTCCATCTCTGTGTGTATATATATATATGTATATAACTGGGCTGGTGGATCGTATAGGGAGAGCTTTGGAAAAAGTAGATCCCATCTCAGTAAAGTCTGGCCACCTCTGGAACTTCAGACCATTCTAACTGGATCTTTACGACAGTTATTTTAATTTGCTTCTTTGGAACAGAGCACAGGTTATATCCTAAAAAAATGTAACTCATTTCTAGGTGGGAAATATATTAGGCCTATATTGTGGCGTACCTGGACTCGCTTCGCGGCACACTGGTTGAGAAACACCGTTGTAAAGGACCGATAACTCATCATAATAATTTAGTTTACATCATTAATGTCAATAATCACATTAAATTTTCCTAGATTAAATTTTGGTGATGAAGTTCACTTATTCCTTATTTTTCCCCTCTCAAACAATCTTGTGTTTGGGAAATCCTAAAATTACGAGGAAATGTCAGAAAACCAAAATGAGACGCATTACAGCGAGCTCCCAACTAGTTGAAATAGTGCCTCTAAAGATCCATATGTAGGCTACATAGCAATATAAATTACCAATGAAATTTAATCTAGGAAACTTTAATGTGAATTAATATTAGTGATGCGAACTAAATTTATTATTATTATTATTAGTAGTAGTAGTAGTAGTAGTAGTAGTAGTAGTAGAAGTAGTAGGCGCGGATACAGTGGGGGGGGGGGCACGGGGGCTTAATTTCTCTAGCTTTAACCTGAATGACATCTTGTATTCTAATAATTAATAATTTTTAATGTTATTGTATAATATATAATATTGGCCAATATTTACATGACACCGGCGTGACAAATCCTAAGTCCTCGCGGCCCTCCTGTATCCGCGCCTAAGTAGTAGTATTATAACTGTAACGCTCGGAGGAATCTTACTGAAAACATATCTGATTTTATATATACACACACACTTGGCCAACTTCCTAATTCTTAACTCTAATCTCCTGTGACCTAGACCCTAGGTAACTTTATCATGGCTCTCAAATATGGATACGTTTTGCTAAAGCCGCTCCCGGACACCCAGCAAAAAAACAATGGTGCTATATTACTGTGTATGCTGTATTAGTTTAATTAATTGTAAAAATTTATTGAAAAATCAGCTATTTATATTTTAATAAAAACAATAAACTAAAATCTGCAGAATTAACACTACAAAAATGTAATAATCACCTAAAAGCTGTGGAGCACAATTCTCTTAATGTAGCCTACAACTATTACAGAAAGTTGTAATTCTTTCACTTCAAAGAACATGACTAATTTTGACCAGGCCTAGCCCGGCCAGAACGAAGAAAAAATTTATAAAGGCCGAACCCGGCCCGTGCAGTGCTCTAATTCCTAAATAACTAGCTAACCTGTGGCGGACATAAAGGGTCCGGTTCAACCGGACCCCAAACAAAGACCTCCAGACTCCAGTTCCTGGACTGTCTGGGTGAAAACCAGATGGGTGGCAACTCTCCTTTCAATCTAACTAAACCATAAACTTCATTTTGCTTAAAGTGCATGGCTTAGCATTACATTTAATCATAACAGTGAGCAAACCTAATCTAATAAGGGGTAAAATGCAATTAGGTTTCAATGCCGTTACTTGTGCTGGGTATGTGTTAATCTTTAAAATAAAATAATCCCAAACACTTTATGAACAATTATTTCATTTACCAAAAGCCAAATGCCTGCTTTTTTTTATTTTTATGGAGGAATTTAAAAACTAGATTTAATTTTCGTTAAAGTTATTAGGAAAATCGTTTTACTGCTTACCCGTCCCATGTTATCGTGTACCTAAATTCATTATAAACGTCATTATTATCGTCGACCAATCAGCGCGTGCTCCACATTTCTCACAGTTGGGCCACTCGCCACCTGGCGCCTGGAGTGAGAACAAATTAACAAATTAACATTTCTTGTTTCTCGAAGCTTTTTGAAAGAGATGAGGCGGTGAAGCTACACCATTACCTTTAAATCCTATCCTAAGGCGTCAAAATCGGAAAGGAGAAATGAAGCGATACTTTCATTAAAGAAAGTAAAACTAAGAAGGATAAAATTCTTAATTTTTCACACTCATCGAGATGAAACCGAAAGTGACTCAGTTTCTTTGGCGTTTCACATTCGTCTTAACTTAGCAAAACTAAATTCTAGTTCTAGGTTCCCTACATTCAGTGGCGGTTCCTCATATGGGCAATATGGGCAGCCGCACAGGGCGGCATTTGTGGAGGGGCGGCATGAGCGCCTGCAAAAAAAATAAAAATAAAAATAAGAATAAATAAATAAAGAAATAAATAAAAATAAAAAATAAAATAAAATAAATAATAAAAGATCAATAAATATATTTTTATTAATAAAAAACCATCTATTGCATTTTCCATAAACCTTCCCATAAAAGACCTAAACAATGCAAAATGCTTCCAGATTAATATTATTGGGAATAAAGGCCCATACTTTAACATATGTAATGTTATTTTTCTGGGTTTGGTTAAATAGTGAAATGTATATTATTTATTACAGAACGAATCTTCACACTAAGCCACTAAGGTCTGTCAAATAACCGCAAATGGATAAGAAGAGGTCAAAGCTATCAGGTGCTCAGTTTAGAAAAAAGAGGAAAGAAGAAGAGGAGAAACGAGCAAAAGATAAAGGTATAGAGCTATGTCATCTACTCTTCACTGCTATATTGCACTGCTATTTTGTGATATAGCTTTCTGAGTCATTTGAAGTGTACTATTATGTATATAATTAGCCATTAACCAAGGAGGTTGTATTATTCATTTGTTTCCTATTCTAAAAGTTTAATAAATTGTGCTTAATAACATGTTAAATTAATTGTACTAGCCTATTCATGCATTGGTCTGTTATGTTCTATTTTACTATTTGCAGGGGCACTTTTGAAATATTTTGGAACACCCTCTGCCACTAGCCAGGATGAGAAGCCGTCTACTTCTGCCATTATTGAGGCTGAGGAGCCATCTACCTCCTCAGCCTCACATATGTCTCCACAAATGCAGTCTGATCCTGAGGATGAAGACCCATTTGCTTCTACTTCTCCCCGGCAGGACTCTTCAGGTGAGTTTGTGTGCACATATGTCTGTGAGTGTGTGCGTGTGTGTGTATGTGTATGTGTGTGCATCCCTGCAAAGCATTTTGCAAACAGTTATAAATTATAATGTTATTATCACTGGGTCTGGGTTACTGGGTATGTGTGGTGTTTCACCACCATAACAAAGTGCTGTGAATAATGTGTTATCTAACTTAGGTGTGTATACTAATGAGTAATGCTCTTGTTCTTTCTATTAGAAAGGCCTGGAGCAGAATCGCCTCCTGAGGATGAGTCTCTGTCCACCGACCCTGCTAACTGGCCTTCAGTTCTGACTGAGAGAATTCGGACACAACTGGTTTCCAGGGGACCAAGTCAAGTACCATCTGACTTTGTATTCCCTAGAAACGACAGTGACGGAAGAAGTTTCCACCATCAATACTTCAGGAAGTCATTGGTTAGTGGGGAAAATATAACCAGAAGTTGGTTGGTCTATTCCTTAAAAAACAACAGCCTTTTCTGTTTCTGTTGTACATTATTTTCCAAGAGGAAAATAAATTTAACAAGTTTGGGACTCTCGGACTGGAAGCATGCAAGCTCATTGCTCACATCACATGACAACAGTTCAGAACACCTAAATTCTATGAAAATCTGGAAAGAACTGGCAGTGAGGATGAGAAAGGGGGAGACCATTGACAAGCAGGAGATGGCACTTCTGGAGGCTGAGAAGTTGAGATGGAGAGCGGTGCTGACACGTCTCACTGCTATTGTGCATTCTCTGGCAGTTAGGAATTTGGCACTAAGGGGACATACAGAAAAATTGTTCTCACCATCAAATGGCAATTTTCTGAAAGAAGTTGAACTGATGGCACAATTTGATCCTATAATGCAAGAGCACATTAACCGTGTCCAAAAAGGGACCTCCAGTCACACCAGCTACCTCGGCCACCACATACAAAACGAACTCATTGATTTGTCGAGCAGCAAGACCATTTCAGCAATGGTGAGCGACATCAAACAATCAAAGTTTTTTTCAATAATTCTAGATTGCACTCCAGATATCAGCCACACTGAACAGTTGTCAGTTGTGATTCGGGTTGTGTCACTGGAGGGGAAGCCCCATATAAAGGAACATTTCATGGGGTTTTTGGAGGCAGAGGAGTCCACTGGTCAACATTTGGCATCTCTGATTCTGAAGAGACTGGAGGAGCTAAAAGTTCCTTTCATGGACTGTAGAGGACAATCATACGACAACGGGGCCAACATGAGGGGAAAAAACAAGGGTGTTCAATCCAGGCTCCTAGAAATTAATCCCAGAGCTCTGTTTGTTCCATGTGGGGCTCATTCTCTGAATTTGCTTGTGGCCGATGCTGCTAAGGGATCTATTGATGCCACAAGTTACTTTGGCATCTTGCAGAAGCTTTACAACTTGTTTTCAGCCTCCACACAACGATGGGCCATTTTGAAAAAACATGTGAACATCACATTGAAGATGTGGTCTGATACAAGGTGGGAAAGCAAGATCAAGAGTGTGGAGCCCCTGAGATATCAGGCAGCTGCAGTGAGAGATGCACTGATCGAGGTGAGGGACCACACCAAAGACTCTGTAATAAAGGTCGAGGCTCAATCTCTGTCAGAGGAGGTTGGGTCATACCGCTTCGCCATTTGTTCAGTGGTGTGGCATGACCTGTTGTGCCAAATTCAGCATGTGAGCAAGCAGATGCAGTCTCCTAGCATGCACGTTGATGTTGCAGTAAATCTCCTAAAAAAAACAGAGAGAGGTCTCCGCAATTACAGGGCAACAGGTTTTGTGGCTGCACAAATGGCAGCCACAGATATCTGTGAACAAATGAATGTGGAGGCTGTGTTAAAACAAAAACGGCTGAGGTCCACAAAGCGGCACTTCTCCTATGAAGCATCTGATGAGCCCTTGATTGATGCTTTGAAGAAGCTGGAGGTGACATTTTTCAATGCAGTGGTTGATGCTGCAACATCAGCCATTCAGGAAAGATTTTCCACGTTGGAAATTGTGGGAGAGAGTTTGGAGTGCTGACACATTTCCAAAATCTCACATTTGAGGAGCTGACAGAACAATGTGTGAACCTTAGTACTACACTACACTTTAAGGGACAATCTGACTTGGATGGCAGAGAGCTTGCACAGGAGCTGAAGAACTTGCCTGACTTGCCATCAAAGACCATATCCTTGCTTGAACTGCTGACATTTATCCATGAAAGGGAGCTCTCTGAAATATATCCAAATTTGTGGACTGCTCTCAGAATTGGTCTTACTCTTCCAGTCACTGTTGCTGAAGCAGAGAGGAGCTTTTCAAAGCTGAAGCTCATCAAATCCTACCTGAGGTCAACTATGTCACAGGAACGCCTTACCGGTCTGGCCATCATCAGTATAAATCATACAATTGCTGAGCAGATTTCATATGATGATTTAATTCATGACTTTGCATCAAGGAAGGTAAGAAGCGTCAGGCTTTAGATGGCAGTTGTGCTGTGGTGCAATTTATTTTGTTTCTTGTTCAAAGTGTAGCATAATAATTACCCTCTCTTAAGTGTCTTATTCTATTTATGTGATAGAGCATTTGTACAATTTAGAAATTTGATTCTCTAGTTTATTTATGGCAGTTGTGCAATTTAATTTGTATTTTTCCTGTTCATAGTATCATAATTACATTCTCTTAAGTGAGTTATTCTATTTACGTGATGAAGGATTTGTAAAATTCAGAAATTTGAGTCTTTGTTTTGGTTCTGAAGTTCCAACAATTAGTCCAATAAAAAGTTATTTTGTGAAAGAGTTATGTCTGTCCTTTATTTTGGGGGGATTCGAATGTGTGTGTGTTGGCGAACAGGGGGGGGGGGGCGCTGAAGGTGAGGTTCGCCCAGGGCGTCATGTAAGCTAGGACCGCCACTGCCTACATTCGAACCTTATTTATCCTTCCCCGTATATATATACAATATTATAGGATGTATGTGAAAAAGCTGTATGTGGTTTATAAAAATAGGCCTATATCTAGGTTTCTATTAAAAGGACCTCTAGGTTTGTAAATGGTGCCCCTCATAGTGTCACTCAGTTGTTTGAGGTCAATAATGTACTTAAATGTGCCAATCTGATACGCAATTTTGTATAGAAATTTGTTACTGGGCTTGGTGAGTCCGTTAATAAGATAGAAGAAGCTATAGTTAATGGGCTGCAAGCACTGGCAAAGGCAATGATATGTTCATTATTCGGTGTTCAAAGACCTATGTAATCACTCTTCTGGGCAACTTTTGCTCGAAATATACATACATGGACTACTTGTATATTTTTGCGTATGTTGAGTCTGAAATAAAGATTTTGATCGTATATAAATATGCAAGAATAAATGATTTTTCCTTCAGTTATATTTATATTCTTATAGTTTTCAACCAAATAACCAAATTTCTTTTACTATTCATTTAGAGGGCTACATCGTGGCCATGTCGCAACACCGCTTCCCTCGGATGAGCCATGTTAAGCGTAATTGGATGCGGGACAGTTCTCTGCGTCTAAATGATATAGCGATCCGTAGTTTGGATCTCACTCAAATCTGTAAGTCCCTCTGTCACATGACTTTCAAAGTTTAGGAAGAAGTTATAAATAACCCTAAAACAACAAAACTTTATACCTTTCCTCCCTAAATACATTTACTTCTCTCACTAATATTTTCCACTGAAAATTTTCAGTTTTTGTCCATTTTCCATATCACCCATCAATGGTGTACTTTTCTGACAAGTTTCTTTGTTAACATTTAATTTTGGTGAATTATAAGTTGGTGAGTATATTTCATCAAATCCAGTGGCGGCTCGTCGGTAGGCACTACGGAACTGCAGTACCCCTAAATTTTTTATTTACAATTGAAATAATCAAGAACAATATAAGGATGTGCTCACTGAATAACTTTTTCAATAATTTTTGAAACTTTTATTCATTGCTCAATGCTCATCCTTTTATTTCAGTAATTATTTCAACCCATTCTTAGAGACAGCACCCCTAGAATTTTTAGTCACGAGCCGCCACTGATCAAATCCCAAACCTTCGCAGGAAGCACTACTTCTTCCTGTTATACTGTCTAGGGTGTCCACAGAAGAATCATACAAATTTAACTTATTTCAAATGGAATTTGTACGATTCTTTTGTGATACTCTGTACTCCTTAACACCTCTTCCATCTGTCACTCAACTCAACATGTTGGCATTTCTGTTATCCTGAAAATTTGCGAATTTGACTTAAAATAATTTTAAAAATTCCAATTGTAATATTCATCCAAAATTAAATTTTATTGCCCTTTTGGTTTCATATAAATGTCATTCAGTTAATTTTTTCATTAAGTTATACGGTTAAAAGAGGTCTCGATCCCACGATCACTGGTATACGAAACTAACACCCTGAACATATGCGTATTATATGGTTTACTTTTGTAAGTTTAAAACAGTTCGAGCGTAGGAACAGCTTCTCTTGCAATTTGCTTCTAACACTTTGGATGGTCGAGTGGCTACCGCCCCTGACTCTAATTCACCTTCAGTCTCTTACAAATA
This sequence comes from Bathynomus jamesi, assembly GCA_023014485.1. NCBI lineage: Eukaryota > Metazoa > Arthropoda > Malacostraca > Isopoda > Cirolanidae > Bathynomus > Bathynomus jamesi. Next base: position 154,135 of record JAJOZX010004791.1, read on the forward strand.
TACAGTATGAATGTCACAAAGTATGACAAATAGGAGGTTTGGTCAGAAGCTCCTTTAATAGCTGCTCCTCGAAGTTAAGTAAAAAACTCCATAATAACACAAGAACATAAGGGCCTTTCTAGATTATCTATGTTCAAAGTAAGAATGGCCACAGTCTGTGGTCATTTATACTGACTCACTAAGCTCTTTAAAACTTCTTCCTAGGTATACTTTCTCCTCATTTCACCTTCTTTTTTCTCAGATTCACTCATGTTTCTATTCTTTTTCTTCAAACCCTAACTGAAAAACCCACTTACAATAGATTTCTTCCCATGTCGGAATCCCTGGTAATGAAACAGCTGACACCGTAAATGAAATGCTTGGAGATTAAATGTAACGTTATTTCTCCCATCATTAGTGATCAGTAACTCTATTGCAGTTGGCCGTAAAATAATATACTGTGATAGCGTGGGGTAGACACCCCAGTTAGGTTACTTAGGTTCTAGCAAACAATCAAAAGCACTTACCGGTGCGTTGAATTAGATATTCCCTTGGAAGCCTACCATTAGATTTCTGTGTCCCACAAACGGCCTACCTAACTCTCTCTTACATTACCAACTTAGAAGCTATAGACATTACCCCTAACTATACTTAAGTACGGACAACTTTCTACCCCATTTGTCACCTTAGAAACACCACCTAATTACACTCAGCACCAATGATTAGGTCAGATCGGAAAAAACATCTCTAGGCTAGCCCAAAACAATACGAACAGCCGCGTTGGTTCGTTTATGACTTGCTCTTGCCATTCAGCTTAGATTTAGTGATATTTCCCCTTTAGAGACTTTTAGACTATATACATATATATATATATACATACACGTCACCTCACTCCTCCCCTACAAGTTTAGTCTGTCAGGGGGATGAGGGACCCTAGACGACCTGCGGAGCGGGGTTGATGTAGTAGGATTAAGTGCAACCTGTATAGGCGGGCGAGTTGAACCATTTTCCGGAGGATCAGTTCTCTCTTCCGGAAGACTCTGGTCCTTCTGCAATTCACGTTCCCATATCTGGTCCTGATGGCGTTTAATAGAACGACCATCTTCTAGTTGGCACTTGAAGGAAACAGGGCCCGTTCTCTCCTGGACAGTTGCAGGAACCCATTTTGGTCCAGCCCCATAGTTGCGAATCATAACTGGATCATTAGGTTGCGCCTCTATAACTCTCCCTCTTTTAGTGTCATGGTACAGCTTCTGTTTTTCCTGATGGCGTAAAACTCGTTGTTGTAACGTTTCGTTTGGACGTAACAAATCGAAAACTGAACGAATTCCCCGGCCAGTCATAAGTTTCGAGGGAGACACCCCCGTCGTGGTGTGAGGTGTTATTCGATATTTAAACAAAAATTTATCCAACACCACTTGTATTTCCTCCCCACGAGAATGACGCAAGGCCGACTTGAAAGTACGGACCATGTTTTCCGCGAGACCGTTAGTAGATGGATGGAAAACACTAGACCGGATATGTCTAATGCCATTTAGGTGGACGAAGGAACGAAATTCCTCACTGGTAAAACAAGTACCACTGTCAGAAACCAGGACTACGGGTAAACCCCATCGAGCAAAAACTGAACGGAGTAAGCGAATAGTAACACCCGAAGTCGTGGAAGTGGTTGGAAGAATTTCCACCCACTTAGAGTAGGCGTCCACAATGACTAGGAAATAAGTATTATTTATAGGACCTGCATAGTCAACATGGATCCTATGCCACGGTATAGTAGGCATGGATGAAGTGGACTTTTCCTTGGGAGATCTCTGTTCTCTAGGCAGCTTTGACAGGAACGAACCAATGATTCGAGTTCTCCATCTAAACCAGGCCACCAAAAATAAGCTCTCGCCAGCTCTTTCATTTTTGTTGCGCCCATGTGTTCAGCGTGAAGTTCCTTCACTAAATTCGACCTGCCTTCATTTGGAATTATCACTCTGTGGCCCCATAAGAGACAGCCATTTTGAATGGAGAGGCCAGACTGACGTTGATAAAAAGGCTGTAATTCACTCTCAACCTTAGTAGGCCAACCAACTGAGCAGAAATGGATGACCCTAGACAGAATAAGGTCTGATTTTGTCCACTGCTCTATTTGTACCGCAGATACTGGAGTGGATTCCAAAAACTCCACCAAGTGAACCCATTCTGTAGGTATAGGTACACAATCATTTGGATTTTCTAAGGGCAACCTACTTAGCGCATCAGCCGTACCTCGAAGTTTACCTGACCGATGTACTAAGTCAAATTTATAGGCTTGTAGAATCAGTGCCCATCGTTGAATCCTACCTGAGGCCATAACTGGAATATTTTTATTAGGTGAAAATAAACCTAAGAGAGGCTTATGGTCAGTAATTAGTTTAAATTCATGACCCCATAGATAGAAATGAAATTTTTTTACTGCAAATACTAAGGCTAATGCTTCACGTTCCACTTGTGCATATCGTCTTTCAGTCTCAGTTAGTGTTCTAGAAGCAAAACAGATAGGCCTATCTACACCATCAATGTGGTGAGATAACACTGCCCCAATTCCATAAGAACTGCTGTCTGCTGAAACTACGAGAGGAAGTTTAGGATCATAATGCACTAGGAGAGTGGACTTTAGTAGTACGTCCTTGGAAGCCTCAAATGCTTCCTTTTGAGTTTTTCCCATCTCCACTGTTCCCCAGATCGTAATAGCTTATTTAGGGGTTCAAGGAAAGTCGATGCATTAGGCAAAAATTTCCTATAAAAGTTTAGGAGACCTAAATAAGCTTGTAACTGTGTGATGTCTTGTGGAGGTGGTGCATTTTTTATTGCTTCTAGTTTATCCATCGTTGGATGAATGCCTGAGGCATCTATGCGGAACCCTAAATATGAAACCTCGTTAGTGACCCATGAACACTTTTCTCTCTTTAGCTTAAGTCCGGCATCCCGGAGTCTTTTTAGAACCGTGGTTAATCTAGTTAGGTGTTCTTTTTTAGACGAACCTGAAATGAGGACATCATCTAGAAAACAAAGTACCCCTGGAATGTGACCTAGAACTTGGTCCATTGTCCTCTGAAAAATACCCGGAACCGATGCTATTCCATAGCATAGCCTATTGTACTTATATAGACCTCAGTGCGTATTTATGATAGTTAATTCTTTAGAGTTTTCATCTAAACTTAGTTGAGCATAGGCTTGGGACATATCGAGTTTTGTGAAATATTTACCCCCAGCAAGAGAGCTAAATAATTCATCAGGCTTAGGTATAGGATAGCAATCTAGAAGGACGGCTCTATTTGCTGTTAAACGGTAATCCCCACATAACCGCACGGACTTGTCCGGTTTTAGTACAGGAACTACTGGGGCAGCCCACTTAGCGTGTGTGACTGGTTCAATAATTTTATCTTTGAGCAGCCTGTCAATTTCTAAATCTACCTTCTCCCGCAGTGCATGCGCAATTGAACGAGCCTTACAAAATTTCGGAGTTACATTAGGATCTACTTCTATACAGACCTGATGGCTTTTTAGGTTGCCTACTTCAGGCCCAAAAACAGAAGAAAACTCCCTTAACAATGAGTCTATGTCAGATGGATATGAGAGTGTATGCACATCTGCCTGACCCTTTGGCAAGATTTTGTCAATCGGTATTTTCAAAGCGTCAATCCAATCACGGCCTAGTAGAGTAGGCCCTTGCTCATCCACCACTAAAAGGGTTAAGGGATGAGACAAAGTTTTCTGGGTGAGTGTAACTGTGACATATGCTTCTCCACAAATAGGTATTTGTATGTCCGCATACTTCTTCAAAATAGTTTTAGATGCATGTAGTTTAGGTGTGTTTTTGAAAATCTTATCAAAAACTGCCTTGGACAAGACCGTCCGGGAAGCACCTGTATCTAATTCTAGAGGAACTGTGATTCCATTTAGGCCTACCTCTACAATATATGGGCCTGTATTTTTCCCACTTTGCTGCTCATAAAATAGGTACTCCACTCCAATGTTCGAAGTATTTCCCTTTTGAGGATTTACACTAGAAATGTTAAAATTAGAATTTTCACCATTCGTTTTCTTTGAAAAACACACTTTAGCTATGTTAGAAAATCTAGAAGAGGAAGAACCATTGTTGTCCCAAGGCGATATGATGACTAAGCTGATTGATGCAGCATTGCTTGTATATATTAAGTTAAGGTGTATATATATCCAGTGGCGGTCCTAGCTTACATGACGCCCTGGGCGAACCTCACCTTCAGCGCCCCCCCCCCCTGTTCGCCAACACACACACATTCGAATCCCCCCAAAATAAAGGACAGACATAACTCTTTCACAAAATAACTTTTTATTGGACTAATTGTTGGAACTTCAGAACCAAAACAAAGACTCAAATTTCTGAATTTTACAAATCCTTCATCACGTAAATAGAATAACTCACTTAAGAGAATGTAATTATGATACTATGAACAGGAAAAATACAAATTAAATTGCACAACTGCCAAAATAAACTAGAGAATCAAATTTCTAAATTGTACAAATGCTCTATCACATAAATAGAATAAGACACTTAAGAGAGGGTAATTATTATGCTACACTTTGAACAAGAAACAAAATAAATTGCACCACAGCACAACTGCCATCTAAAGCCTGACGCTTCTTACCTTCCTTGATGCAAAGTCATGAATTAAATCATCATATGAAAATCTGCTCAGCAATTGTATGATTTATACTGATGATGGCCAGACCGGTAAGGCGTTCCTGTGACATAGTTGACCTCAGGTAGGATTTGATGAGCTTCAGCTTTGAAAAGCTCCTCTCTGCTTCAGCAACAGTGACTGGAAGAGTAAGACCAATTCTGAGAGCAGTCCACAAATTTGGATATATTTCAGAGAGCTCCCTTTCATGGATAAATGTCAGCAGTTCAAGCAAGGATATGGTCTTTGATGGCAAGTCAGGCAAGTTCTTCAGCTCCTGTGCAAGCTCTCTGCCATCCAAGTCAGATTGTCCCTTAAAGTGTAGTGTAGTACTAAGGTTCACACATTGTTCTGTCAGCTCCTCAAATGTGAGATTTTGGAAATGTGTCAGCACTCCAAACTTCTCTCCCACAATTTCCAACGTGGAAAATCTTTCCTGAATGGCTGATGTTGCAGCATCAACCACTGCATTGAAAAATGTCACCTCCAGCTTCTTCAAAGCATCAATCAAGGGCTCATCAGATGCTTCATAGGAGAAGTGCCGCTTTGTGGACCTCAGCCGTTTTTGTTTTAACACAGCCTCCACATTCATTTGTTCACAGATATCTGTGGCTGCCATTGTGCAGCCAAAAAACCTGTTGCCCTGTAATTGCGGAGACCTCTCTCTGTTTTTTTTAGGAGATTTACTGCAACATCAACGTGCATGCTAGGAGACTGCATCTGCTTGCTCACATGCTGAATTTGGCACAACAGGTCATGCCACACCACTGAACAAATGGCGAAGCGGTATGACCCAACCTCCTCTGACAGAGATTGAGCCTCGACCTTTATTACAGAGTCTTTGGTGTGGTCCCTCACCTCGATCAGTGCATCTCTCACTGCAGCTGCCTGATATCTCAGGGGCTCCACACTCTTGATCTTGCTTTCCACCTTGTATCAGACCACATCTTCAATGTGTTCACATGTTTTTTCAAAATGGCCCATCGTTGTGTGGAGGCTGAAAACAAGTTGTAAAGCTTCTGCAAGATGCCAAAGTAACTTGTGGCATCAATAGATCCCTTAGCAGCATCGGCCACAAGCAAATTCAGAGAATGAGCCCCACATGGAACAAACAGAGCTCTGGGATTAATTTCTAGGAGCCTGGATTGAACACCCTTGTTTTTTCCCCTCATGTTGGCCCCGTTGTCGTATGATTGTCCTCTACAGTCCATGAAAGGAACTTTTAGCTCCTCCAGTCTCTTCAGAATCAGAGATGCCAAATGTTGACCAGTGGACTCCTCTGCCTCCAAAAACCCCATGAAATGTTCCTTTATATGGGGCTTCCCCTCCAGTGACACAACCCGAATCACAACTGACAACTGTTCAGTGTGGCTGATATCTGGAGTGCAATCTAGAATTATTGAAAAAAACTTTGATTGTTTGATGTCGCTCACCATTGCTGAAATGGTCTTGCTGCTCGACAAATCAATGAGTTCGTTTTGTATGTGGTGGCCGAGGTAGCTGGTGTGACTGGAGGTCCCTTTTTGGACACGGTTAATGTGCTCTTGCATTATAGGATCAAATTGTGCCATCAGTTCAACTTCTTTCAGAAAATTGCCATTTGATGGTGAGAACAATTTTTCTGTATGTCCCCTTAGTGCCAAATTCCTAACTGCCAGAGAATGCACAATAGCAGTGAGACGTGTCAGCACCGCTCTCCATCTCAACTTCTCAGCCCCAGAAGTGCCATCTCCTGCTTGTCAATGGTCTCCCCCTTTCTCATCCTCACTGCCAGTTCTTTCCAGATTTTCATAGAATTTAGGTGTTCTGAACTGTTGTCATGTGATGTGAGCAATGAGCTTGCATGCTTCCAGTCCGAGAGTCCCAAACTTGTTAAATTTATTTTCCTCTTGGAAAATAATGTACAACAGAAACAGAAAAGGCTGTTGTTTTTTAAGGAATAGACCAACCAACTTCTGTTATATTTTCCCCACTAACCAATGACTTCCTGAAGTATTGATGGTGGAAACTTCTTCCGTCACTGTCGTTTCTAGGGAATACAAAGTCAGATGGTACTTGACTTGGTCCCCTGGAAACCAGTTGTGTCCGAATTCTCTCAGTCAGAACTGAAGGCCAGTTAGCAGGGTCGGTGGACAGAGACTCATCCTCAGGAGGCGATTCTGCTCCAGCTTTCTAATAGAAAGAACAAGAGCATTACTCATTAGTATACACACCTAAGTTAGATAACACATTATTCACAGCACTTTGTTATGGTGGTGGTGTTATGGAATTATGGTGGTGAAACACCACACATACCCAGTAACCCAGACCCAGTGATAATAACATTATAATTTATAACTGTTTGCAAAATGCTTTGCAGGGATGCACACACATACACATACACACACACGCACACACTCACAGACATATGTGCACACAAACTCACCTGAAGAGTCCTGCCGGGGAGAAGTAGAAGCAAATGGGTCTTCATCCTCAGGATCAGACTGCATTTGTGGAGACATATGTGAGGCTGAGGAGGTAGATGGCTCCTCAGCCTCAATAATGGCAGGCAGAAGTAGACGGCTTCTCATCCTGGCTAGTGGCAGAGGGTGTTCAAAATATTTCAAAAGTGCCCCTGCAAATAGTAAAATAGAACATAACAGACCAATGCATGAATAGGCTAGTACAATTAATTTAACATGTTATTAAGCACAATTTATTAAACTTTTAGAATAGGAAACAAATGAATAATACAACCTCCTTGGTTAATGGCTAATTATATACATAATAGTACACTTCAAATGACTCAGAAAGCTATATCACAAAATAGCAGTGCAATATAGCAGTGAAGAGTAGATGACATAGCTCTATACCTTTATCTTTTGCTCGTTTCTCCTCTTCTTCTTTCCTCTTTTTTCTAAACTGAGCACCTGATAGCTTTGACCTCTTCTTATCCATTTGCGGTTATTTGACAGACCTTAGTGGCTTAGTGTGAAGATTCGTTCTGTAATAAATAATATACATTTCACTATTTAACCAAACCCAGAAAAATAACATTACATATGTTAAAGTATGGGCCTTTATTCCCAATAATATTAATCTGGAAGCATTTTGCATTGTTTAGGTCTTTTATGGGAAGGTTTATGGAAAATGCAATAGATGGTTTTTTATTAATAAAAATATATTTATTGATCTTTTATTATTATTTTATTTTATTTTTATTTTTATTTATTTCTTTATTTATTTATTCTTATTTTTATTTTTATTTTTTTTGCAGGCGCTCATGCCGCCCCTCCACAAATGCCGCCCTGTGCGGCTGCCCATATTGCCCATATGAGGAACCGCCACTGTATATATCCATTCATAATTGTAAGGTTAGTGAAAAATTAACTTAATTAGAGCTAGCATTTTTAGCTCTTGTGGCATCATTGTTTGGTCACACTGTTGGCATCATTTGGGGCGCTGCGCGTTCTTTCTACTCGTTTGTGGATGTCGTACGTACAGGGTGTGGTCTGTAGAGAGCTCTCTTGCAATTCAGTTTGGTTGTTTAGATACAAGATTGTTGCATCGTGCAATAGTCCAGGTTGCGTTGTTGTTGCAAGGTTGAGAAAGAAGACCATAAATAGTACCCCTTTTGTTTTTATATTAATTCATGTAACAAAGGTCTAAGGTAGGCCCGCATCGAGTCAGCAACCCTGAGGTAGGACCTAAGGATCTCAAATCCGTAAGTTTTAATAGCTTAACTTGGGCTACAGGTAGAACTGCCCTTTAGAATTTGGCCGTTCACGGCTCAGCTGGGATTTTGAACCCGACAAATAAATAAAATAACATGGTCCTTCAGAACCGGATTCTACCCCAAGACTGAGTCAGTGACTATTTTTCGGCAAAGTTCTGATTGTGCAAATTGTAGCCCAAGTTAAGCCTAGACGGGTTGAGTATTATTGAGTTAAGGTCCCAGGGTAGAAAGTTTGGTCGCCCAATTGCGAAACTTGGCCAGTCGTCTGTCGTTGTTTTTGGCCTACATTTTACCGGTTTGGTTAATTTTCGGTTATTATTGAATTAAGGTCCCAGGGTAGAAAGTTTGGTCGCCCAATTGCGAAACTTGGCCAGTCGTCTGTCGTCGTTTTTGGCCTACATTTTACTGGTTTGGTTAATTTTCGGTTATTATTGAATTAAGGTCCCAGGGTAGAAAGTTTGGTCGCCCAATTGCGAAACTTGGCCAGTCGTCTGTCGTCGTTTTTGGCCTACATTTTACCGGTTTGGTTAATTTTGGGTTATTATTGAATTAAGGTCCCAGGGTAGAAAGTTTGGTCCCCCAATTGCTAAACTTGGCCAGTCGTCTGTCGTCGTTTTTGGCCTACATTTTACCGGTTTGGTTAATTTTGGGTTATTATTGAATTAAGGTCCCAGGGTAGAAAGTTTGGTTGCCCAATTGCTAAACTTGGCCAGTCGTCTGTCGTCGTTTTTGGCCTACATTTTACCGGTTTGGTTAAATTTGGGTTATTATTGAATTAAGGTCCCAGGGTAGAAAGTTTGGTTGCCCAATTGCGAAACTTGGCCAGTCGTCTGTCGTTGTTTTTGGCCTACATTTTACCGGTTTGGTTAATTTGGGTTATTATTGAATTAAGGTCCTGGGGTGGAAAATTTGGTATTCCATACTGGTGTTTGGTTAGTACCCCACCCAGCAATTCAGTTTATTTGAAAGTAAAATTTGCGTTTGATCAGTTTGGTTAAGTATTTCTGCCAATTCAGCTCATTTGGTATTGAGCCCAATTGTTGTTTGCATTGAAGATGAGTGCATCTGAATTGAACAAATTTATAAAAAGGAGAAGCGCCTACAAAGGTCTAATTACAAAGGTCAATGCCACTATAGATTCTGCCATAGAGCAAGAGGATTTACGCTTAGTGACTGCGCAGCTTTCCATATTAGAAACTAAAAAGGTTGCTCTAAGTGAGGTAAATGTTAAAATTGAGGCTCTTATAGAAGAGGATGAAATAGAAAATAACATAATTTACTTTGAAGAGATTATTGATGATATAATTAAAGTAGGCCTCCGAGCAAAAGAGTTTAGCAGCTCAGTACAGTTAGAGACCAGGTCTAATAATGAAACACCACACTCAACAAATGATGTTTGTGAAGTTAAGGTTAACAGATCTGTAGTTCAATTACCGAGGCTTGTACTCAAAACATTTTCTGGGAGTATTCAGGAATGGCAAGGATGGGCAGACAGTTTTCAATCAGCAGTTCATTCTAGTCAAGTGTTAAGTGCCGTGGAGAAGTTTAATTATTTGCGGTCCCTCTTGGAAGGGGAGGCAGCAAAGACTATAGCAAGATTAGCATTAACAGAGGCTAATTATAATGTGGCTTGGGATATATTAAAGAAACGGTTTGGTAAGCCAGAGATCTTAATTAAAAGCCACCTCCGTGCACTTTTAGCTATACCTCCTGTCAGAGATGGGCACGATCTTGATCTTCAAGATCAGATCGTGATCTTGAAGATCAAGATCGTGATCTGATCTTGATCTTGAAGATCACTTTTATTATGGTGATCTTGATCTTGATCTAAGATCACTTTATTTCTTGTGATCTTGATCTTGAAGATCACTTTAGACTTCAAGATCACTTTTAATTTCAGATTCTTAAATATGCCGCTATGCGAATGTCATTTGTTTTTTGTCCAAGCGACATCTGGTGGCAACTTTGTTCAACACCGACTGTTTATGTTTTCTGTTAGTTGGGTGACTTGCGTCATGCGTGGGCTCATGGAAGGTGTAGTTGCTGTGGAATTTAGGCTCGTAAAATGTGTAATTTACTGTGCAATTATGTTAAAAGTGTTCTATTAATATATTATTATATATAGGCATAAAATATAGCCTATAGGTCCGTATTCATAATAAATTAATTCTAAACATATTTTATTTACAGATTGAATTTTTTAATAATGAGTGCAATTTTACAACTTCAACAGGCTCCCAAGGGAACCAAATATTCTAGGTTGTCACCAGAACAGTATTCAATATATTTAGATAACAATGTTGGTAATAAGGATCAATCTGTGCTATTGAACGGAAAATATTTTCAAATTGTCGAAAAAACTGGAAACAGTATCAAAGTTATTTGTAGGCAGTGTACAAAGAAAACTACAATTCTGTCTGCTGGCCTCGACTCAACAAGCAATCTTCTGAGGCACCTCAGGGTTAGTACTACTTAGTAACTAAGTAGTAAGTAGCAACATTAACATAATGGTTCAAGTCATATTTTAAGTGACTGGTGCCATACAAGATTAATGCTACATTTACATAGACGTCCATTTGAATATATTGTGCACTTCAGATATTAATAGATTATGGACTAGTAACTACATTAAAAACTGCCGATATCCAACTATAATAAAACGCCAGGTGTATCTGTCTTTCTCTCTGTCTGATCCATGTCTGTAATTTCTCCTATTTAGTTACTGAAGGACGAAATTCGGCTTTCAATTTAACATAGGATAAAAATGCACTGATCATGGTGAAAATAATTTTAGTTAAAGATAACAAAATTTTAGAATCTTGTTAAGTATTAATTTCAACTAGAAGTTTGATACTCTGATAAATATTATACAGGGTGTTCAAGAAGTCTCTCCGCATGATAATAATTTATTTTCTTGTGCAGAAACTACATTCGGATCTTTTGGGTGAATATGAATCGGAGAAGAAATCTCGCAAGCGTCCAGCTAAAGAAGATGATGCCAGCGGCAGCAATGCTGGCCCTGCCAAAATTGCCAAGCAGTCAACACTAAGCATGTTCCACATTTCCAAGCAAAAACCAGGACCACCAATATGCAAGGATATCCTTGAAAAGAAGATTCTCTCGCTTGTGGCTAATGGGCTCCTACCATTGAGCCTAGTTGAACTACATGAACTCAAATATTTTGCTATTTTTTCCATAGCTAATATCTGATTAAAATAATTAATCATATTATTTGTATGAACATTAGACTATCGCTAGCCTAGCTAAATATTTTGATATTTTTTCCATAGCTAATCTATTGTATTTGTTTTAATTTTTAAATATTTTTTTCAGACGTCAACCCGGCTGTTCAGGTGCCATCTAGACGCACCCTGGCTAGATCTCTTGCAACAACAACCAGTACAATGAAGGAAGACATACAAGCAAAACTGGCAGCAGTTGACCATGTGTGTGTTACATGCGACATATGGTCAACTAATCACCGCAGTTTCATGGGAGTCACTGCGCATTAGGTATGCTATTGATTTAGTGTATTATTTTTATATAATTGATAAATTGACCATTGGTGATAGACTGATAGTCTGATAGACTTATAGTATAATCTTTTCAATTATTCGACATGTGTTCCTCATTCATTAATTTGGTGAGTCTTCATTTTGCTGTGATTCACAGTAATTTCACACTAATTCACTGATTCTGTCATCTGTCATTGTGTCTGATTCACAGCAAAATGTGGAAGAGTCCATATTCACAGGCTGTGAATATGGACTCTTCCACATTTTGCTCTTATGGGATGGGTCACTGATGTGGTGGTATGGTAGGCGACTCATCGCTGAATTGCCTCCTTTATATCACATAGTTCTTCTCTTCAATGTTTGGTGGCGCAGTTTAGCTGGTGCGTGTCTAACCAATATTATTAAATTAAGCTTAAAAAAATGTTCATACAAACATTGATTTTATATTCTTACATTACAGATCAATGATAACTTGTCGCGAGGATCAGCTGCACTGGCATGCCGAAGATTTCGTGGAACACATAGCTTTGATAAAATTGCTGGAATATTGGACAGGATCAACTCGGAGCATGGTTTATCTTATAGAAAAGTTGTATCTACAGTCACCGACAATGCATCGAACATGGTGAAATGCTTTAAAGAGTTCGGTGTTCGTGTTCAGAATCGTACTGACGACATTGATCTACAGATCTACAGAAGCTAAGGCTAACAAAGACCCTAAGATCCACTCTAAGGCTAGCCCGAGAGAAAGGAGAGAGTAGGGGGTTAAGAGAAGAGAGGAGAATAAGGGGTTAAGTAAGGAGCAACACCTATCATTCGTGGGTTAACATTCATTCAGAAAAAGAGGGAAAAAGTCTCACCATCATCATCCGCCGGCCACTGCCGACAAGTCAGAAAAATAGTCGGAGAATACAGGAGAGGGGTGAAAGATGAAAAGAAGTAAAATAAGAACGCTTAAAACCATGCAAACACAGTCTTAACTCACTGTCATACCATGCAAACTACAAACATGCAAGAAAAGAGTTAGAGACATGCAAAGTAAGGAGGATAAGAAAAAAAAAAAAAAAAGTAGGTAAAGTTAAACAAAAAGTGGGTTAGTTTACGCTATGAGCTACATCTACATTCGTGTTAGTCTAATTTTTTTTTTTTTTTTTTTTTTTTTTTATTGCTGGCATCACGCTGGCATGTCACAAGCTGGCATTCATCGTCAACAGACTCATCCTCGAGCACCACCACCAGAGCTCCTGTTGTTAACTTTCTTTTTTAATTTTAAACAACGTTAATATTTTTAAAATGTCTGTCAAGACGGTTCTTAAACACATTAACGCTGGTAGAATGAACGACTGACGCGGGAAGATTATTCCATTTATCAATTACTTTAAACGTAAAGAAGTTTTTAGCGATATTAGTAATGAAACGTCTGCCACGCAACTTGAATCCGTTATTGCGAGTATTACTATTATCGAAAGTGAACAATTTGTCAAAATTTACGTTATCGATGTTATTAACGATTTTGAAAACTTCAATAAGCTCCCCCCTTAATCTCCTAGTTTCGAGTGAATACAAGTCTAACACTTTAATCCTATCTTCATAAGGCTTATTGCGCAATGCCGGAATAAGTTTCGTGGCACGACGCTGAACCCTTTCTGGCGTCCAATTTAGGTACCCATGCGTCACCCGATGGAACTCAATGTACGACTCATTAAGCCAAATATATAAACATAAGAACGACGTGAATGTAGCTCTTGAAGAACTGAATCTACCCATCCTCAAAGACAATGAATTGGAATTTATTTCAGAATATTTGTCTGTTCTAAAACCAATTGCAGCAGCCCTCAACAAATTACAGGCAGAGAAAGAATGCTACTACGGTTGTCTTCTTCCAACAGTCCTAGTGACTCAAGATGCTCTCGCAAGATTGGAGCCTATCCAACCAAACGACCTGCGCTTGAGACACTGCATGCCATTACTGGCAGCAGTCGTCTCTGGCTTCAATGCCAGATTTGGTCATTTTTTGTCGTTGAGCCCCGAGGTAACTGATGCCGTTTTGGCCTCAGTATCTCATCCGTATTTCAAACTTAGATGGATATCATTGTTGCAAGGGCCTAATTTCGGCGATCATGAAGCAATCAAGTCTCAAGTAAAAGACAAGCTGCAAATGGCTGTAAGAAATTGTAATTCTGACGGCAGTGGTAATAGTTCGGTGAACTCAGACTCATCATCTGAAGACGATTTCTTCAGAACTATGGACGGCTCATTCTCTGCTCCTAACAACAAGGAAGACTTGGAAGTCCTCAATTATTTGCAGGACACCAGTAAGGCACTCGACTCTTTAGATAGGTATCCTGCTATAAAGAAGATCTTCAAGAGGTATAACACCACGCTACCTTCCTCTGCACCAGTGGAACGGTTGTTTTCGTTTGCTGGCATGGTTCATAGCCCCAAACGAAGTCGTCTCTCGGATGGTAACTTTGAACAATTGGTTTTGCTGAAAGCAAATGTTTACAGCGGTTGAACATTAAATTAACACTCTTAACTTGCGGTTTTTACCCTTATATTGTCAGTAATTGCGTACTGCAGTAAAACTGTAAAATTAAATTCTATGTAAAAAATGTTTACTTATATATGCTGACCATTCATTGATATGGGTTATGGACCTGGTGAAATGAGAATTGAGAAAAATAGAACTAAAAACTATATGTAGGTCATTTAATAGTTTTTTCTTTGCTGATAAGTTATGATAATACTAAGTTTTAAGTTTACCACCTGAAAAACTGAAAGGGGAATCGTCAATCCCCGTGGTTTAGATCAGGTGACATGGGTAGGATGCGATGCTTGTATTGCCTCAGCCCTCAGGGGAGTATTAGGAGTGATACTTTTCAGGAGTGATTAACAAAATAATTTGTTTTTGTTTACTCTACAAGAGTACAACTTTTTTCAATTCATATAAAAGTGATCTTAAAAAGTGATCTTGAAAAGTGATCTTCAAGATCACGATCTTGATCTGGATCTTCAAGATCACATTTTTCTGGTGATCTGATCTTGATCTTCAAGATCACATTTTTCTGGTGATCCGATCTTGATCTTCAAGATCACCAAAGTTGGTGATCTTGCCCATCTCTGCCTCCTGTTAATAATCCTAATAGTGTCAAGGAGTTACGGCAGTTATATGATGAATTTTAAATTAGAACTAGGTCCCTGGACAACTTGGGTGTAGGAATGGAAAGGTATGGTATAATGTTGGTTCCTACACTGGAGTCTAAATTGCCTAGCTCAATTTTGCTTGAATTAAGTAGGGGACACTCTGCAGAACATGTGTACATCCCCCTTCAGCAGATGTTAAGTCTTTTAGGCACAGAATTAGCAAGACGAGAGGGAGTTGAGTTTGCACAGTGGGATGGTAAACAAGGGGACAAAGGCAGGCACAGCACCAAAGTTTCCACAAAAAGGAATAGCCCAGGTACAGTGTCAGCTCTACATGCATCCTTTGAGAATAAATTAAAGGGAATCAAGGAATGCATATTTTGCGAAGGCAACCACAAGTCATATAAATGTGAGGTGGCTGAGGCTTTACCCCTTGAGGAGAGAAAGGACAGGGTAACTAAGTCCACAGCATGTTTTAAATGTTTTTTGAAAGGTCATAGAGCAAGGTTTTGTAAGTTTAAAATTTTGTGCAAAAAATGTCATGGTAGGCATCAGCCATTATTGTGTGAAAACACTCCTAGTAGGCCTACCCCAGAAGTAGAGACATCAGTGGCACATGCCACTGCTATGCAAGGGAGTAAAAGTAAAGGGGGATTATTGCAAACAACTGCAGCCTTATTAATTGGGAATGAGGGAGAAGCTACTGTAAGAGTGTTGTTTGATAGTGGTAGCCAGTGTAGTTTTATTAAGACCAGAATTTCCAGAAAATTGAAGTTTAAAGAACTTAAGAGGGAAAATTTAAGAATTTCTGGGTTTGGGGGTTCCGTTCAAAACCGAACCAAATTTAAGAAGGTAGAAGTTCTGGTTAAAGGGTTGTTACCGCAAAGTCCCACTATCAAGGTCCAAGCTGTAGAGATTGAGGAACTTTGTGCTCCAGTCACTACTTGTTTAGATATGGCATGTGTCCAAGAATTGCAAGTTAAAGGAATTAATTTGGGCAATAATAAGTTTGAAAGAACAGAAGATATTAGTCTTTTGATTGGAGCTGACTATTATTGGGACTTCATCACTGGTAGTATTGTCCGCACATCTCGAGGCCCGGTAGCTATTGAAAGTAAGCTAGGCTGGATGCTACATGGTAGTTATTGCAATGAAATGGAAGTTAAGGCTCTTTTTGTTAAGATTGAGGAGAACAGCCATGGTCTGGTCTGGAAAGGCATTTGAAAGCGTTTTGGGAACTTGAATCTATTGGCATAAAGGACAAACAGGCAAGTATAGTGAACAATGATGTTTTAGAGCAATTTGAAAAAGGGATTGGGTTTATAGATGGTTGCTATGAAGTTGGCCTACCATGGAAGGATTCTTGCAAACCCGGTTCAAACCTTCAGCTAGCTAATCGGAGGTTGGAGACTTCATTGTACAGGCTAAGAAAAATTGAGGAGTTGTTAATTGAATACAATGAGGCCATCCTAAGTTATGTAAGGGAGGGCTATGCTGAAAGGGTGCAAGGTGAGCTGGTGAGCCAGGAGGCACATTATCTGCCACACCATGCAGTGGTACGGCGAGACAAAACTACCACCAAACTGAGGGTAGTTTTTGATGGCTCAGCCAAGGACAAAGGTGGTGTGTCCTTGAATGACTGTTTGGATGCTGGGCCAAATTTAAATGCAGATTGATTTTCCTTGTTACTGAGATTCAGGTTTGGTAGAGTAGCATTGACTGCAGATGTGAAGCAAGCCTTTTTGCGGATAAAGTTAAAACCAGAGGACAGAGATGCAGTAAGGTATCTGTGGGTGGATACGAAAGACTTGTTGGAAAATGAACCTAAGGTTCAAGCATATAGAATGAAGTCAGTGTTGTTTGGCCTCAGCTCTAGTCCATTTCTGTTGGCAGCTACTATGCAGTACCATTTTAAGAAATATTCTGAAGTCTATCCAAACACTATTGAACACATAAGGAAAAATTTTTATGTTGATGATTTGCTGTGTTCCGTGGATAATACAGAAATGGCTAAACAGATATTCATGGAGGCTAGAGCTATAATGAGGGAGGCTGGCATGGAGCTCAGAAAATGGCAGACCAATCATTCGCAATTACAAGAGTTTATGAGTCATTCCTCTGTAGTACCTGATGCAGCAGAAAGTATTGAGGATTCTGGTATTAAGGAGTTGTGGGCAATAGACGCAAAGGTGCTAGGCATTGTTTGGCAGCAAGATGATGATTTGTTTACCTTCAATGGGAAATCTTTAGTAAAGCTGGCTGAGAATGAGACAAGGTGGACAAAACGTACAGCTCTTAGTTTGGCTTCAAAGGTCTTTGATCCTCTTGGATTCCTGGCTCCATTTGTGATAAAGTCAAAAATTTGGTTTCAGAGCCTCTGGGAAATTGGACTTGGTTGGGACTAAGAGTTACCTGATCATATGATGGTAAGGTGGAAATATTGGTTCAAAGAATTGGCACATCTTGGAGACATTGAAATCCCAAGATGGTACTTTTGAGAGTTGAACAATAGTCCAGACAATTTGGAGCTGCACATCTTTTGTGATGCAAGTGAGGAAGCCTATGCAACTTGTATTTATATAAGAGGCGCATTGCAAGAGGAAGTAAGTTGCAGGTTGGTTGCTGCAAAGAGCAGAGTAGCACCTTTGAAAAGGCTTTCTGTTCCAAGGTTGGAATTGATGGGTGCAGTTATTGCTAGTCGGCTTGCAGTTATAGTGCAAAAGTCTTTGGCCCTCTCTGAAATTCCAAGCTATTATTGGACAGACTCCACTATAGTTTGGCACTGGTTAAGAAGCCAGGCAAGGAAATGGAAACCATTTGTTGCCAATAGGGTGGAGGAAATTCAAGCGCACACAGATCCCAAGCAATGGAAGCATTGTCCAGGCACCCAAAACCCCGCTGATTTACCAACACGAGGAATTTCAGTGAAAGATCTTGCACAGTCAAGTTTGTGGTGGAATGGGCCAGAGTGGCTAAAACTTGGAAGTGAAAACTGGCCTTCTAATCAGCCTATTGTAGGAGAATGCCAGGCTGAAGAAGCATGGGTGAGTGAGGTGAGAAAATGCGCTGTGAACAGTTGTCAAGTTATGCAGCAGGACCCCATATTGAGTCTTGAGGACATTAGCAGTCTGAAAAGATTGTTAAGAGTGACAGCATGGGTATATAGATTTACCAACAACATTAAGGGAGAAACAAGAAGGGAAGGAATTCTGAACAGTAATGAGCTTCAGCAAGCCAGGAAATACTGGGTGGTATATATGCAGAAGGAAAAATTTGGTGAAGAGAGAGAATTGCTCACCAGCCATCCATTACAGGTTCTACCAACACATTCTGCGCTCAAGGGTTTGGATGTGTTTTTGGATCAGGATTTATTGAGAGTAGGAGGTAGACTACAGTTTTCTGGGCTTCCAGAGGAGAAAAGACATCCAATTTTGCTACCTTCTGGGGGGCACTTTGTGGACCTTTTGATCCTGGATACTCATCATAAGCTGTTACATGCTGGAGTTAGAGAAGTGATAATAGAGATCAGACAACAGTTTTGGATTCCCAAAATTAGACAAGTAGTAAAAAAGGTCGTGCATAAATGTGTGGTTTGCAAGCGTTGGAGTGCAAAGCCTTATTATGAAAAGGTGGCTCCACTTCCAAGAGAACGGTGTGTCTATACTGCCCCATTTGATGTAGTGGGAGTAGACTTTGCAGGGCCAGTCTATGTGTATGAGCGAGGGGAGTCTAACAAAGGTTATATGTCTTTTCACCTGTGCTACCACCAGAGCAATCCATTTGGAGTTGGTAAGCAACTTAAGTAGTGATGTATTTCTTTTGGCCTTTAAAAGGTTTGTGAACAGAAGGGGTTTCCCAAATAAAATCATATCGGATAATGCAAAAACCTTCAAAAAGGCTGCAAAGGAACTCCAAGAAATTTGGTCCTTGCTAAAAGAGGACGGATTCCAATCCTACTTTTCACACCAAGGGGTACAGTGGGAGTTTATTGTTGAGAGAGCACCATGGTGGGGAGGATTTTGGGAAAGGCTAGTGAGAAGTGTAAAGTGTCCATTAAAGAAACTTTTAGCTAATGCTCATTTGAGCAAAGAAGAATTCTGCACTGTTTTATGTGAAGTAGAAGCAATGGTGAACAGTAGGCCTATCACTTTTGTTTACAACAGTAGGCAGGATGCAGAGCCATTGACACCAAATCATTTTCTTTGTGGTAAACGATTAACATCAAACTCCAGTGTGCCAGAAGACTTGCAGCCCATCCAGAGCACTCAAGGAGAGTTAACCAGACGGTTCAGGTACCTTGAAGAGCTACAAGATCAGTTATGGAAGAGGTGGCAGATGGAATACTTGCCAGAACTCAATTATTACCCATCAGGCAAGGTAAAGGGCTCCAATGCAAATTGTATCAAGGTGGGAGAAGTGGTAATGATGATTGGGGATGAAAGACCAAGGCAATGCTGGAAGTTTGGCATAATTGAAGAGTTGTTTGTTGGCAAAGACAATTTAGTTAGGTCTGCACTGGTAAAGACTTCAGGAGGAAAGTTAAAGAGACCTATACAAAAACTCTATGCTTTAGAAATCAGCAAAAACACAGATAGTCAAGATGAAACATTTGAGTTACAGCCTCATGGAGAAGGCTTGGCTAACCTTGCAGAAGGTAATGACAACAATGCCTCTTCGGTGGGGAGTGTTAGAAAATCTAGAAGAGGAAGAACCATTGTTGTCCCAAGGCGATATGATGACTAAGCTCAGTGGCGGTCCTAGCTTACATGACGCCCTGGGCGAACCTCACCTTCAGCGCCCCCCCCCCTGTTCGCCAACACACACACATTCGAATCCCCCCAAAATAAAGGACAGACATAACTCTTTCACAAAATAACTTTTTATTGGACTAATTGTTGGAACTTCAGAACCAAAACAAAGACTCAAATTTCTGAATTTTACAAATCCTTCATCACGTAAATAGAATAACTCACTTAAGAGAATGTAATTATGATACTATGAACAGGAAAAATACAAATTAAATTGCACAACTGCCATAAATAAACTAGAGAATCAAATTTCTAAATTGTACAAATGCTCTATCACATAAATAGAATAAGACACTTAAGAGAGGGTAATTATTATGCTACACTTTGAACAAGAAACAAAATAAATTGCACCACAGCACAACTGCCATCTAAAGCCTGACGCTTCTTACCTTCCTTGATGCAAAGTCATGAATTAAATCATCATATGAAATCTGCTCAGCAATTGTATGATTTATACTGATGATGGCCAGACCGGTAAGGCGTTCCTGTGACATAGTTGACCTCAGGTAGGATTTGATGAGCTTCAGCTTTGAAAAGCTCCTCTCTGCTTCAGCAACAGTGACTGGAAGAGTAAGACCAATTCTGAGAGCAGTCCACAAATTTGGATATATTTCAGAGAGCTCCCTTTCATGGATAAATGTCAGCAGTTCAAGCAAGGATATGGTCTTTGATGGCAAGTCAGGCAAGTTCTTCAGCTCCTGTGCAAGCTCTCTGCCATCCAAGTCAGATTGTCCCTTAAAGTGTAGTGTAGTACTAAGGTTCACACATTGTTCTGTCAGCTCCTCAAATGTGAGATTTTGGAAATGTGTCAGCACTCCAAACTTCTCTCCCACAATTTCCAACGTGGAAAATCTTTCCTGAATGGCTGATGTTGCAGCATCAACCACTGCATTGAAAAATGTCACCTCCAGCTTCTTCAAAGCATCAATCAAGGGCTCATCAGATGCTTCATAGGAGAAGTGCCGCTTTGTGGACCTCAGCCGTTTTTGTTTTAACACAGCCTCCACATTCATTTGTTCACAGATATCTGTGGCTGCCATTTGTGCAGCCACAAAACCTGTTGCCCTGTAATTGCGGAGACCTCTCTCTGTTTTTTTTAGGAGATTTACTGCAACATCAACGTGCATGCTAGGAGACTGCATCTGCTTGCTCACATGCTGAATTTGGCACAACAGGTCATGCCACACCACTGAACAAATGGCGAAGCGGTATGACCCAACCTCCTCTGACAGAGATTGAGCCTCGACCTTTATTACAGAGTCTTTGGTGTGGTCCCTCACCTCGATCAGTGCATCTCTCACTGCAGCTGCCTGATATCTCAGGGGCTCCACACTCTTGATCTTGCTTTCCCACCTTGTATCAGACCACATCTTCAATGTGATGTTCACATGTTTTTTCAAAATGGCCCATCGTTGTGTGGAGGCTGAAAACAAGTTGTAAAGCTTCTGCAAGATGCCAAAGTAACTTGTGGCATCAATAGATCCCTTAGCAGCATCGGCCACAAGCAAATTCAGAGAATGAGCCCCACATGGAACAAACAGAGCTCTGGGATTAATTTCTAGGAGCCTGGATTGAACACCCTTGTTTTTTCCCCTCATGTTGGCCCCGTTGTCGTATGATTGTCCTCTACAGTCCATGAAAGGAACTTTTAGCTCCTCCAGTCTCTTCAGAATCAGAGATGCCAAATGTTGACCAGTGGACTCCTCTGCCTCCAAAAACCCCATGAAATGTTCCTTTATATGGGGCTTCCCCTCCAGTGACACAACCCGAATCACAACTGACAACTGTTCAGTGTGGCTGATATCTGGAGTGCAATCTAGAATTATTGAAAAAAACTTTGATTGTTTGATGTCGCTCACCATTGCTGAAATGGTCTTGCTGCTCGACAAATCAATGAGTTCGTTTTGTATGTGGTGGCCGAGGTAGCTGGTGTGACTGGAGGTCCCTTTTTGGACACGGTTAATGTGCTCTTGCATTATAGGATCAAATTGTGCCATCAGTTCAACTTCTTTCAGAAAATTGCCATTTGATGGTGAGAACAATTTTTCTGTATGTCCCCTTAGTGCCAAATTCCTAACTGCCAGAGAATGCACAATAGCAGTGAGACGTGTCAGCACCGCTCTCCATCTCAACTTCTCAGCCTCCAGAAGTGCCATCTCCTGCTTGTCAATGGTCTCCCCCTTTCTCATCCTCACTGCCAGTTCTTTCCAGATTTTCATAGAATTTAGGTGTTCTGAACTGTTGTCATGTGATGTGAGCAATGAGCTTGCATGCTTCCAGTCCGAGAGTCCCAAACTTGTTAAATTTATTTTCCTCTTGGAAAATAATGTACAACAGAAACAGAAAAGGCTGTTGTTTTTTAAGGAATAGACCAACCAACTTCTGGTTATATTTTCCCCACTAACCAATGACTTCCTGAAGTATTGATGGTGGAAACTTCTTCCGTCACTGTCGTTTCTAGGGAATACAAAGTCAGATGGTACTTGACTTGGTCCCCTGGAAACCAGTTGTGTCCGAATTCTCTCAGTCAGAACTGAAGGCCAGTTAGCAGGGTCGGTGGACAGAGACTCATCCTCAGGAGGCGATTCTGCTCCAGGCCTTTCTAATAGAAAGAACAAGAGCATTACTCATTAGTATACACACCTAAGTTAGATAACACATTATTCACAGCACTTTGTTATGGTGGTGGTGTTATGGAATTATGGTGGTGAAACACCACACATACCCAGTAACCCAGACCCAGTGATAATAACATTATAATTTATAACTGTTTGCAAAATGCTTTGCAGGGATGCACACACATACACATACACACACACGCACGCACTCACTGACATATGTGCACACAAACTCACCTGAAGAGTCCTGCCGGGGAGAAGTAGAAGCAAATGGGTCTTCATCCTCAGGATCAGACTGCATTTGTGGAGACATATGTGAGGCTGAGGAGGTAGATGGCTCCTCAGCCTCAATAATGGCAGAAGTAGACGGCTTCTCATCCTGGCTAGTGGCAGAGGGTGTTCCAAAATATTTCAAAAGTGCCCCTGCAAATAGTAAAATAGAACATAACAGACCAATGCATGAATAGGCTAGTACAATTAATTTAACATGTTATTAAGCACAATTTATTAAACTTTTAGAATAGGAAACAAATGAATAATACAACCTCCTTGGTTAATGGCTAATTATATACATAATAGTACACTTCAAATGACTCAGAAAGCTATATCACAAAATAGCAGTGCAATATAGCAGTGAAGAGTAGATGACAGCTCTATACCTTTATCTTTTGCTCGTTTCTCCTCTTCTTCTTTCCTCTTTTTTCTAAACTGAGCACCTGATAGCTTTGACCTCTTCTTATCCATTTGCGGTTATTTGACAGACCTTAGTGGCTTAGTGTGAAGATTCGTTCTGTAATAAATAATATACATTTCACTATTTAACCAAACCCAGAAAAATAACATTACATATGTTAAAGTATGGGCCTTTATTCCCAATAATATTAATCTGGAAGCATTTTGCATTGTTTAGGTCTTTTATGGGAAGGTTTATGGAAAATGCAATAGATGGTTTTTTATTAATAAAAATATATTTATTGATCTTTTATTATTTATTTTATTTTATTTTTTATTTTTATTTATTTCTTTATTTATTTATTCTTATTTTTATTTTTATTTTTTTTGCAGGCGCTCATGCCGCCCCTCCACAAATGCCGCCCTGTGCGGCTGCCCATATTTCCCATATGAGGAACCGCCACTGACTAAACTGATTGATGCAGCATTGCTTGTATATATTAAGTTAAGGTGTATATATATATCCATCTCATAATTGTAAGGTTAGTGAAAAATTAACTTAATTTAGAGCTAGCATTTTTGAGCTCTTGTGGCATCATTGTTTGGTCACACTGTTGGCATCATTTTGGGGCGCTGCGCGTTCTTTCTACTCGTTTGTGGGATGTCGTACGTACAGGGTGTGGTCTGTTCGAGAGCTCTCTTGCAATTCAGTTTGGTTGTTTAGATACAAGATTGTTGCATCGTGCAATAGTCCAGGTTGCGTTGTTGTTGCAAGGTTGAGAAAGAAGACCATAAATAGTACCCCTTTTGTTTATATTAAATTCATGTAACAAAGGTCTAAGGTAGGCCCGCATCGAGTCAGCAACCCTGAGGTAGGGCCTAATAGGATCTCAAATCCGTAAGTTTTAATTTTAGCTTAACTTGGGCTGTAGGTAGCACTGGCCCTTTAGAATTTGGCCGTTCACGGCTCAGCTGGGATTTTGAACCCAACAAATAAATAAAATAACAAGCTATGTGGCCTATTTTACTACAGTTTCGGCAAACTGCTTCTTTAAAAGGGCAATCCTTCTTCCAATGGTGTTTTCCACACCCTGTACATGGCTTGGAAGGCTTAGTAGAATTAGTAGGCTTAGTCGTATTCACCTCATACCTTTTATTTGCCTGTCTAGTTGGCTCATTAGGTCTGCCAGGCCCAGAAGATTTAAAGCTATTTACGTGTTGGGCTTTACTACTGTGATTTCCAAAAGCTCTAACATCTTTAGCAGCTATTTCTACAGCCTGACTAAAAGTTAGGTCCTGTATGGCTAATAGGGCTCTCTGGGTAGACTCCTCTTTGAGACCCATCACAAACCTATCTCTTAGCATTTCATCTAATTTGTCCCCAAATTTACACGTACGGCTATGGCTTTTTATTCCTGCAACAAACTCTGCAATGCTTTCATTTCCAGTCTGATGCCTTGAATAAAATTTGAAACGTTCATAGA
Organism: Bathynomus jamesi; assembly: GCA_023014485.1. Classification (NCBI taxonomy): domain Eukaryota; kingdom Metazoa; phylum Arthropoda; class Malacostraca; order Isopoda; family Cirolanidae; genus Bathynomus; species Bathynomus jamesi. The sequence continues at coordinate 178,758 of JAJOZX010004791.1, forward strand.
TGAGAACTACTCGGGGTTTGTAGTGATCAGTTAGGGCCTGTACCAATTCATTATAGGTGCAGGTTTCCGGTGCTTTAGGAGAAACTAGGTCCATAACTAAACCAAACGTTTTAGGGCCTATTATAGTTAAAAAGGTAGGTACTTTCTTAGCATCAGGAATGGAATTTGCCTCGAAAAACAACCTCACCCTAATGGCATAAGCTTCGAAGTCCTCCCCAGAGTCTTCGTAGGGGCTTATATGGCCAATCACCGACATGCTAGAGCAAACCCGAATTATGCCAAATCACGTGAAGTAGGTTAGATTAGGTTTAAATTTGATCTAGTTACTCCCCAGTTAGGACTGAATAGTGAATTGTATTAGAGTTAGGGCTGAGTCGGAATTAGTTTTAGAGTTAGGGCTGAGTAGGAATTAGTTTTAGAGTTAGGGCTGAGTAGGAATTAGTTTTAGAGTTAGGCCGGCGGGACCTACGCTATAGTACGGTAGCTTACCCACACAACAAACCAAATCGGACGACCCACTAGGCTACATCCAATTTTCTAAACAACCACTTGAACCCAATAAGCCAAATTAAACCAATGAGCCAAATTTAACCCAATGAACAAAATTTAATCAAATGAGCCAAATTCAATCCAATGAGCTTAATCGAATCCCATGAGCTTAATCGAATCCCATGAGCTTAATTGAATCCCATGAGCTTAATTGAATCCCATCCTCGTTGCCAAATGTGATAGCGTGGGGTAGACACCCCAGTTAGGTTACTTAGGTTCTAGCAAACAATCAAAAGCACTTACCGGTGCGTTGAATTAGATATTCCTTTGGAAGCCTACCATTAGATTTCTGTGTCCCACAAACGGCCTACCTAACTCTCTCTTACATTACCAACTTAGAAGCTATAGACATTACCCCTAACTATACTTAAGTACGGACAACTTTCTACCCCATTTGTCACCTAAGAAACACCACCTAATTACACTCAGCACCAATGATTAGGTCAGATCGGAAAAAACATCTCTAGGCTAGCCCAAAACAATACGAACAGCCGCGTTGGTTCGTTTATGACTTGCTCTTGCCATTCAGCTTAGATTTAGTGATATTTCCCCTTTAGTGACTTTTAGACTATATACATATATATATATATATATATATATATATACATACACGTCACCTCATATACCATTCTCAATTTCTCGGGGAAATGCTCTTAGATTATCCTTAACAAATATACACCTGGGGACAATAAGGACAGATTCCCCCCCTCCTCCTGCCCCATGGGTTCGGTCTTCTATTAGAGCCATAGATATAGTTATTACCCGTCTTCGTATTAGTCACACTGCATTCCCTTCCCACCTATATAGAGTGAGACTGAAGGACTCACTTTGTTTTAAATGGTGCACTGGAACCGAAGATACCATAGATACCTACTGGAATGCTCAAAATTTAACTCCCCAAGAGCAAAACTTAAGGATGAACTCCAGGGTGTTGGTGTGCATACTCTCAATTTACCCACTCTTCTGGATAGTGATGAACATGACCCACAAGTAAAGTACATTATTTTAAGGAAAACAAACGCCTTCTTGAAAGTACTTCTGCAAACAACTGCAGTGTGACGAAGTTTTGTGTTTGAAATAGTTATGTGAACTATCTCACTGTGAACCACCCAAGAACTTCTATCATCATCATCAAAATAAGAATCCAACCACCCTAACTACATATACTGTTATATTTCAGTCTATAACACTGGAACTGTACAGAGTTTCCCCTCAAACCATGCTGAGATCAATTACAGTACATTACATTTAGAAGACATGAAGCCAGGGGTGTGCTGCCATTTTCTTAACAACCGGTTCTGATACAGATAGGGGTGTAAATCGGCGAGCGCCAATGGCACGAGTCATTAAGCTAGGGGGTCTGGGGTGAGCGGTAGCTCCCCCAGCAGGGTCCGGGGCTCCGCCCCGGAAGCCAACTCATTAGATATAAATTTACCTTCTCAATCATGATGTCTCATTCAAGAAGTTTCCATATAGCCAGTTCGTTCTGCGATGGTTTCGTATCAGTTTTCTCATGTAAATAAATATACACGCTAAGATTCCGAATTCTCATCCTTAGCACCGATTGACTTGTGTGCGTGCATCTCTCTCTCTCCCTCTGCATTTGCTTGTCCCTTATATAGCAGTATGATATTATGGTGTGTGTGTGCTAAAATACGTGCATGCAAATAATCGTACATACACATACGTACATAATTACACACGCTAGTAAAGTCTCTGATCTAATGTTATATGTCCTAGTCCGGCTGACTCAACCACGTGTTTCAGTTCCAGCCAGCAAACCAGCTTTGCTTATTGCGCAGTTGTTCGATCGATCTTTTCATAAATACTTTCTAAAAATTTCATAATGAAATAAAATCATTCTAATGGCATGCAACGAATGTAACATCAAATGTGACATTGTAAACTAAAGCTATAATTCATAAAAACACAATTGTGAACGAGACAAATCCCGGGCGTCATGAGCATTCGTAAAATTCATCAAGACTGACCAACAAATTGCAAATTTCAAGAGATTTCTACTGACTGTTAAAGATTTGTTAAAAACAAACAAACGGTTCGGTGATCTAACCAAAATTTAACAACCGGTTCGGGCGAACCGAACTGAACCGGTCCCAGTACACCCCTGCATGAAGCCACTTGGGCCTATCGAGGTAATTACACTACATTAAATTACATGTAATAACCTCGATAGGCCCAAGTGATCTAAGTTATATTTTATAATCAAATTCTGCCAAATGTCAATTTCAAATCTGTTAATTAACATAAAACTATTTACAGAGATACTGAAGCCTACATAACTTGAGCTAACATATGCATTATTTCCACAATTTATTAGCTGTCTCCAGGGCCGCCGAGAGGGCAGGGAAGCCGGGATAAATCCCCGGGCCCGGACCTCTAAAAGGCCTGGAAAGAAGGGGGATAAAATCTAAAAATATTAATAAAGCAATTGATTAAATAACAGACGAAATATAATTAATGAACATACATTTTATAGAGACTAGTACAGTTCCCGTCGCTTCGCTGACGGTTAGACAGGCTAAACTACAGAAAAAAACCCACCCATTAAAATTTTGAGCTTCACATTTTTTTCAACATTTCTGAATCTGGTATCTCCCAAAACCTCCTCACCCCCATTCATGCAACTTGGGGGCTAACCCCCTCCCCATTGCCCCACCCATCCCCCATTACCACTACCCCCACCCTTCCCCCATTACTGCCCGGGATAAATTTCACAAACAGACAAACAGACAGGCTAAACTACAGAAAAGAACACAGTCATGAAAATTTTGAGCTTCACATTGCCGCCCGTAATACAATTTCTGAATTTTTTTCTCACAATTTTTTCTCACAATTTCTGAAAGTGTGACGGACGGACAGACAGACGGACAGCTCTCTTATTATAGTATAGATTATCATAGTCAAACTAAAACAGATAAAATATTACCTGCGGTCCACCAATGCCTAAGACCGACTGAGAGATCTGGGAACCATTGTAATTGAAAGGCAGTTAGCCCGTACTTTAAATGGTATTATTATAGTATCACACCCGTCTAACGTCCAGCAATTATTATATATTCATTAGGTAGAGTTTTTAATTCTAAGACACTTTTCTTCTATAGCGTTTCCGTCGCAAATGCTTCGTTTTCGAGATATAAACGTTTTTTGGTGTGTATCTAGTGTGTGTTTGTACGTTCGTTTGTGTTCGTGTGTGTTGACGTCACATGTCTGCCCAATCAGAACACTCCATCCATTTCGAATTTGAATTAGTTTGCTACTGGAATGGCTTCGTGTGACATGTGTTCGTTCGATTATTACCGCTGTATTGTCGCTTTCTATGAAAATTTAGAAAAAAGTGTTGAGTTTCTGCGTGCTCACGGTGTTCTACCGACAGTAGTGAAGTGTCCACATTGTAAAACGGAGTGTACATATCGTCAAGACCAGAAACTGTGGCGTTATAGAAAAAGTTACGTTGTGCTTAAAACGAAGGAAAGAAGGTACTGTGATTATTCTGTCTTACATTTTAAAGGTAATTCCCGTTTTTCTTTTAGGTTAGGATAGGTTAGGTTTAGTTAAATTAGGATAGGTTAGGTTAGGTCAGGATAGGTTAGGTCAGGTTAGGATAGGTTAGGTCAATTTTGAAGGTGAAATTTGTTTTTCCTATGGTTTTTGATGTGTTTTGAATGAATCTGACCTTCAGAACCGTCGGAAATGACTCGTTTTCTGTGATTTCCCCCACATTGCCGGCTGGGGGGGGGGAGTATCTCAAAAACGAGTCATTTCCGACGGTTTTGAAGGTCAGATTCGTTCAAAACACATCAAAAACCATAGGAAAAACATAAATTTCACCTCCAAAGGGAGACGGGTGTAATACTATAAATTTACCCTTTAAATTTCATCAGAATCATTTACCACTTTGCTAGAGAGAAGGCAAAGAAAGTACACTTCTAATAATGAAAATCTTGCAGTAAACAATTGTTTTGCCTGCATGGACTAGTACTGCATTTGTAAATTGTATGGTGATAGAATTAATATAATTGATTCGAAAACTAAAATGGTCATTTTCCTCTGAGTTGTTTATTCATACTGTATGTTTTGAATAGTGACTTGGACGTATAATCAGTTTGCTTGTTATGTACACAAAAAACATTCATAATAAAAAATTGAGTAAACAGGGGAGCCCATATACCAATCCTTCCCCTGGACCCGTGGCAGCTCTCGGCGGCCCTGACTGTCTCTCTCATTCATGCAAACGTCCGAATTTTTCTTAAAACTAACTAAGGAGCTACTTCGGTTTCAGAGTGAAGCTGATAAAATAAAATATATATAGGTCTTTCACTTAGATTACATTACATTTGGGTAACATGAAGCCCCTTGGGTCTCTCGAGGCTATCCAAGTGATATAAATGGTTTAAAGCTGTATTTTATTATAGAACTTTGAAAGATCTCATTTCAGGTCGTCTAATTATCATTATTTACAAGACTACTGTAGTAACCTATATATACTTGAAGTGAAGCTACTTGCATTTCATTCGCCCCTTGTCAGAGAAAGCTTATGAGGCAGCAAGTAGGTCACATAGTCAATTTATGCTTTGGATCTGAAAACCAAACAATAGCAATGACAGCCAATTAGGTCCTAGCTCAGAGGTTACTCTTTATTTGTGTATTTAAATTTATTTTAATTGATTTTTTACTTTTAATGATCACATATTCAGATATAACATATAGCAACATAATCTTTTGTCAAAATGAGTACAGTTTTTAAATTTTTTTTTTTTTTTTTTAAGTAAATGTAACCCTCTAGCTTAGTAGGCTAGTAGGGCAACTCTAGGCCCAGCCTACTAACTGAGATTTCTAAATTTGTTGGCTCATCAAGATCTAGTCTCACTTGCTAGGCCTAGATAGCAAAACATTTGGTTAATATTCAGTTGAAATATATGACCCAAGATATCCAAATATATACTTTTATGTGTAATTTAATGTCTTTTGTTCAAATCTGACCTTCATTTCTTGTGCATTTCAAAATTTTATGCAATAAAGGTTGTTTTGTCATTCATATGATAGCACTTCATTTGGACCCAGCCACCAAATGCCATCTTCCTGGTAGAGAAGGGCAAGTGGGAATTTAATGGCATTTTGTGAAGGTTGTGAGCCCTCATATATTCAATGTATTAAGTTATGTGATAAAGATGATAACACAGGAAAGATCAGATATAGGTACTCTCTTTTTAAAATAGCCTGTAAGAAGTTAGGTGTACTATGCTGGCTCTACAGTTTCTTCACCCTGACTCGCTTGCAGTTTCTGTGCAGGGGAGTTGTCCACTCATGTATGAAGTATGTTTCTCATGTGTCAAGTACCTCAACCTAATCATGCAGCTGGATCTACTATCAGAAATGATTCATCAATTTTCATAACCTTGAAAAATTTAATGATCTGCACATTATAAAGTCAGAAAGATTCTTATATTTGAAAGTCTGAATTGTTTTGCTTTCTACTCTGTGAAGATCTTTAGTTTCAGCTTGGTTTCAAAGAGCTTGTACCATTGCACCCTTTTCTGAGTTGTTGACTGCTTCTGAAAAAAAAATACTAAAGGTGCTAAATCCTTGCATAAGTATCAAAGGTGGGATCTGAGTTTCCCTAATGCCATAGTTGATATCTCCTTATCAATTTCTTGGTACCTAATCTTGCGGCTTTGTTATTATCCATAGATCATTGATAGGGGTATTGGTAACTGATGTTGCATTAAACTAGGCTTTTATATATATTGATATACAAAACATATTAATAATGTCTGATGGCTTCTTTTTCTGTCTCTCAAATTGAATTGATGTTGGAATAAATGGATTTTTAAGTAATAAATGCCTTTTACCATCCATCTTGCTCTATGGTATGCTCCAGGAGTTGTTAAGTGTATCCCTTTTGATGGTTTTTCCTCCAAAGAAATGAGGGCTAGCTCTAGGAATTCCTGATAATTGTGGTACTCATGGTTGTCTCGCAATTTTTCATGCAGAAATTGGACTAAGTCATCACATTCTCACTTCACCCATTCTAATTCTTTTTCTGACATTTCTCTGGTATCACTTTCAAGAGGAGTATATTTATTTTTGTCTAACCAAGACCACTGATCTTTGAACCTTGCAAAAATATCTATATTAGGCCCTCGAGATACAAAGAATGTCAAAAACAGCTCTTACTACTATGTCAGTTAATGGTGAAAAAAATGTGACCATCACCAATTTTTTTGAAAATTGGGATACTTATAGATCTCTGTGAGAAAAATAGAATGATGCTTGTTTCAACACTAAGTTGTATGGTTCCAGAGATATGGCCCTTCGAATTTTGTAAAAAAGGTCAATTTCCAAGGTCACCCTATTTCAATATGAAATATCTCAGCTCCTATTGCACTTACAGAGACCATTTAAACACTATTTTAAAGCTTTTAAGCAGATCTACAACTTCGTTTCTATTCATATTTTACCTCAGTGGTAAAAAAAAAAAATTGATCTTATTTTTGTCCTTTGACCTTGTGTAGGTCATTTGATGTCACAACTGATTTTTTTCTCTTTTCACCCAATTTTGGGTACACATGTCTACCAGACTACCTTAACCTAGAACAAGATTTTTAGTGTTGATTAAGTTAGTATAGACACTACAGCCATTTCAGTGGACCATACCCACCTCCATTTTGACCAAGTACCTTTTTCTACCAAACTTTGGAGCACTGTATCTTTGGAACTGTTTGAGCTAGAGTGTTGAGAAAAATACCATTAGATTTTTCTTACTGAGATATATAATGTCTGCTAATTTAAAAAAAAAATTAGTAATTATCTAACCTAACCTAACCCAGTTATTTGGTTGAATAAGTATCCAGCCCTATTATAAAAAATTTTTTTTTTTGTATTTCAGAGAATCATATAATATAGGTAATTTAAATTACATAATTAATTTATATGGACATTCAAAAGTGTAAAGAACTTCGAACCTGTTATCCTGTTTAAAGATAAAGCTATGTACGTATATAAGTACCTTATACTAGGCTATAGGTACTGCCCTATAGAATAAGTTCAGTTTTAAGAGTTAGATGAGTTTTAATAGAATTACTTAACTTTGTGCATTTATACATTGTGTACATCAGTATGTATCCATGTGAAAATAAGCTTATTTAAACCTTGGAGCAAGGATTTTTTTGGCTTCTGTATTTATTCCAATCTGTAAATCAAACTGTATACTTTTTCTTGTTGTAGACCTCTGAAACAAGATCAGTCAGTCCCAAATTTTATTTGTGCCATCTAAGCAAAAATAGCTTTTAATAGGGTTGGATACAATGAATAATTATAATTGTATTTTTAATTAATTGATCCTAATTTCCATTAATTGTAATTGATTCAAAATAAAATAAAGGTAATTGTAATTGATTTTTGAGCTATAACTGATGTAATTGATCAATTAATGTCAATTGTTAAAAATTATACCCTTAGCTCTGGCAGTCATACATCATCCAATGAAAATAAACCTTTGATAGTTTATTTAGTTATACTTAGATATAGATATATTTTTTTAGAGATATATATTTTAGTGATGGGACGATTAATCGGAATCGAGAATCGGAAGAATCAAGTATTTTTCAGGAATCGGAATCGGAATCAAGAGAATTGTACCATGATTTCCGATTCTTAAAACGATTCTTTAACTTTTAATTGAACCAGTTTTGCAATGTAAACTTTAAAATTTAAATGAAAGAGGATAACAAATTTCATTTTTATTGTATTGTAGCTATACATTAAAACATGTATATCCATGATGTGTAATCAAGAAGATTAAAATGAATTGTTACAACTTGAGTTGATTTTTATTTTTAAACCAATCTATTATAATTTATAATTTATATTACCATACTCATAAAGTAAATAGTTAATCTTACAAGAGTAAAATATGACAATTTCCAGAAAAACAAGTATAGAATTAAATTTAAAAATATTGAGAATCGGAATTGGAATCGAGAATCATATTGGAATTGAGACTTTTTAGTGGAATTGGAATCGGAATCGTTAAACATTTTGGTATCGTCCCATCACTAATATATTTATTTTAGATATATATTTAGATACATAGAATAGATAGTTATATTTGTGTAATTGTAATTGATTCAGACAAAATTAATTGTAATTGCAATTGATCTTGAAATTGTGAAGTACAATACTAACTATAATTTATTTGAAGAAAAATAAAAAAAATTATAATTGTTTCCATTTTGTGTAATTAAACCCAACCCTGGCTTTTAAGCTACATATGTTTTTTTTATCTTTTTAGATAAACATGGATTTCAGCAGTTTGAATATGGGCAGGTTCTGTTGTGACCTATTTAAAAACCACAAAGGAAAAGTGAAAAAAGGCATTTGTGCATTGACTTAAAATTTGATTGATCAAAATCATGAATTGAAACTAACAAATAATCATAAAGCATGTGCAACCTGTTGAAATATACTAGCAAATCATCCATCCCCAATGCCTGAATGTGAACCACTTGAAAAATCACCATCCACCTCATCAAGTGCCCCATCTGAGCTAGAAACCATTGGAGATATAGTTGAAATGCAGTATGAGCTTAGTAAATTCAATGCTTCATTGGTCACACTTGATGAGACCCCAATAAAACCATGTAAACTCTCTGACAGTACTGGTTATACAAAGAGAAAGTTGAGGAAAGTAGGAGTTGTGAAAAGAAAGCTTGAACTTGCAACTAAGCAACCAATTTCATGCAGTGACTCAGATGATACAGAACTGGAGATTCTTCAACAACTAAAAGAGAAATTTAATCAAGTGACAAGTCAAAGTGAAAAACTGACAATTCTTACTATCCTACCAAAAAGATGGACACAAGTAAAGATCAGAGAAGAATTAAAGTGCTCAGATTACATGGCTAGGCAAGCAAAGAGTTTGGTGAGGGAGAAGGGAGTGCTTTCAACTCCTAATCTGCATTTGGGGAAATGCCTGAATAGTGAAACTGCTGCCAAAGTAATTGATTTCTATCATTCGCCAGATGTGAGTAGAGAAATGCCAGGGTTGAAAGACTATGTTTCTGTAAAAGCTGATAGTAGGTGGGAAAGAAAACAAAAATAAAATATATTGTAAATACCTAATAACTGCCTTTTTGAAATATAAAGTTATATTGATGCCTCTTTTTTCATGGTTTCACCCAGCTAGACAAGAATCGGCTCTTATAACTCAATTGATAAAAATAAAGGAATATGTTATTTTAATATATATATTAAAAGGCAAATTGTCTTAAAAATAGCAGACATTATAGGTCTCGGTGAGACAAATCTAATGGTATTTTCTCAACACTCTAGCTCAAACAGTTCCAAAGAAATGGCACTCCAAAGTTTGGTAGAAAAAGGTACTTGGTCAAAATGGAGGTAGGTATGGTCCACTGAAATGGCTGTAGCGTCTATACTAACTTAATCAACACTAAAAATCTTGTTCTAGGTTAAGGTAGACATGTGTACCCAAAATTGGGTGAAAGGAGAAAAAAATTGGTTGTGACATCAAATGACCTACACAAGGTCAAAGGTAAAAAATAAGATCAACTTTTTTTTTACCACTGAGGCAAAATATGAATAGAAACAAAGTTGTATATCTGCTTAAAAGCTTTAAAATAGTGTTTAAATGGTCTCTGTAAGTGCAATAGGAGCCGAGATAGTTCATGTTGAAATATGGTATGACCTTAGAAATTGACCTTTTTTAAAAAAATTTGAATGGCCATATCTCTGGAATCATATGACCTAGTGTTGAAACAAGTGCCATTCTGTTTTTCTCACTGAGATCTATAAGTGTGCCAATTTTTAAAAAAATCAGTGATGGTCATGTTTTTTCGACCTAAAATTCCATTGAACTGACATGGAATGACCCTATTTCAAGAATGTGGTGGCAGCAAGCTAGGAAAAGTATTTTCTGCTGGAGTCCCTGCTTAATAGTAGTGTAGGTTCCTCCATGGATGCCAGTATTGCTGGCTGTTGTATCAAAACAAAGACCAGCAATCCAGTTTCGTATGCCATCCCATTCCTCTATTAACTGTAATATTGCTCTACCCATCTTGACTCCTGTACCTTCCACCAATTTAGGGATTCCTTGGAGTTTTTCTACATTTCTACCTGAGGCAACAACAGCTAAATGGTCAGATTTTCCTCTATCAGAATTGGGGAGTAGCTTTCCATCGAAATGTGTAATGAGAGGAGTTTCTGGGTTAAATGTTTTCTTTATTTCTTTACTTAACTTGGCTCTAGATTTCAGTCTTGATCTTTGTATTGATGATTTTGAGAGGGTAACCTCCCTAATATCAACTCCAGCTGCCTGGAGAGCAGGAGTAACTATCAGGTCATCCCATAAGTAATGTCGTTTTTTACGATAGATTAAGTTTAAACTAATCCTACTTGGTTTAAGCATAAATTTTCCGAAGGTTATATCTAAGAGATCTATTGTATTTTGCTACATACTTTACAGACTTTGACCAGTGAAGACGTGTGTGTTGCTTTATGTGAACCCCTCATAAACATAGCGGTATCAGAAGAGCATATCAGGAATATAATGCTTTACGAGTTCAAAAAAGGGAATAGTGCTACTGAAGCAACGTGAAACATTCGGGATGTTTATGGCAACGATATTCTGCATGTGAGGAAATGTCAAAGATGGTTTCAAAAGTTTAGGAATGGTGACTGCTGTTTGATAGATATGCAGCACACTCTGGACGCCCTGCTGAGTTTGATGATGACCTGCTGTTAGTCGCACTTGAAGAAGACTGTTCAACAACTGTCGAAGAATTGGCCCAGAAACTCAATTCATCCCCGTCCACCATCCATTGACATTTGCAACAACTTGGGAAAGTGCCTAAGTTAGGAAAATGGGTGCCACATGAATTGTTGGTCGACAATCTGAGGGTGCGGGTAAACATTAGCACAGCTCTTCATTCCCATGAATTCCAAGATCCGTTTTTGTACCATTTCGTGACTGGTGATGAAAAGTGGATACTGTACGAGAATGTTAAGCGCCGTCAACAGTGGGTTTGTGCTGGAGAACTAGCGACACCACAGCCAAAACCAAATCTTCACCCTTGGAAGGTGTTGCTTAGTGTTTGGTGGGATAAAGGTGGTGTAATACACTTTGAAACCTTACCACACAACCAAACAATCACCGCTCAAGTCTACTGTCAACAACTGGATCAATTGAACACTGCACTAAAAGAAAAGAGACCTTCTTTGGTTAATTAGAAAGGAATCGTGTTCCACCACGACAACGCATGTCCTCATACTGCTCAGATTACTTCTGCAAAAATTGAGGAGCTTGGGTGGGAAAAACTTCCACATCCTCCATATTCTCCAGACCTTGCGCCTTCAGATTATCATCTCTTCAGGAGTCTGCAAAACTATCTTGATGAGAAACAGTACCCTGTACTACTTTAGATGACCTGCACACCAGTCTTTGTACGTTTTTTGCCTCAAAACCGCCTGAATTTTATAAACATGGATTGAAAAGCTTGTAGGACATTGGCAGTGTCTCATTGATTCCGATGAAAAATATATACTAGATTAAAAAGTTTCAGTCAAGTTTTTTTTGTCCTTCAAATTCCGATCTAAAAAATGACATTACTTATGGGATGACCAGATATTTGCATTGCTTCTCTTAAAGATGTATTTGTACAATCGAATGCAGCAGAGAACTGAGGATCATTGATTAGCTATTCACTGAGGATTTGGATTTGATATTTGTTGTTTAGAGGGAGTTGAAGTAGAAGGCATGGGGATTGGAGATTTTTCATTTATGGTATTCACTTTTGCATGTTCCTCCTCAGTGTCACTTGATATAGAATCTAGTTCATCCTTTGAATTCCCAGTCTTTGTTTGCTTTTCAGCAGTATTCATGTCATGTTTTTTTTTTATGCTCATTTTCTGCCTCTAGCCTCTTTTCCTTTCTGTTTTCACCACAAAAACCTTATCTTGACCAGCCATGTACATTTTTTGCACTCCACATCGATCTTCCAGAATTTCCATATCTTCTGCCTTTATTAGGCCACTTGCATTTGCATGAGATATATCAAAAAGAATATCAAGCTATTCTTCAAATGCTTTTGTGTTAGATTCTTGGTTGCTGCTTTTTCTATGCTTATTTTTCCCCAAGTATACATACTGGTTATAGATTTTCCTGAGTTTGGCGACAACATTTGGTTTTTGTGATGTTGGTATATTGGCCTTCCTCCACACTAGCAATGTTTCATCAACAGTAATTGATGCTGCTTCTGGTAGTGTTTGCTTCTTCTTTTTGATGCCATGGAATAAGTGACAAAGCACTTATCTAAGTGTTGGAAGCTGATTTCCATCAACATTATTTACCATGACACCAATCAGCCATACTGTATTTTGTCTTCTAGTTTCAATCATTTTTGTGGTGAGCCTAAATATAGTTAGATAAATTTGCTGCCAAATAAGATTATCTTTCTGAAACATTATTGTAGTGAGCCTAAATATAATTAGATAAATTTGCTAGCCAAATAAGCTTATACAATCTTTATTAGGCCACCTGCATTTGCATGAGATACCCTATGTCAAACATAATTTCTGAAACATAAATGATAACCATTAGTAATAAGTAAAAGCCATAAATAATACATAAATGAAAAAAACTTAACATTTAAATATTGTGCTGTGTATGACAAAGGACGCAAAATTTACTCTATTTCAGCAAACTTCATGTCCGCTGAGCAGTCACTTAATATTACTCAATCAACCCTATATTTTACCAGGCATATTCTAAGACCAAACCTCATCAATTGACAGGGTATGCAAATTCAATTTTCAAAATTATTTTTTTGGGAACAGTCTAACAGACACACAGGGGGCCAGGAAGGGAGGTGGTCTCCTGTATCCTTTGCTTAGCCATGCAGTTGACCATCAGAGGCACCCAGTTGCTTCACTGATTGGGTGGGTAGTGTTGACAACCATTACTATGGCTGATTCCCACGGATCCAGTACACCAGTGCTTGAGATAGGCAAAAAAAGTAAATAAATAAACAAATAACAGGAATATAAATTTTCAGTTTGACATTGGCTAATTTAAAATGGTTGTTACATGTTTACTCATAATAAAAAATGAAGTGCCATTTACTTATATTAAAGGGTTTCGTATGTGCCAGAACTGCATTTCTTTTGTTATTGGTTTATCCCTGTAGCTATACTTTGACAACATTTAGAAATAAATACACCTTCTGTAGTCTACTTAACTTTCTTATACCCAAACATGTTTTGTGGAGCACTTATTGTTGGTTTCATAATATAAATATTTCTTGTGTTATAGGCTGTATTTTGCTTAGATTACTCATGAATATAGTGGTCATGAATGGAAAGTTACAGCATGACAATAAGTTTGTCAGATAAAATATTATTGGTTGGAGAATATAGCCAACTACGGTATTTTCTTTAAAATTTGCATCATTTATTCTACAATAATGAATTTCAATTTCAGAAATAGGCCTGTTTAGGCATGTACCAGAATAATTTAGTTACATTTATTTACAGTTTATTCTCATGGATGATTCAGCACTTGGCCTGTCCCAAGCCAAACAGTCATCACTTTATGAGCATTCCAATTCCAATGTAAAACCCTCTTTATTGGTTGGTTCTTCTTTGGATGCTAACTTGACACACCAACCATCCAACTTTAATCAGGATACTCAAAGTAATAATGAAAGGAGTTATGAATTTATAGAAGATTCATCTTCTGAAATTAATTCTGTAGCACCGCCAATTATGGATGACATTTCTACAACTTCAGGAAGTGGAACATATTATCCAGCATCACAGAACTTTTCTACCTCTGATAATTTTTATAATATTCTTGGAAGTTTAAATGCTGGAGGTGCGGCTCATTATTCAAGAAATGATGCTGAAGAATCACTTGCTGATAGGAATTCTGCTGTAATTAAACCAGATAATGGGACTTACACCCAACCTGCTTTACCTTTGTATGGAGAAGCTTCAACAATAGAGTATAGTAGGCCTGGCAATAATTTAGGATATGTTAATAGACCAAGTAGCTTCCCTTCTAATCAAAGCTACAGAGACAATAACCAAACTACTTCTAATCCCTTAAGTTTATTAAGTGATGTTGCATTGGGGGGAGAAGTACCATTATCTACTTCGTCTTTAAATTCAATAGGCTCTTTAGCTTTTCAGGCCACTTCCAGTAGGCCTAATAGTAATAATTCTGTAATAAGTAATAGTCCTAGTTTTCATAGCAACAGATCTAGGCCTATGTCAAGTGCTAGTAACAGTAAAACTAACAATATTGGTACCAGTGAGCATGAAGGAAGACGGAAGAGGGTGTTAAGCTCAAACACCAATGGAAAAGGAAGGAAAAGTCAAAGAAGTTCAGATAAGTGTAGCAGGGCTTGGACCTCAAGGCTCATACCAGATGATAGTGATGTTTCAGATATTGAAATGACTGATGCACAAAATGTGAATACTCACTCTCCTTATCAGTGTCATTCATCAATAGATGATGGTCCAACAGCACCAGACTTGCAGTTAGATTGGGTATCATCATCTGATTCTGATTCTGACACAGATTCATGCATTGAAGTTGTTTGTGTTCAACAGAGAGAAAATGAGGATAGAAGACATTCAGTAGCAGTGGTTGATCTTACCCATGAAAGTGATGAAGATTTTGCATTGGCAGCTTCTGATTTACATACCACAAGTCATTCATCTCTACAGACTTCAGTGAATTCTGCTTCAACTACATCAAATAATTATCTTTCTGTAACTTCAGGAAATAATAGTGTTGCTGGTCCTTCATCATGCAGTCATTCTGTAATAGATCATCCAAGTACCCATTCACTGATTCATCAGGAACCTACTGTTGGTACAAGTACACAACTTTCAACTCCTACATGCTTTTGCCCTCATGGACCATCTCTTGGTTCTGGAGGATTAAATACCAATGGCAGTCCTGGCTACAATTTTGATAATCATGGATCATGCTATGGTTCTTGTATAAATAGTCGCTACCCTACTCACCACCACCACCACCACCATCACAGCGTATCTAGTAATGGTCATCACCACCACCATCACCATTACTATACCCCTGACTCTCCTATTTATTATTCTGCTGTGCCAGCTCATCCTTTCCTCCATCCTTTATCTCACAGCAACCTCAGAGCAACATCAGCCAATGCTGGGTATTTGTCTCCTCGTCACATGGTTTCTCGTCTTCACCCTGTTCACCACCGGCTGTGGCTCAATCAGCAGCGCTCACAGGAAATTCAAAGGCGTCAGATGGATCCACAGACCCATATTATCCTTAGCAGACCCAGAGATTCAATTTTGCTACCATCTTTGGCACCTCGACCTCATTCTTCAGAACTCCATCATATGCATACTGTAAATCCTTACACTGCATCATCTGGACATGAGCATTCATTGGATTCATCATCTACCTCTGAGATGCCTGTCACAAGTACATCAACATCAGAGTCAAATGGAGCTGTATCAAGTAGTAACTCTAGCATTCATAATGGCCGTCCAGGAAACATGAGTAATATTCTTTCATCCTTACCACCTGATCCAGAGTTGCTACCCTCTCCTGTCTCAAATATGCCTCCTCACCATATTCATCAAGGATCTATGGATCCTTCTTTGCAACCTCAAACTTCTCACAGGTAATTTTAGTTTTTAAAAATGTCTGAATATGTGAATAAACCCATAATTTAGATAGGCCTACACCTGTTAAGAAAGACCCTAAGTACCTTGATCCTTTTGGTTTTGTCATCTTTATCATTAGGAATAAATCATTATTAAAAATTTGTTTAATTAATGATCATTGTTGGATAGGAAGTAATTTTTTAATAAAATGTACACTTGGCATTTGTGACAAATAAAAATCTTTAAAATACATAATAGTTTCCTGTAAAAAAATTTTTTTTATGCAGAATACATGATATAAGTATAAATAGTCTTTAACCTTTAACTTTACCTTCAGAAATTGAATAAGATACTGTATGATGATGCTGTATTAAAAAGATAGAGATGAAAATAAGTTTGGTTGCATATTCATTGGGTGAAGTTGTATTTTGCAATAGACGGGGCCTATGAAAGAAAACATTGAAGATAAAAGTGAACTTATAAGATATATATTCTCCCTCCACAGAGATTCTGTTAATCCATATCAGGGGCCATCCTCAGCCAGTGTTCATATGTCTCTTCCCCCAAACAATGCATCATTGGCATCTGTTGCTTCTTCAATTGTTGCAGCTACATTTGGAGGACCTGAAACAGGCCATTTGCACCCTCTTGGCTACTCTGGAGTACATATCAATATTGGAGGCCCCTCCCAATACCGTGTTGACTTGTCCCTTCCACCCACTTTAACACCCGAATTGCCACCCCCTCCTAGAATAACTATCCTACCTCAGGTAAAATGTGTTTTTTTATGACCTTATATATTTGGCTCATATGTGGGAATTTTTTTTATTTATATCCCCAACCAAATAAATTTGGAAAGGCCATTCTAGATAGCACTTGCCTATCCATCCATCTGTTTGGTTTGTCACACTTGTGTGTCAAAGCTATAAGTTTTGAACCACTCAATATAAATTGGTGAAACTTCATTCACATAAGGATCATCATCAGATGATGTGCCATGAACAAGAATCAGACTCTTGTATCAAAGGTCAAGGTCACAAATAGAAGTCAAAGATCAAATGGAGGTCTGCACCATAACTTTTGAACCACTTAACAAATTGTTGAAATTTAATACACACCGGTATTGTCACAATATGATGTGTTGTGAGCAAGAATCAGGTCTTTGCATCAAAAGTTAAGGTCACAAATATAGATGAGACATTGTTGTCATTTTGACATAGTTATTATTAATTAATATTATTATTAACACAATACATCAAATGCATCATAACATCAAATGGAGGTCTGCACCATAACTTTTGAACCACTTAACAAATTGTTGAAATTTAATACACACAGGTATTGTCACAATATGATGTGTTGTGAGCAAGAATCAGGTCTTTGCATCAAAAGTTAAGGTCACAAATATAGATGAGACATTGTTGTCATTTTGACATAGTTATTATTAATTAATATTATTATTAACACAATACATCAAATGCATCATAACATTCTATGCAATAAACTTGTGGTGAAATTTTCCATGAAGTGAATTCCAACCATACATATTTTACTGTTGAAACCTGATGACGATGTCCAGTATTGTTTACAGTTTTTATGCACAATCAGACAGACTTGGTAGATGGGCTTTCTGCCACAGGCTATCATCAGCATGCCATTCTCTCTCCAAGAATGCATTTTTACTGTGAAGTGTTACATAAAGTATGAATTGTGGAAGAAGTGACAAATATATAATAATATATATTTACTGTATATAGTAATTTTTTTTTATGCAGAAAAGTGGGACCAAGGGTGAATGCCCACAAAAGTGACACCCCCCTCCCCAAATAGAGAAGAAGAGAGCCAAAATCAAGGTCCAGGGTTTTGGAGGTGCGTAGACACTGAGTTTGAAATATTGGAGGTCATAGACAGGGGGAAAGATGGATTGAGGAAGTGTGTTCCAGAGTTTACTGGTTGAGTAGATGAAAAATTGAAAATACCAATTAACTCTTGTGTTAGTGAGTTGGACAGAAAAAGAATGAGAAAGTGTTGAAAATCTGGTGCTGTGTACTCTCCTTAAAGGAGGAGGCATGCAGTGAGAGAGTTCAGAAGAGCAGTGTCCATTATAATAGTGATAGTAAAGAGAAAGTGAGGCATCATTGCAATGAAGAGAGAGGGATTGAAGACAGTGAGTAAGAAGCAGGGAATTGATGAGATGAAAAGCCTTTGATTCCACCCAGTCAAGTATGGCTGTATGAATTGAGCCACCCCATACATGAGAAGCATACTCCATACAGGGGTGGACAAGATACCTGTACAGAGACAGCAACTGAGTTGGGGTGAAGAAACTGCAGTGGTGGTACAGTACACCTAACCTCTTAGAAGCTTTTTTAGAGAGAGAGAGTATATGTGATCTTTCCAGGAACTTGGTCAAAGAAAAGGAAGTGCCAAGAATGTTAAGAGAAGGGGAAGGATTGAGTTCTGTTATTGAAGGAAAGGGGATAGTCACATGGAAGATTGTGATGAGTACACAGATGGAGGAACTAAGTTTTTGTGGGACTGAAAACTATAAAGTTTTTTCTGCCCCAATCAGAGATAGCAGAAAGATCAAAGGTGAGGTGTTCCATAACCATCTTATGCGAATCATGGAGTGACTTGAGAGAGACACTTTGGGAAGTGGGTGGAGAAGTGAAGAGGGGAATCATTGGCAGAGGAGTGAATATGACGAGAAGTGTGAATTAAAAGATTATTAATAAATAAAAGGACAAGAGTGGTGACAGGACAGAACCCTGAGGAACACCACTGTTGATAGCTTTAGGAGAAGAACAGTGGCCATCTACAACTGCAGTGTTGATTGGCCAGAAAGGAAATTAGAGATGAAGGCACAGATAGAAGGATAGAAACTGAAGGAGGACAGTTTGGAAATTAAAGATTTGTGCCACTCTATCAAAAGCTTTTGATATGTCTAGCACAATAGCAAAAGTTTCACCAAAATCCCAAAAAGAGGATGACCGAGATTCAGAGAGATATGCAAGATTGCCAGTCAAGCATCTCTTGTGGAACCCATACTGATGATCTGAAAAAAGATTGAGAGAAGAGAGGTGTTTAAGAATCTTCTTATTAAGGATAGATTCAAAAACTTTAGAAAGACAAGAAATCAAAACAGTTGGACAATAGTTAGAGGGTTGAGAGTGGTCACCCTTCCTTGGGACTGGCTGAATGAAAGCAAACTTCCAGCAGGAAGGAAAAGTACCAGATGAGAGACAAAGATTAAAGAGTTTGCCTGGGAAGGGTGTCAGTACAGAAGCACAGTTCTTAAGAACAGGAAGAGCATCCCAATCAGCAGTGCTAAAGTGCCAAAGGTGCCTCTTCTTGGGAGGATCTAAAAGCCAGATTGAACTGAATAAGACACAAAACAGATATAAGATTGTGGTCAGAGGAGCCCAATGGAGAAAAAAGTTTGACAGTGTAAGAAGAAGGATGAGAGGTAAGAAATAAATCCACAATGTTGGGGCCCTTGTTGGGCCTATCTCCGAGGCGATCAGGGATACAAGTAGGGTGCTGTACAATCTCCTCTAGGTCATTGTAAGCTAGTTCACAAGGGGTAGTGAAATGGGAGAAAAGCCAAAGGTGATGGTGAACATTGAAATCTCCTAAAATAGAAATTTCAGCAAAGGGAGAGCAGGATAGAATGTATTCCACTTTGGAAGTGAGGTAGTCAAAGAATTTTGGGTAGTCAATAGAATTAGGAGAAAGGTAAACAGCGCAGATGTATTTAGTTTGAGATTGGCATATAAGCCATAGCCAGAGGGTACAGAATTCAGAAGATTTAAGTTTGGGAATATGAGAACAAGTTAGGTCATTGTGTACATATACGCAACATCCACCTTTGGAGTGAAATTTAGTATAGAGAAAGTAAGAGGGTACAGAAAAGGGGTTGCTGTCAGTCATCTCAGACACCTGAGTTTCAGTGAGGAAAAGATGAGGAGGTTTAGAGGAGGAGAGGTGGTGGTCAGATTATATGTTTTGCCAGATACAATGTTATCTGTTGTTTTGGTGCCAGTACTAAAAGATAAAAAGGGTAAAATCAACAGTAAAGATAACTATAGGCCAATAGCCTTGGCCAGTATTATGTCTAAGGTGTTTGAATATATACTCATTAATAGACTTGAATGTTACCTGTATACTAGTGATAACCAATTTGGTTTTAAAAAGAAACAGTACTGATATGTGTGTGTATCCCTTGAAGGAAATGTTCTATAAATACCAAACTCTAGGTGCTAATGTATTTTCATGTTTCCTGGATGCCTCTAAGGCAGTGTTTTCCAAACTGTTACAACAACCCCCTAACTCCTCAAAATTATGGCTGCCCCCCCCATGATTCAACTAACTAAAATGGCATGCACAATTATTTGTATTATTAATCAGACTTTTGGAGGTAACCAAAAAAAGCACATGTGTAAAGCAAATGAACATCATATTGTTGAACAAAACACTTATTTTCATCAGTGTGATGTGTGAGCTTGTTTCTCCATACAAAGTTTCCAGAATTGCGGAGTCATTGATGAAATAGCGACTCTTAGTTCTTTTTCAATAATTAACTGAGATTGGTACTTTGTTTTCATGCCAGCAATAGTGGAAAATCCCGTTTCACACAAGTAGGATCTACAGAAGCTAAGGCTAACAAAGACCCTAAGATCCACTCTAAGGTTAGCCCGAGAGAAAGGAAAGAGTAGCGGGTTAAGAGAAGAGGAGAGAATAAGGGGTTAAGTAAGAGCAACACCTATCACTCATGGGTTAACATTCATTCAGAAAAAGAGGAAAAGTGTCTCACCATCATCATCCGCCGGCCACTGCCGACAAGTCAGAAAAATAGTCGGAGAGAATAGGAGAGGGGTGAAAGATGAAAAGAAGTAAAATAAGAACGCTTACAAACCATGCAAACACAGTCTTAACTCACTGTCATACCATGCAAACTACAAACATGCAAGAAAAGAGTTAGAGACTCATCCTCGAGCACCACCACCAGAGCTTCTGTTGCTAACTTTGTCGTTTTTTAAATTAAACAACGCCAATACCCTTAAAATGTCTGTCAAGACGGTTCTTAAACATATTAACGCTGGTAGAATGAACGACTGACGCGGGAAGATTATTCCATTTATCAATTACTTTAAACGTAAAGAAGTTTTTAGCGATATTAGTAATAAAATGCCTGCCACGCAACTTAAATCCGTTATTGCGAGTATTACTATTATCAAAAGTGAACAATTTGTCAAAATTTACGTTATCGATGTTATTAACGATTTTGAAAACTTCAATAAGCTCCCCCCTTAATCTCCTAGTTTCGAGTGAATACAGGTCTAACTCATTAATCCTATCTTCATAAGGCTTATTGCGCAATGACGGAATAAGTTTCGTGGCACGACGCTGAACCCTTTCTAACCTATCAATATCCTCACGCAAGTACGGGCACCAAAACTGAACTACATATTCTAAATGAGGCCTGACTAGGGACTTGTAAAGGGGCAATATAATATCCTTCGATTTAAATTTGAAATTACGCGCTATGAAGCCTAACATCCTATTAGCTTTTGCGCAAGACTCCAGGCACTGGTTCCTAACCTTTAAATCTTTAGTTATGCGTACGCCTAAATCTACTTCCTCGTCAACGCTCGCTAAATCCCTATCATAGTCTGACAAGACTGGGTATTCTTTTTTTTATATTCAACCAAAATATAGCCAGATTTCTTGGATCAAATGCTTGTCTAAGCAAACCATCACTTGATAAATCTAGTTGTTGTTCTTTCTCAGAAGTTGTCAGTCCAAAGTCAGCCTCAGCTGACTGACACAAAAACTCAATTGCTGCTGGTTTTAAACAATTGATGGTGTTCCAACACTCTTACGCGGCATTGACTTAAGTATCCTGTGAGGCTGCACCTCCCTAGCCAACAGTACAGGGCACATGCCCCACAGTTTGGAAACCACTGCTCTAAGGCATTTGATTGTGTTATCATGACAAATTATTCATGAAACTTGTAAATCATAATGTACCTGGTTATTCAATGGTTATTTGGATAATCTATCTGTTGTGTTGAACACCTGTAAAATAGGCTGCTATATTAGTATAATGATTGTTAATCATCTGATGTGTGCAGATGATCTAGTTCTTATTTCTCTGTCTGTAAAAGGGCTCAGCACACTTTTGAAGATGTGTGAAAGGTATGGGAAGGATAACAACATAAAATATAATCCTGCTAAAAGTCATGTTATGATTATGAAGACCAAGGCCTACAAATATATAAAATTTCCTGAATTTCAATTGAATGATATGGTGCTGTCAGAAGTAACTCAGACTAAGTATCTTGGCCACATACTAACTGATAGTTTTTCAGATGACTGTGATATTCTAAGGCAATATAGACAATTATATGCTCATGGAAATACTTTGGTTAGAAGATTTCATGTGTACATTAGATGTTAAGTTGATTTTGTTCAAAACTTTTTGTAGTCCAATGTATACAGCTCATTTGTGGTGGAACTACAGGATGTATAATTTGAGGAAATTATATGTTGCATGTAATAATATTTTTAGGAGTTTATTAAGGACTCCAAGATTTGTAAATGGTGCTGCTCCTAGTGTCAGTATGCTGTTTGTAGTGAATAAGGTGTCTAACTGTGCCACTGTCATTCGCAATTTTGTATTTAGATTTATCACTAGGATTGGTGAGTCAGTCAATAAGATAATAGAAGGCATGGTTAGTGGACTGGTCTCTGATATATTTTATAAATCTTAAATCTGGAAGCATTGGTGTAGGCAACTGTATGTTCATTATGCACAGTGATTCACTGGCCTACTTAGTTGGTGCTCCAGATGACTCTCTTAATCTTCTATGGACCACTTGTATAATGTTTGTACCTGTTGAGTTTGAAATAAAGTGTGTGCTTGTTATTATTATTGCCAAATCCTGCAAATGAGGCAGGATGCTGCAGAAGGGTCAACTCCAAGTTGATCCTGAACTGTCATTCAAACCCCCAGATTGCAGGCCCTCAATTTCAAAGCAAAAACATCCACATTTTTAACCCAATATTTGGTATTTTTAAATGGAAAAGCACTTTTAACAAAAACTATTTTTTAATCATTAATGCTAAATTTTCATAACAGGTGTTTATAGAATAAATCTGAATGTATTCAGCTGTAAATTGAAGAACCATATCCATACTTGAAAGATTTTTAGATCTATCCTTTTCATGTTTTATGCAGTCCTAAACTTATGACATTTGCAAAATATTTTTGGTTAATTGTTGTATATCAAAATGGGAGATATTCCTATATAATTTTTTTCATACACATTATTTAGATTTTTTCTTTTAATTTTTAGCTCTCGTTATTTGGAAATAATGCTTATTCGCCATTTGAAGATTATCTGAGGCATGATCACCGCCGATTGCCAGTTGTGACTCGAGGAGCAACTCAGAGTATCATAGAGAGAAATACTTTCCCCCATAAGTACAAGAAGGTAAAATTATTTACTGAGAATTTTGAATGGTGTTTCACCATAATTGTGATTACAGTACATTACATTTCATTTGGAAAATATGAAGCCACCTGGGCCAATTGAGGTTATCCATGTCATAAGCTGTATTTTGTAATAAAATTTTGCAAAATATCAATCTCAAGGCAGCTTATTAACATAAAACTATTTAGAGAGCTACCAAAATAATTTAAGTTAAAAATAAACATTATTTAAACAATTTATAAGATACCAGTATCTTTCATTCATGAAAGTGTCCAACTTTTTCTCAAAACAAATTAAGTCCTACTATTTACCACATCATATGACAAGTCATTCCAGAAATCTAGTACTCTATGACTAAAAAGGTATTTTCGTTGATCATCAACAATTCTATTTACTAATTTTCTTATTATGCCCTTGAGTTTTTCCATCAGACTCTAATAATAAAAAGTTGCATTTTAATTGTCCAAACCTGAAAACATTTTGAACGTGTATCATATCTCCCCTCAAACAGTGTCTCTCAAAACTGAACATATCCAGTTCCTTTAATCTTTCCCTGTATTCCAGTCTTCTTAAGCTAGGGATAAGCTTGGTTGCCCTATGTTGCACACCTTCAAGCATATCAATATACTGCTTGAATGCAGTTGGAAGTGAAAGTGGCAACACCTCTGTTGTGCTCCAAGCTTTTTGACAAATTGTTGAAGTATTATATTAATTCTGTAGATTTTGCTTTGTTGGGATTATTAAAGTACAAATAGCTCCATTCTGAAGTTTTAAGCATAATTTAACTCAGTATTTAGAGAGATCTAGGGGTTCATTCAGTGCAAGCCCAATTTTGGCCTGATTAACCTGGGCCCCCATTAGCTTATTCCATCCAGGAGATAGCCTAACTCAGACCATAAACCTTTTAACTGAGTTAAAGAATAGTAAGCACACCGGACAAAAAATTAGTCACCCCTCTCAGAATGTACCTAATAACGTGTGACGGCGCCTCTGGCCTTGATAACCGCACGAATCTGGTGAGGCAGAGAGACTACGAGGTTGTGCATGTACTGAACATCGATTTGCTGCCACTTGTTCATCAGCTGGTCCTGAAGTTCCGCCAGAGTCCGTGGGTGTCTATTCCTGCGCTTCACTTTCTGTTTCCAGCCTGAACAACACCGACGCATTCAGGATTAAAGGCTTCATTGGACCTGCGATGTACTCGTCGCCTCCCATCATTGGAGAACAAACAAAAACGGGACTCATCGGACCAAATTACACGTTTCCAATCTGCCGCAGTCCAGTTTTTGTGCCTCTGAGCCCATTTATAACGTGCCAATTTGTGACTTGCTGTTAACAGCGGCCTCTTCCGTGGTACCCTGCTCCAGATGTCCATCGCATGCAGTTCTCGTCGCAATGTCCGTTTGGAAATTGGTCGCTGGAGAACCTCATTGGTTTCTTGGAGCAATTGTTCTCTGGTTTGAAAATGATTTGCAGTTACTAGACGAGAAACATGGCGGTGGCCCCTATTGTCGAGAATTGTTTTCCGGCCACAGTTACGCCGTCGATTGTCAGTTGATTGCGAACTACACCACTCTTTGTAAACTCGCTGGATAGTACGCGTTGACACACCAACAAATTGGGCTACTTCAGACATTTTGTGTCCGTGGGCTCTGCCAAACACGATGGCTCCTTTTTGCCACTGAGTAACGTCTGCCTCACGACCCATTTTGCAGACTATATCCAACACACACTTTGTTCTTCACCACCTCACGAAACAGATCTGATCCTGTGTGCTACGTCACCGCTACTTGTCACTTACCAATGCTACATCAGTGCCCTCTGTGTGACCTTGAACTTCCTACTATCGGTGCTATTAGGGGTGACTCATTTTTTGTCCGGTGTGCTTATTTAAGATGACTTTAGACAGTGACTGTAAGGTTTGTAAGAAGGAAGTTAGGGAAGGGGTTAAGGCTGTAGCATGTGAGAGTTGTGATGATTGGTATCACTCATCATGTACCAAAATTACAGATCAAATATACAAGGGTATGAAGTCACCAAGTATTTTGTGGTTTTACAATAAGTGTTTAGCTGAGGTTAGGGACATGCTCAAGGCAAGGGTTAAGAAAGGTGCTAGCTCAGAGTCCATTGGGCCAAAGTTAGTTGGCCCTATGATTGATAGTGTAGCAGGTGAGACTAATGTAACAGTTAGGCCAGAAACTGATTCTAATACAGGAAATACTGATGTAAGATGTAGTGAAGTTGAGCCTAAGCCTAGCCCTAGTGTTAGAGACAGGGATGCAGGCCCAAGTAAAGTTAAGCCTAAGCCAAGTGTTAGTGATAAGGATGCAGGTCCAAGTAAAGTTAGGCCCGATGAATGGCACAAAGTCAAAGGTCAGTCAAGAAATAAGGTTAGATAGAATAGTAATCATGTTGTAGCAACTAGTAACAGGTTTCAGATACTAGGAAATTTAGATGAAACAGTACAGTGTGAATTTACCATGGTTGGGGACTCTATTATTAGGAATCAGGACAATGAATTTTGCAATAAGGAAGGAAAACCTGTAAAAGAATATGTATTCCAGGCGGTAATATTTCTAAAGTCATTGAGGTACCGTAGTGAAGAAGTTGCCTATAACCTGAGGTAATATTATAGTTAATGTAGGTATAAGTGACTTAACAAGCAAGGATAGAGATGGTAGATTTAAGTTAAACAGAAATTCAGAAGCAGTTAAACAGAGGTACAGGGAATTGATAAAAACTTTGAAACATAGGCAGAGCAAGTGTTATGTAGTGGGCATTTTACCAAGGATGAGGGTAAGCATGGAGTTTACAAGTAGAATTTTAACCTTAACCCTTTAACGCCAAACGTTTTTGTAGGGTTAAATCTAAATGCGTGTATTTGAAACACTAAGTATTTGACTCAGTCGGTGTTAGAGGGTTAAATGATAAAGTTAGGATGCTATGTAGTGAAGGGGTTGAGTTCATAGATTTGTGGGATAATTTTTATGAAAGGAGGGAGCTTTACAGTAAGGATGGATTACATCTTAGTGGAAGGGGAACTGCTTTATATGGGAGGCTTCTGGAGGAAAATGTGAGCTCTGGGGTTTTGAAAGATAACTAGATCAACAGAGGGCATAAAGCATCAGGGTATTGGTAAAGTAAACACTGTTAGTCTTAAATACAGATTATGTCAGGAATAGGCATATCAACTGTTTAGCCAAAGGTAGAGAATCAGTTAAAACTGAAGGGTTGAAGTGTTTTTATACAAATACACATAGTCTTAGGAATAAGAAAAATGAATTATTTAGTTATATGTTCAGTGAAAATCTGGATATACAAACAGTCCCCGACTTACGTAAGGGTTCTGTTCTGGAAGGCTTTACGTAAGCTGAGTTTTCTGTAAGTTGGAATTGACCCTGATGCAGAGGGGATGCACACTATAGCGAGATCACAACATGACTGAGTACAAAATGGTGCCTTGCGGGATGATGCTACCAGCTGCCTTACACCTTACTCTGCAGTATTCTTCTGCAGCCTCACTACACTTGCTTGTGGTAACTAATCTAAACTTCATGCAACTTTAAAATTTTTTTAATGGGATTTATGGGAGCATTTACATAAAGTCAAATTTGTGTCTTGGATTAGTGAGGCAGCATTCAATGACACTAGAGCAGAGTATGAGTTGAATAGTTACACAATGTATATTTACCAGAGAATAGAAGACAAGGGGGAGGTTTGGTCTTATACATTAAGAATGATTTAACTTCAGTTCGGAATGATAGTATTAAATTAGACAATAGGGTAGAATCAATATAGGTGGATATCTATGTTTCAGGCAAAGAGTATATTTGGATAGGTGCATTTTACAGACCTCCAAACCAAATACGGGAAGTTGATGAGTCTGATGACAGTATGGTTCAAGAAATAAATAAAGGTTGTAGTGCTAGAACATTAATTATGGGAGATTTCAACCTGCCTCATATAGACTGGAGCCTTTTAGAGGAAAATAATAGGGAAGGTAACTTCTTCATTGACTGCTATAATGACTGTTTCCTAACACAATTTGTAGACAAACCAACAAGGGATCCAAGCAATCTTAGATCTGGTTCTTTCCAATGATCATGAACTTATTAGGGAACTTGCAGTAGGAGAGTCATTAGGAAATAGTGACCATTGGATCATATGTTTTAAAATAGAATTAAATAGGGATCTGGCCAACAATGACCATCTAGTTCCTTGCTTCTCAAAGGGTGACTATAGTAGATTTAGGGAGTTGTTAGGCTCAGTAAAGTAGGATTTAATGAATTTGCCAATAAAAATTCTGAGATGTGGTCTAGATTTAAAAAAATTTTAGAGGATGCACAATGTAAGTGTATTCCTTTCAGAAGTGTTAGGAATAACAAGATTAGGAAAACTTTGTGGTGGAATATGGAAATAGCTAAAATGATTAAAAATAAAAAAAGGCATTCAAGGAATTTAAAGGTAGTGATAGTATTTTGGACTTGGATAATTATAGGCAGTTAAGAAATAAGCTAAATAGTTTGATTAGGAAGAGTAAAAGGTATAGCGAAATAAATCTAGCTAGAAATAGCAATAAAGATCAAAAGAAATTTTTAGGTTTTATAAATATAATAATAAAAAGCATGGTAGGATTGGCCCAATAGTATATGATGATAGGATGTTTGAAAAAAAGATCAGGATATTGTTGGTATTTTTAATTATTATTTTAGCTCTGTTTTTACTGAAGAAAATTTAAATAACTGATTTTAATCCTTTAGATTCTGTAAATTCAGACATTCTTGATCGTATTCATATAAGGAAGGATGATGTTAGGCAAGTGATTCATACATTGAAGTCAAACGAGGCTGCTGGACTTGATAATATATTTGCTAGGATTCTCATAGAAGGAGAGGAAAGCTTATCTGAGGCACTAACTATTTTGTTTACTAGATCAATTAATTATTAGGGCTGTGCCGGATACCACTATCTGGCAGGATATCCGGCCGGATAACAGCTATTATCCGGTATCCTGTATCCGGCCGGATAGATGTCAGTATCCGGCCGGATAGCCGGATATTTATGATAGTCTTTTTTGTAATGGGAATACCATCTGGGCCCGCCCCTTTCCAATCTTAGCTTGCATAGCCTTTAGCTAGCAAAAGTTGAATATAGTTGTACAAAAATCTAAAATTAAAATAATTGATAAATAAGCATGTACCACTACTAGTATGTAACTATATTAACACTGCTAAAAAGGCAAAATGTTTGGTCCAGCTAAAAGTGTGACGCATAGCTAAGATCCCAGCTTCCCTTACTTTTTAATTTTTATTTTTATTTTTTATTTTTATATATATTGCAAATTACAATATGAAAAAATATGAATTAGCGAAACCTTTTATTAAGATTTGAGATATAAAAATAAAACATATAGCCTAATCAAATATACCAGTAAGGTAAGTGAAATTATTAAATAGCAAAACCTTAAAAAGTAAAAACTCACATTAAACAATAAAAATTAATACTATGTTCAAGACACTAGATTCACAAGTTTAAATCAAATTTTCGTCCATTGTGATGGATAAAAAGAAGCATCTCCCCTCGCTTTGGTAGCAAAGTACTTTTTTCTTCAAAAATATTTCCGTATTCGGAAAACATTCTTTCTGAGAAAACTGAAGATGCTTGTGTCACTAGCCATTTTAGAGCAATTTTCTTGAGAGATGGAAAGGATTCTTCATTTTTCCAAATTTCAAGTGGAGATAGTCGTCTGTCTGATATGTTTTTTTTTGCATATTGCTCAATTTCCTCTGCTATTTCTGCGAATGAAGCCATCTTACGGCTTTTTTTAAACTTTTTCTCACCAGGTATCTTTTCTGAATTTTCTTGTGTTAGTTCCCTGAAACAAGCAGAGAGTGGATCATCATCAAACTTTGCCTTTTTTCTTCCTGTTGAGGAGGAAGAAGAATTAGAATCGTCGCTGCTGTGAGCCTGTTCTTCAAAATATTTATCTCTAATTTTCTCTAGGTTGTTTATTTCATTTATTTCTTCAATTAACCATGTCTTAATATTTTCCTTTTGTTGATCTTTGAAAAACAAAAATTTAAGTCGTGGATCAATGACAGTTGCTAGAGCATACTTCCGATTTGTTAAGACATTTAGACACTTTCTTTTTTCATTGCTTTCATTGGCAAAAAATCGTGACCGCAATGACTTCAACAGTTCATCTTTTGTAGTTTGGACTCCTTGATCATCCTGGCCAATTTTTGAAAGAAACCTTTCAAGCACGCACATGTTTGGGATAACAGTAGAGAGTAAACTATATTCTGTACTCATTTCTTGGGTGAGTTTAAAAAATGGCTGTAAAAGCTTTAAAAGATTTTCAATCAAGTACCACTCATTAGATGAAATAACAAGTAATTCACTATGATCAGCAAGGTATATTTGAACTGATTTTTTCAACTTAACCATACGTTCTAGCATCAAATAAGATGAGTTCCAGCACGTTAAAACATCTTGTACCAATAGAAGAGGAACATGACCCTGTTGTGTTTGGAGAGCTTTAAATTCAGAAGTAGCCAGTGGGGAGTAGTTAAAATGTGTCACTAAACGTCGACACTTTGCCAAAAGATCTTTTATAGATCATTGAGCCATTAATGCATCATTCACCACTAGCTGTAGCAAATGAATTGAACAGTGAACAGAAGGTATTTCCGCAAGGTCACATCCCAAAGCTATGTTAGAAGCTCCATCTCTGACCAATATATTACGCCTTGATCTGTCAATATTCCATGATTGCCACATAGATTGCAATTTGTCCGCTATATTAATTCCTGTATGCGATCCTGAAAAATGAGCTGAATGCAATACTGCATTACAATGAGTGTAGTCATTCATGATCCAATGACCTGACAAGGAAATGAATGATTCATTTGAAGAAGAGCAGGTCCAAATATCGGAAGTGAAGCTAATGTATTTCCCTTCTTTCAATTTATTCATAACAATTTCTTTGAGTTCTTCATAGATTTTGGGTATGACTTTTTCTGAAAAATATGTTCGATTTGGTAGCAAATACCTTGGCTGTACGTGGGCCATCAGTCCTATAAAGCCATCTTGTTCAACTAAACTAAAAGGATGGTTGTCCAGTGCCATCATTAATCCTATCTTTTTATGTAAAGCTTGAGCTTTTGAGTCATTTATATCCCATAATTTCTTAAAGGAAAAACTTTCTTCTAACGTGAGTTGCTTTTCCATGGCAACTAATTTTTTCTCCTTCGGAGCCATTGAGGTGGTCGCTATAGGTTGATTTTGATTTTCAGATGATTTGTTAAGTTGAGACACTTCTTTATATTCTTTTGAATGCAGCATCTTTGCATGATTGTGCAAAGGTTTTGTGCTATAGCACCTAGCACCCAATTTCTCTGATCCCCTTTTAATCTGTTTGGAACATAGGGAGCAAATAGCTATCGTTGGATTAGTCTCATGTATTGTAAATATTTTCCAAATAAAACTAGCCATTTTAGGGGGTAAATAATGTTAAAATATTGCTGTAAGCCTATAACTAATACTAACTAGCTATATAGCTATATGATTTAGGCAATGAAACAATCCTGAAAAGGATAAAATATAGGTAATTAGTAAAGTTATTGAAAGATAGCTATAATTTACATCAAATAGTGATTAAAATTTGATAGTATAGTCAATTAGTCAAGTAATAGCTAAATAATAATATATAAAAAATTATGAATTATTTGAATGATATTATCCGGTATCCGGCCGGATATCCGGCCGGATATTTTTTTTTATTATCCGGCTATCCGGTATCCGGCCGGATAGTAAAAAATACTATCCGGCACACCCCTATTAATTATGCAGAAGTACCAGATGAATGGAAAAAAGCTAATGTAGTACCCATTTGCAAAAAGGGTAGTAAGAAGGAGGTAGGAAATTATAGGCCTGTTAGCTTGACATCATTGGTAGGAAAGATAGCTACCTGAAAGAATAATATTCAAGATCATTTAGAGAACTTTAATCTTATTTCAAGTTCACAACATGGATTTAGATCAGGAAGGTCTTGTTTGTCTAATCTCTTAGATTTTTTTAGAATTTGTAACTGATCAGGGAGATAATGGAAATGATGTAGATATTATTTATTTGGATTTTAGTAAAGCATTTCACAAGGTTCCACATAGGAGGCTTCCATATAAATTAAGAGCTCATGGTATATTAGAGTCAGTTTTAAATTGGGTAGAAAAATGGTTAGAAGACAGAGAACAGAGGTTAATTCTAAATGGTCATGAATCTGGGTGGCAGAAAGTGAAAAGTGGGGTACCACAGGGATCAGTTTTGGGTCCATTACTCTTTATTTTATATCTCAATGATTTAGAGAAAGGAGTAGGTTGTAAAATTTCTAAATTTGCAGATGATACAAAAGTAGTTGCTCCAGTTACAAATGTAGGAAATTCTTGTAAACTGCAAAAGGATCTTGATAGATTAGTCGTTTGGGTTAGTAAATGGCAGATGAAATTCACTGTTCAAAAATGCAGTCATGCATTTTGGTAGAAATAATGAAAACTTTAGTTATGAGATGGAAGGAAACTGGTTGGAGAATGTTAAAAAGGAAAAGGATCTTGGCATTATAGTTTGTAGTGATCTAAAATTTTCTAAGTAGTGTTTAGAGGCTAGAAATAAAGCAAATAAAATGCTAGGTATAGAAATAAAGCAAATAAAATGCTAGGTATTATTAAGAGGAATGTTAGTTACAAGAGTAAGGAAGTGATCTGTAAATTATATAATTCTTACATTAGGCCTCACTTAGAATACTGCATTCAAGCTTGGTCCCCTCACCTTAAACATGATATTGACATGCTTGAAGGTGTGCAATGTAGGGCAACCAAGCTTATCCCTAACCTAAGAAGTTTGGAATACAGGGATAGATTAAAGGAATTAGGTATGTTTAGTTTTGAGAGATGTTGTATGAGGGGAGATATGATACAGATGTTCAAAATGTTTTCAGGTTTGGACAATTTAGATGTACATAACTTTTTCTCACTAAATGCTGATGGGATAACTCATGGGCATAATAAGAAAATTAAAAAACAGACTTGTAGACTTGAGCTATGAAAATACTTCTTCAGTCATTGAGTAGTAGATTTTTGGAATGACATGCTGTATGATGTAGTAAACAGTAGTACATTAGTTAATTTTAAGAAAAATTTAGACACTTTCATGAGTGAGAGAGATAGTTTGCAGATTGTATATAGTGTATATTCTTTGCTTCAGTTATATAGGCTACTATGGTGGTAGTAAATAGTTGTATATTAATTAGCTGACTTGAGTTTGACATCTTGCAAGATTTTATTATTATTAAAAAATGTAGCTCATGATTTGGATTACCTCGATGGGCCCGAGTGGCTTCATGTTTTCCAAATGTAACGTAATGTAATGCAGTATTCTAAGTGAGTCCTAATGTAAGAATTAGGTATATAATTTACAGATAACTTCCTTACTCTTGTAACTGACATTTCTCTTAATAATACCTAGCATTTTATTTCCTTTATTTCTAGCCTCTAAGCAGTTTACAAAATTTTTGGTCACTGTAACTATATTGTCAAGATATTTTTCCTGTCTAACATCCTCTAACCAATTTCCTTACATCTCATAACTAAAGTTTTCATTACTTCTACCAAAATGGATGACTTTACATTTTTTAACATTGAATTCCATTTGCCATTTACTACCCTAGGCCACTAATCTATCAAGATCTTTTTGTAGATTAAAGAATTTTCTATATTTGTAATGGGCAACTACTTTTATCATCTGCAAATTTAGAAAATTTACTATCAACCCCCTTCTCTAAATCATTTAAATATAAAATAGAGTAATGGACTTGTTCCGGAAAATCTAGAGAACCCACCTGAATTTAACTCTGGAAGCAGTTCTTTCTATGGTAAGAATCCAGTGTTACTGGCAGGCCATGAAGTAAATGAAGATTGACCAAACTGAAAGGCAGGAAACAAGGTTGTCCTCAAAGATCTTTTCCCAAGCAGTGCACTGGACTTCAAGTTAGCAAGGACCATTTGTAAAATGGCAAGCAAGCAGTGTGCACTGGAATTTTAAGGGGTGGCTGCAAAATGTGTTCAGATAGATAGAGAGAGAAGACTTTAGGATGAACAAGAATGAACAGAAATAAAAAGCACAGTACAAGCAAGACCTATGCTACTGAAAATTAATTCAAAAATTTTCCCTTGACTTGAAAACTACCAAATTTAGTAAACGTTATTCCAGTGTATAACTTTTAGCTTGCCTTATTTCCTGTGATAATGAAATGTGGAAAACTTTTATTATAAAGGGTAATTCATTTGCTTCACTAGAAATAAACCCTTCAAGACAAGACTTTGAAGCTTGACTTTGCCTGAGAATTTTAATCTTGAACTGACACTGAGTACTAATGGGTTACTATTAGAGATGGAACCCGGTTTTAAAAAAACAGTTTTTAACTGGTGATCAAAATTTTTAATCAGCAAAACCAATGATAAGAACCAGTTTTCACATTTTTGCACAAGTCTCTGATCACTTTGGTCCATTTTCTATGAAAGAAACGTTTCCAAACGTTTAAAAACATAGTAATTATGTTTTGTATCATTTCATATCATTTTTTGGTTGTTTATAAGTGTAAATAATTGATGCTTCAGTCTTAAATGTTATGTCGATGATTGCACATTGATCATTTAAGATTCTAAGATTTAATACCATACTCCATCATGTCAAAGAAATCAAATGCTTGGTATCATTTCACTCGTAAGAATAAAGAAGAAGCGGAGTGTATGACATGTCACAGAGTTTTAAAGTGTTGTGGAGGTTCTACTTCAAGTTTATCATCCCATGTGAAAAATATTCATGGCATAAACATCAACCAGATTAATCAGCCATTGAAGAAACAAAGAACAGTGGAAGAGTTTGTGCAAAAAAAGTCCATAGAAGAGGAAATTTCGAAACTTGCTTGTGTAGATGGACTGAGTTTCCAATCAATTGCTAAAAGTGAATTCATTCAAGAAAGCCTAAGAAAGATAAAATACAACAAGCCTCGTCCAACTTCCCATAATGGTGTCAGAAAAATGGTGCTTAGTTTTTATGAGAAAAAGAAACATGAATTGGTCAACTACTTCAAGAATCAGGTGAGACAAGGAATCTGCTATTCATTAACTGTGGATGAGTATACATCTTTGCAAAACCAAAGATATATTAATGTTCATGATGAAAATCAACATTGGTCTCTTGGTCTCATGAAAATAAATGGTTCTCTCGATAGCACTAAAACTATTGCAATCATTAGGAAAAGATTGGAAGACTTCGGCTTGGACCTAGATAAGTATATTGTGGGTTGCACCACCAACGGTGCCTCAGTAATTGTCAAATTTGGAAGAGAAATAGTACCTGATCACCAGCAATGCATTGCACATGCTATACATTTTGCAGTTTCAGATATCTTGTATTAAAAAACTGCTGAAAATTAATTTTAAGGGGAAAGTGACCCTACCCCTGAAGGTGAAGCCATTGAAGAAGATGAACACTCTACACATGAGTTAAGCGAAGATGAGTGTGAAATTTTATGCACTGATACAATTTTTGAGTCTGACAGATGACATAATTGTTCTTCCAAAACTTCAAGAAGATTACTTAAAAGTAATAAATAGGTGAGAAAAATCTGCCTCATATTTCGAAAGTCTCCTTTGAAAAATGAGAGATTGCAGGATTTTGTCAAAGATGAATTTAATGGAAAGGAAATGAAGCTTATCCTTGACTGTAGAATGAGGTGGAACATCTTTTGGCCATGATAGAAAGATTTTTGAAACTCAAAAATTTAATTCCAAAGGCCCTCAGAGTGATACACTCAACAGACTATTTCAGATGAAGAATGGAATGCTCTAAAGAGCCTCTTTGACACGCTTCGTCCACTGGAAATTGTTTGGAGGGACTCTGTTCCAAAGATGCAAATTTGCTCAAAGCTGAATCTTCCATGAAGTTCATTTTGGATAAATTTGAAAGCAAAAACAATCCTTTAGCTTTTGAGCTACATCAGTGTCTCATTGATCGCTACTCATCGAGAAGACAAAAAGAAGCTGTCGCCTTGCTGAGTTTTCTCCACAATCCCAAGGTCTTGAAAAATGAATCATCAGCACCATTCCTCTTTTCTTCAAGACAAGCACTTAAGAAGTATGCGGATCATACATTTAAGAAGCTTTTTCCAGAAGCTTGCCAGATTTCAGAAACAGATGACCAAGTCTAATCAATTGCTTCAAAACTCGAAGATTCACAGTGCAACTGAGGTCGTGAAGTAAATGATGATGATCAACTTATGAACAAGTACATGTGTGAGATGAACAAACTGAAAATTAAACCCAAGATTCTTCCGAGACCTTTGACGTAAACAATGAATTAAAATATTTTGAAGCTACTTTGAATAGAAGCAAAAATTTGGATCGAATGTATGAGGCATTGCTTACAATAAAAGCCACCAGCGTAGAGTCCGAGAGTGTGCTTTCAGCTGCTGGTTTATTCATCACAAAGATTCGATCAAGAATGTCAGATCAGACACTTAATGCTCTTTGTTTTCTCATGTTACACATACTTGATTGAATTAATTAAAACCTTATTTCTGTTTAATATTTTGATCATTTACCTCCCTAAGAAGCATACAGAATCCCATTGGTAAAAACTGGTTTTACACTTTTTTGTTATTTTCCAGCCCTAGTTACTATGCTCTTTTTAATTTAGGCCCACCTGTTTCAGAAGATACTTTTCAATATTGCTAAATATAATATATTTCTTCAGGCTAACTTTGATCCCCCCATCATGTACCACAACTGATATTTAATGATTTGTAGAAAGCAAACTAGAAAATTAAGTTTTTCAGTTTTATTTATAACCAGATTTTATAGAACAACATGAAACCTCCCATTTCTAGACTTGAACAAAACCTTAACTTTAATTATTTACAATTTATTCTGGAGGTTCCAGACATTAAGAAACTTTAATCTTTAATTAAATGATGATGGAGTTAATAAAGTTAGTTATGATAATGGATCTAATAGTTATGATCATGAATTATGGAGTTATTGAGTTAATTAACTCCATAATTATGAAGTTAATAAAGTTAGTTATGATAATGAATCACTTCTGGATCTGGATCCAGAAGTGATTTGTCTTTCCTTGTGAACAGGCATGTTTTATCGAGTGTCCAGTGTTATCAATTGAATAAGTTGTTTCAGTGAAAGTAATTTAAAAAAAAAAGTGTTCAGTGCCTTTTTAACTAAATTACCTCGTGTTACTAATTATTTATAACCGAATATATTTTATTTACTGACTATTTATTACTATATTTACTTGATTAAACGAAGTAAAGTGCATATAGCTTGTTTTGCAGTGTTTGAGAAGTGTGAAATTCCAATCATGTAGAAAACTTGGTCTAATAATATTGATTTTGTTTTGCTAAGGATAAGCAATCAGGGTGTGGTCACCCTCCATGGGAAAAAATTGGTTGAACAGCTGGCAGATAAGTTATTTTTTAATATTAATTTACAAACACTAGTAATTTAATTAATAGCATGGCATCCCCAACAAGTACATGCAGTCAGTGCAAAGCGAAGTTTGTTGCTTATGCATTTAATTTAGCCAATAATAATGATCAATTAGTTGCAGATGGTGCTCAAACATGGATTTGCTGAAGAATGAGCTACAGTGCGGGTCATTCTCTGTCAGATCAACCAGTGCCTAACACCCTCATCTCTCAGATTTTGCTGAAATTTGGTTTATAGGGAGTTTGTGGGCCCTGAATCCATTTCTGAAATTATAAGGTCAATCCGACCAACGGTTCAAGAGATATGACCTCGGGAAATTTGAGGTCACTTGCGAGGTCACTAACATTTGGCGACCCATAACTTGGGTAATAATGGTCACAATTATATAAAAGTATATATATTTAGAATCAGAAAACGACAAGGAATCCAAATATGCAAGTTTTAGAACTCTAGGTTGAAAAATAAAAAAGTTACACTGTAACCAAAATTTGAGGTCACGATTTGACCTCTGGGGTATCAAATGAGAATTTTTTTTTAAATGTAAAAAATGAAGGCATAGGCATTGGCTATTAGAATCAGCAAAAAAAAGTTTGTTTATGTTAGTACTTTTCATGTAACTAACATATAAGTGAACACCATATTCATAAGTTGTGCGTCAATTCTACCTATTTTTTCACACTTAAGCTCATAATTTGACCTATAGAAATTAAAATTACATTTTTTTATAGATATAAAAACAAAGGCAAAAAATGTAAAATTGTATTTCACTGCTAATCTACACTGGCAATAATAGTTATAATAGTGAAAGGGGAAGACCTACTTAGAGGATTCATGTGCTAGCCTAATACAATTTTTGCATGCTCGATGCTCTCATCAATTTCTTTTTGTGGAAAAATGTATTGAATTCTGCTGCCTCCTCTTAGGGTAGGACAACTCATTACAGTTAATATATGATGTCCTGGCACTGCACATGAATCCTTGTTTGATGGATAATAATATGCACTTGATCCTGATGACCCAGAGGGATGTAGAAAGTTCACAGTGAAATCATCAAACTCTTCACAATATTCCTCCACAATTCCATACCAAACTTGCATGTCATAAATGCAGCCAACATACTCTCCTGGTTTGACACATTTTAGGTTACCAAGCATTGCAGGTTCATTAGTAAAATGACTTTTCCTTATTCTTTTCTTTTCTCCAATGCCACTTGAAATGGGATACACCATCAGTTCTTCCTTGTTAGGGGAACAAATCTATGATATTTCTGAGTTCCAGGAATAGCCCTACTATCCTTGAATCGATGTTCCAACCGTTCTTCTGCATCTTTCAAATCAGCTGTAGTTACAAAGAAAAAATTTATCTTCTTGCTCAAGTTTTCTTCACAAAACTGAAACATGTGTTCTGGTGTAAGAATTTGCCTCTCTGTAGTTCTCTGCAAACTGGCATGAGCAGTAGATCTTTTCACTGTTCCTCCAATCCCATCACATGCATTTTTGCCATGGGATGTAGCAAAGAAGTGCCATTCACAAGACAGACCAAAATCCTCTTCATGGTAACAGAGATTTGTGAAGTTGTATCTGTTCTTATATTGGCCAGCACATCCATCTGAGAAATAGTGCACCTTCTTCAATTGTGGGCATCTGAATTTAACATATGTCATAAGCTTCAATATGAATGAGTAAACCATTATAGTGTTGTGTTTTAGTGATGCAGATAAGAAACAGACACTAAAATGGCTAAGTTCCTGGTCTGCAGATGATCTATAATAGATGACAAAAGGGTGAACTGTACACTGTGAATTGTCCCAGTGAAACCCTTGGGCAGCATCCTGGACAATGAAAGAATAATTCTCAGAGAAATCACCTACTATAACTACCTCGCTCTGAGGTGGTAGTGTTTCTTTCAACTGCTTGAAGTACTGTGATTGTTGCTGAGCAACAAAGTGATGACGAACCATGCGGGATATTTTCATGCTTAGGGATGATAAGTATTCATGAAGTGGCTCCACCTTATCAACCATTGTACAACGGTCAACAGTCACCCATTGCTTGTAAGATATTTCATTTGGAGCTGATTTCACACTGTCAAGTAACTCAAGAAAATCCAGGACACCCTCTTCTCTTGGGCAATCATTGCAAAGTTGCATCATGCAAGTCTCTCTTTCTGTACTGCAGACACTGTAATCCATAAGATCCTTGTATGAAAGACCTCTTTCTCCCAATGCAGCCAGCTGCAATTTTGGATTTTGATGGTATGTGCAGACACAGACAGAATGAGTCCCACCACTACCGGCAAGCACACAATATGATGGCCGTAATTTTGCAAATGTGGAAAATCCTATTTTGGGATTCTTTTCATCATTTTTATATAGTTCAAACATCTCTCTTAAATTCCCGAGGACCAATCGTTTTTGCACCTTCATTGCACCTTCAGCACTGATAACTTTCACGCAATCCTTTTGGCCAGGACACATACGACTAACCTCTTCTGACTCATAGAATCTTCTAGCTATATCTTTGTGTTCTTCAGATATCACTTTTCCTTTGCTCATTAGTGGAATCTTCGGAAGGATTCCATGTTCTGATTTAAGTGAACGGCTTCTTTTCACCATGTATGTTGTAGTTTGAAAGAAACTAGCTGTTTTTTCAATTGTGTATGGTGAGAGTGTCAATATTTGTAGTTTGTGATGGTGACATTTGCTCTCCAGGAATGACTGTTTCAATTCATTCATTAATTTGTCTAGATGTTTTTCAGATTTAGTTTCAGGTTTTGAAGTATCACTTACCTCCTCGGTAATTTGAACACCATAACTGAGTTCTAGCCTCTCCTTCAGGTGTTTCTGAGCAGATGATAGCTTACCACGAGCCTTGCGCTTTTTCTGGCTTAATGACAGCCCTTCTGAAAAGAACAGAAAAAAAAGGTTTCACACACCTGAATATTAGTAATTAAATATTAATTATAGTACCTTAAATGCTATATAATTGGCTATATAGTAGATCAAACAGACCTTGTAGTAAAGTATAAGTTATTATATTAATTTATTACTTACTTTTTTTAACTGGTGTTTGGTCCAGAAATGCTAGAACTGGTTCAACTGAAGTTGAAGGATTTTCCTTTATCAAGCAATCACTGTCATTGTCCAGATCTTGAATTGAAGAGATGTTACTCAAGCCACTGATAGTAGATGATTCATTTGAATCCTGCTCAGACTCGTTGTTTTCAGTGGTACTAAGTATAGTGGGGTTTTTCATTATCAGTGTCCAGCAGTTCACACACAACAATGAGTCTTTTTTCACTCTTCCAGCACATTTTTCAACAAGTACATCAGTCACTTTTCTAAGATTGATTGTTATGCGTTTCTTGTGTTTTTGAATAGGGTCCTGGCAGTATTTCAAGTGCCGAACCATTGTATTTTGATCTGTAAAGATATAGGATTTACAATTAGGTAATATATATTTTTTAGAAAATATATAGCTATACACACTTAATATTTTAGGCCTTGATAGTCTCTGAGGCTCATTAAAACACCATACCCACCAGCCACCCACAGTGCTGGCTGGAACTGTACTAACCTGTAGACAAGGAATTTTGCAACTATCTGTGTTGATTCTGCACTTAGACAAGTAGCAACATGTTTCAACAGGTTTGTTTAGGCTACATGTGAGCTTAGTCTTCCCCTTTCACTATTATAACTATTATTGCCAGTGTAGATTAGCAGTGAAATACAATTTTTATTAAATTCTTGGAGCTTGAGGTCAAATTGATAGCTAAGATATAAAAATTCCTTGAAATGACAAGCAATTTATAAATATGGTGTTCACTTATAAGTTAGTTACATGAAAAGTACCAACATAAACAAACTTTTTATGATTGTTTCTATTAGTCAAGAACTCTGACTTTGTTTTTTATATCTATAAAAAATGTAATTTTAATTTCTATAGGTCAAATTATGAGCTTAAGTGTGAAAAAATAGGTAGAATTGACGCACAACTTATGAATATGGTGTTCACTTATATGTTAGTTACATGAAAAATACTAACATAAACAAACTTTTTTTTTGCTGATTCTAATAGCCAATGCCTATGCCTTCATTTTTTACATTTAAAAAAAAAATTCTCATTTGATACCCCAGAGGTCAAATCGTGACCAAATTTTGGTTACAGTGTAACGTTTTTATTTTTCAACCTAGAGTTCTAAAACTTGCATATTTGGATTCCTTGTCGTTTTCTGATTCTAAATATATATACTTTTATATAATTATGACAATTATTACCCAAGTTATGGCTCGCCAAATGTTAGTAACCTCGCGAGTGACCTCAAATTGCCTGAGGTCATATCTCTTGAACCGTTGGTCAGATTGACCTTATAATTTCAGAAATGGATTCAGGGCTCACAAACTCCCTATAAACCAAATTTCAGCAAAATATGAGAGATGAGGGTGTTAATTTCAATTTTTTTTGGTTGATCTGACAGAGAATGACCCAGCATGAGAGGGAGGCCAGAGTGAGGCTTGAAGAAAGGGTGATGCTCCTGATGGCAAAATTAGAATCTTTTGTGCCTTCTGAGAGAAGTTATTCTTCAGTTGTGGCCTCTCCTGCCACAATTTCTACTAATAGTATAAATAGTTCTAACAGCCCTATCTTTTCCCCTAGTTCCCAATCCTTCATTCAAGTGTGTAATGGAGCCCCATTGAGACAAACTAAGACTTGTCTAACCATGATAACAAACGATAAGTTTTCTGTTTTAGGTTTCAAAGACGCTGATGAACCTGAAATAAAACTCATTGGTGATTCCATTGTTTGAAGGCAGCTCGAGGAATTCTGTAGAAGAAACCCCCGTTGTAGGTGCCATTACTGCTACCCTGTTGCAAGGGCGGAGGATATAACTAATAGTGTTGACCAGTTTACAGACCAAACCTCTGAGGACACAATGTATGTTATTCATGTTGGTCCTTTGCTTTGTCCGGAGCGATAGGGTGCGTCCCTCTGTGGCCAATGTGGGAATGCATCCCCAGTGTAAGGGCTTTCTCTGCCCTCGTGGACCATTGGACCTGTTTGGGGACCCCGCTCATCTCCTGCTTCTATTTCTTTCTTTCTCCTTTCACCCCCCTTTCTGGCTTTTTTTTTCCTCCCTGCATTTGGCTTTGTTTTGGACCTTGACTTGACTCTTTCCTAGGCCCTTAGCCCCTGCCATCTTTCATCACGCGTTGGATGAGAGTGGCTGCCTTTTAGGCATGGGGACTGGGTACGGGTTTATATTAGTGATGGGACGATACCAAAATTTTTAACGATTCCGATTCCGATATCACTAAAAAGTCTCGATTCCGATACGATTCTCGATTCCGATTCCGATTCCGATTCTCAATATTTTTAAATATAATTCTAAACTTGTT
Source organism: Bathynomus jamesi (assembly GCA_023014485.1). Classification (NCBI taxonomy): domain Eukaryota; kingdom Metazoa; phylum Arthropoda; class Malacostraca; order Isopoda; family Cirolanidae; genus Bathynomus; species Bathynomus jamesi. Next base: position 221,447 of record JAJOZX010004791.1, read on the forward strand.
TTTCTGGAAATTGTCATATTTTACTCTGGTAAGATTAACTATTTACATTATGAGTATGGTAATATAAATTATAAATTATAATAGATTGGTTTAAAAATAAAAATCAACTGTAAGTTGTAACAATTCATTTTAATCTTCTTGATTACACATCATGGATATACATGTTTTAATGTATAGCTACAATACAATAAAAATAAAATTTGTTATCCTCTTTCATTTAAATTTTAAAGTTTACATTGCAAAACTGGTTAAACCGTTAAACGAAAACCCCCACACACCTTCCACTTTCCTTTCGTATCACTTTCACTACCGCCACCTCTCTTTTGAAAAGATAATAAATTAATTAATTTTGTTATTAAAAGTTAAAGAATCGTTTTAAGAATCGGAAATCATGGTACAATTCTCTCGATTCCGATTCCTGAAAAATGCTCGTTTCTTCCGATTCCGATTAATCGTCCCATCACTAGTTTATATCCCCTGTGTGACATCTATTGGCGGTGGGACCGAGTGTGCCCACGATTCGCCTTTCCCTTGTTGGAGTCAGTGGTGGCTGGATGCGTGCGGGGGATGAAGCTTCTTTTTGTTTGCTATGGCTTCTTCTCCCCCTTGGCTTACGACTACTGCTTCTCATTCTCGGACTACTACTTCTGTCAACACTCGGGTGGTGGGCAACCAGGCCTTCAAGTCCTCTATCACTAGGAGACCGCATCCTGATGGGGTTGACCCCCCTCTGGAAACGGAACGCTTGCGCTCTCCTTTTCCGTTGTCGACTCCAGCCCGTCCCTTGAATATGCCCTTGAACATACACTCTCTGCAGCAGGGTTTTCGCCCCAGCCCATCTCAGCCGCTTTCGGGCAAGTCAAGTTTAACCCAAGACTTGCCCCCAAAACCCGGCTTTTTGCTCTGCCCGTATGTCCCCCCTCACCCGCCGTCGGCCCACCTCCCGACAGAGAGCCCTGCGGCGGACGGAGAAGTCGGCATTCACGGCCATTCTATCGACCGTTGGATATCCCAGTCAACTTCGATTCTACAGCCTCCCTATCCTTTCCAGGTATCCACAAATTCCTGGTGATCTGGCCTACCTCTGGGTCCCTTCCGTCCAACTCTGAACGGTCGTTCCAGGCGATCCGAACCCGCAACAACTCCAGCCGCTATGATGTACGACCACAGAGGGATGGCTCCCTCCTCATAAAATCACGCTCAGCCGCAGAGACGAAAGCCCTACTATCCCTCACAGAGGTCCTTAGATGCTCAGTGTCCGTTTCCCCACACCCTCGCCTGAACCAGAGTCAGGGCATTATTTACGCCACCCGCCTATTGTCGATCGCAGTGAACGAGCTCCTGGAGGACCTCGCACCCCAGGGTGTCACTAAGATTATTGCTTCACATCCCGACAGGGAGGCACCCCCTCCCCTACCCCGCGTCTGCTTCTTACCTTCAATACCTTAGTCCCTCCTAACCGTATTGTATGGGGTATGGGAGACCGCACGTCATACGAGTTTTCTGTCCGCCCATACATCCCAGACCCGACCCGTTGCTTTAAATGCAACAAGTTTGGACACGTAGACTCAGTTTGTCGGCAGCTGCACCAACTGTGTGTTCATTGCGGACAAATCGCTCACCCTGACAGGTGCCCCAACACACCCAAATGCTTCAATTTTAAAGGCGTACACCCCTCTTCATCCCTCGAATGCCTGTTCTTCAGGTTCGAGGAGGAGGTCCGAGGCCTGCAGGTAGCGGACTTCCTTAAACCCCGGTGTCTTACGCCGCTGCCCTCGGCTCTGTCATCTCGGCACGCCACCCTGGCCTGCCGCTGACCCCCCCCCCCCCCTCGACCACTGCTCCCCATCCCTCCCAAAGGGAATCCTCGCAGGACCCGACGGCCTCCTGTCCCCCCACCATCCTTTCTCTTCACGCACCTCGCCTGCCACAGATTCCCCAGGAGTCTGGGACGAGGACACCCAGGCCCCATCCACCTCGAACCCTGCACACGTCCGAACCTACCGCCCGGAGCGAGTCGCCAGACCCTCTGGCCTTTCAACGTCTCTCTCCCTCTTCCCCTAGATCTAAGAAGACGGCTCGGACCCTCACACCGCCCACTTCGTCTACAAGACCATATCTCCCCACCGCGGAAGTCCCACCAATCTACCCCCACAGACTCTGACAATAGTTGCCGAATTACATGACCTGCCCCCCACGACGAGATCCAATCTGGACAACATCCTCTTCCCCGAGAACCCACTAGATACAGCTCTGGCGCAGCTACACGGTGTGGCCGAGGGGAGCTCGGCCACGCCCATGAGTCTTATGGATCTGCCCTTGCCTCCTGGTGCCATTTTTTCCACCCTCCACAAGGGGCCCCTCCTTGTTAGCCACCCTGAGCACGTCCTCCCCCCCCACCTGCCTGGTCCTTCTGGTACCCCCTATCGCCACCCAGGGTCCGCCGTGAGTCCCCGGACGAACGGGGAGGCGCCACTTTGGCAAATAAAGCGCCCCCTCCTGGCCCGAACACAGAAGCCCACCAAGACACTTCTCACCCTCTCAGCCCACGACGTTCTCCTAGCTGCCGTGATCCACGCCTCCGGTCTCGCTCGGCCGACTCGACCCCGCAATCTCCGCGGAGATCGAATGGCCGACCGATTCCTTCTCTGGTGAACGGCAGATACCCAGCCATGCTCCTGACCTTTTCTTCACCTTCGCGAACCCCAGATCTCCCGTCACACTCCAACCTCCTAGCACCTACGCCTTTACCCATCCCCCCTCATCAACTAATGGATCCTCCGAAAATTACAACAGTGTACTGGAACTGCAGAGGAATATTCGCGAACTACGAAGGCCTTAATTCCTTGATTGCCACTTCCCGTCCGATGTATGTCTGTCTCTAGGATCTAATCCTCGGCACCAGGCCCATGCACTGCCCTACTGGATATTCCTATATCGCCACCCCGTCTCCTACCTACACTCGAAGGGGGGCTGCCATTTTCATACACCACGCAGTCCTCCCCTTCCACAACCTCTCTATCCGGTCCCTGTTACAGGTGATTGCTACCCGGCTTTCCCTGGATAGACAGTATACCGTCTGTTCAATATACCTCCCTCCTCACGCTCAAGTCTCCCGCGATGACCTGGTGGAGGTGGTACAACAACTCCCCAGGCCCTATTACTGGGCGATTTCAATAGTCGCCACCCTTGTGGGGCGACACACACTCCACCTATATGCCCCCAACCCTGATTACTGTGATGACCGAGCTCTCCTTCGAATGCCTCAGTGATGGCTCTCCTACATTCTATCATGCCACCACCTGCACGCCATCCTGTATAGACTTGTCCTTCGTTTCGACAGATGCCCTCCTAGATTTTACATGGCAAGTCCTCCAAGAGGACTACGGAAGTGACCATTTCCCTGTTCAACTCACGCCCAATTGATCCGACCAGACTGTTCGGGTACCGGAAAGGTGGATTACTGCCAAAGCGAATTGGTCCCGCTTCCGCGACGATATATATACAACCCTTACGACTGCCTACTTCCCATCCTCCGACGAGTGCATCGCATACTTCGAGTCCGTCGTTGTAGCGGCTGCGTGCACTAGCATCCCACGATCCTCCGCCTATCCCCGCGCCCGACGGGTGCCTTTGTGGACTCCGGAGTACGCGGAGGCCGTACGCGCCAAGAAGAAGGCTACTCGGCGCTTCTACCGTACGCGACTCCCCATCCATCGCACGGATATGCAGCGGGCCAGGGCCATCGCCCGCCGTACAATGAAGACAGCGCGCCGAGCTTCTTGGAGTGCCTTTGTGTCCGGCGTCACCGCCACCACACCTTCGGCTACCATCTGGAAGAAGGTACGGGGTGTCGAGAGGCGACATGTCCCCTCCCGACCCCCGGTCCTCCGGACTAACGATGGACTTCTATGCGAGCCCAAATCGGTGGCAAACCACCTAGCTTCTACCTTCGACGCCGTTTCTTCCTCCGCAGTTAGTTCCCTCGTACTCGCCCCAAACAATAGTTCCTCTTCTCCGTCCCTAGACAGCACCTACAACCGGTTGTTCACCATGTGTGAACTACAGGCGACACTGGCCTCTCGACGATCCCTTTGTCCCGGCCCGGGTGGTATTCCGTACAGCATGATCCAGCACATCCACCCTACCTTACAAATTTTCCTGCTAGATCTGTACAACCGCGTATGGATAGAGGGCGCCTTCCCCTCCAGGTGGAGGGAGGCCCACGTCATCCCTATCCCCAAACCCAGCAAAGATTCCCTCGATCCCACAAACTACAGACCAATCACCCTGACGTGTTGTGCCTGCAAAATCTTCGAAAAAATGGTCGCTACGTGACTATCGTTCTTCCTTGAAAATAGTAATTCCTTCCCGGCTACCCAGTCCGGCTTCAGACAATTTCGCTCTACCAATGATCCCCTCCTGCTCCTCAGCCAAGACATACAGGATGCCTTCGACAATGGACAGGTCATCCTATCAATTTTTTTTTTGACATCCAGAAGGCCTATGACATCACCCGTCGGGCAATGATCCTTAGTCAGCTCCGACATCTAGGTCTCGTCGGAGCCATGCCGACCTTCATCAGGGGCTTCCTTTCCTCCCGAACCTTTAAAGTCCGGGTGGGCTCAGTCCTCTTTGACACCTTCGTGCAGGAGGACGGGGTCCCACAGGGAAGCATCCTGTGTTCGATGCTTTTCCATCGTCATGAAAACAGTCTCAAACTGCCTTCCACCCACCATCCGTTCTTCCATCTACGCGGATGACCTTGCGATCTACTTCGCAGGGTGGGAGCCGTCCGTAGTTCAACGGCAAATACAGCTCGCCATCTACCGGGTGGAAAGGTCGGCGACGTCGGTGCATTTTCGCCTCTCCATCCCCAAGTCCAAGTGTATGCTCTTCACCAGAAGAAGACCCGCAACCCTTCCTGTTCACTCTATCACATTATACGGCAATCCTCTTGAGGTGGTACCCTCCACGCGATTTCTCGGCGTAACTCTAGACCAGTGGTTCCCAAACTGTGTTCCGCGGAACCCTGGGGTTCCACAGAGGCTTAACAAAGGTTCCGTGACACGATTTTAATCAGGTCTAATTAAAGTCCTAATATTTATACATAATTTTACCTTCTGGCTTTTTGTTAAATAATATTTTATATTCTTCTTCTGACTTGAAATGGCTCCATTGTGGATTTGGGATCACTAAGCGAAATTCATTAAGAAAGTATTTTCCAAAGTCGTAAGACCCACTCACTTGGCTGCGCAACCCATTTATTGATTCGAATATTTTGAAACAACAAAATCTTCCAATAAATGAAAAAGAGCAGCTAATTGATATTTCAACTGATCTGACACTCAAAACAACTTTTGATAAGGATTCGTTGTTGTCTTTCTGGATAAAGCTTTTAAATCAATATCCCGATCTTACAAAACGAGCAGTGAAGAATCTCCTCCCCTTTGTATCAACTTATATGTGTGAGGCTGGATTTTCTCGATATATAGCGACCATAAATAAGTACCGTAATAAGTTGGATGCAGCAGCGGATATGCGCCTGCAACTGACCAACAACAAACCAAATTTCCAACAACTCTGCTGCACTAAACAAGCCCATAAATCACATATTTTACAGCTCTAAATCTAATATATATATATATATTTTTTTTTTTTTTTTTAGTTCAGGAAGAACCGATTCGCCTCTATTTAAAGGGCATATCTCAGCGGAAAAACAAAGAAAAAGTGAGAGGAAAGACAGAGGAAAAAGAAAGGGTGGAGGGGACAGTCGAAGTGGAAAAAGACCAAGGATGACAAGGACTGCAGGGTCGAGCCCCATCATCCTTGGGTGCTAGGGCCGGGAGGGCGCACGTGAAACCTCCAGGAACAAGCACGTACAAACGAGCACAAAGAGCACTCAAGAGCACGAGCTTAGAACCCCCTTGCGGGGATATATATATATATATATATATATATATATATATTATATATATATATATATATATATCCCCGCAAGGGGGTTCTAAGCTCGTGCTCTTGAGTGCTCTTTGTGCTTGTTTGTACGTGCTTGTTCCTGGAGGTTTCACGTGCGCCCTCCCGGCCCTAGCACCCAAGGATGATGGGGCTCGACCCTGCAGTCCTTGTCATCCTTGGTCTTTTTCCACTTCGACTGTCCCCTCCACCCTTTTTTTTCCTCTGTCTTTCCTCTCACTTTTTCTTTGTTTTTCCGCTGAGATATGCCCTTTAAATAGAGGCGAATCGGTTCTTCCTAAAAAAAAAAAAAAAAAAAAAAAAAAAATATATATATATATATATATATATATATATGGAGTTGGGGTTCCGCGAAATAAAAACAAGTCTGTAAGGGTTCCGACAGTTAGTAAAGTTTGGGAACCGCTGCTCTAGACCAACGGCTCAACTGGGTTCCCCATCTCAAGCACCTGAAGCAATCTCTCCGGCGTCCCCTCGCTCTCCTAGATCACCTCTCCCACACCACATGGGGCGCAAACCGACGCTCTCTCCTTCGCCTTCACACTTTCATGGTGCAGTCGAAGCTGGACTATGGCAGTGTAGTATGCGGTTCAGCCTCCAACACCTGCCTCCGTATCTTGGACCCGGTCCTTAATAGAGGCCTCCGCCTCGCCACTGGTGCTTTCCTCTCTTCCCCAGCCTCCAGCCTCCGAGTGGATTGCAATTACCTCTCTCTCGCCCTCCGACGGGGTCTGCTCCTCATGAGGACATACCTCCGTGCACAGAAGCTACCTTCTTCGCTTCTGTGCCGGGCGGTTTCTGAGCTCCCTCCCCAGGGATGGAGCTGGCACTTTACTGAAGCGGTCTGCTCTTTCCTTGACCTTTCCAACATGCCCGCCCCCTCAGTTATCCCCATTTCATACAGCATCTACCCCCCCCTGGCTCCTCACCCCTATCAAGTTTTGCAGGGACCTGTGTGCTCTACCTAAGACTACCACGAGCGCTACGGTATACCGGTCACTTCCGAAAACACGCAACCCAACACCCGGACGCAGTCCCCATTTATACAGATGGTTCCCTCTCGGAGGCTGGTGCGGCCTCCTCAGCGGTGATACTGTCCCAGCTGCTTTCTCGAGGCGTCAGCCTGCCCCGCGAGGTCTCCGTTTTCTCGGCAGAACTTCGCGATTAAGGAGGCCCTCGACATTGTGCGCACCCACTCTGCCAGCTCCTTCGTCATTTATTCAGATTCTCAAAGTGTACTTTTCTCCCTAGAGAGATTTAACTCTCCTCACCTGCTCGTCTGTACCATCCAGCAATCCTTCCGACACAAGACAATCGCCTTCTGCTGGGTCCCGGCACATGTCGGCATCCAGGGTAACGAGGAGGGGGACCGCACGGCAAAGACGGCCTGCTTGCTGCCGGCCTCCTCCCGTCCCCTCCCTTTTTCCGACTTCTTCCCGACTCTCCGCTCCCACTTCCGCTCCATATGGCAACGGGAATGGGACCAGGCCACACAAAACAAACTTCACAAGATCAAACCACAATTAGGATACTGGACCTCATTCCACCGGTCCCGCCATAAAGAAGTAATTCTAGCCCGTCTCCGCCTAGGACACACCCACATTACTCATGGACATCTTATAGCTAAATCGCTAGCCCAGCTCTGCCCTCCCTGCCATGCCCCTATCACTGTCGTACATCTGGTCGAATGCCGAAACCTGTCCGCTCTTCGTCGCAGGTGTTTCCCTCTCGTCCGAAAATCCCATACCCGACCGTCTACGCTCCATACTCGCCGAAGGCCCCCACTTTTCAGCGGAAGCAGTTTTCCTTTTCCTCACTCACTCCCATCTGCTCCATCGTGTCTAAGACCATACCCCTCCTACCCACTATCCAGCAACTGACCCTTTCTCACCCCCCTAGTCTACTATCCCCAACTCAGTAACACCACCCACCCACTGCCTCGCCCAGATATGTACCGCTTTCTTTAGGTACGAATCGGCGGTAAATTAAAGAGGGAAAACAAAATTCATATTGGTACTAATGACGTTTTAAATTCTGGATCGGAAGAGCTGCTGGCTAGGTACAGGGACTTGTTAGAGCCACTAAAGGAAAAAACTAATGAGATTGTTTTAACAGGTATACTTCCTCGAATTATCCAACGTAACGAGTTTTACAGCAAGGAGACCTATATAGGAATGAGTGCATTTTGCGAATTTTTGGAACAGTTTCTACGGCAGGAGGGACTTGTTCCTCGGAGATGGACTTCATCTTAACGACGTTGGAGCTGCGCATTTAGGAAGACTCGTTAACTTCGTTCATGTTCCGTGTGTTTGTCTCTCTTCACATGAAAGTCAAGCTGGTGGCCCCACCTCAAGGCCTGACTTGGTGGAGAAGCGAGTTGCTTTCCTGCGCTCTCCACTGCACATAGCCAGGTACACCCAGCTCATCTGGTACCGTCTTGAGCTAGGCATCGAGTCTTCTCTGAAAGACTTCAACTTTGACTCCTGTAACGTTTCTGAGGTCCTTTGGAAGCTGATTAAAAAGTCTTCGCCACCTGACAACCAACCTAATTTTCTTCAGTGTTGAAGAGGTCCCTTGTCGGGCCTTTAATTTGGGAACACTACACATTCTGCCTTTCCTATTTTCCACTGTTTGAATGGTAATTGGGTTTAGTTTGAGGTTTGGTACCAGTTTTTCGATCATTTTTCATATGTAAATTATGGTATACTTCTCTCTCCTTCTTTTCAGGGAGTACAGATTTAGTTTACATAGTCTTTCCCAGTAGTTGAGCTCTTTGCAGTGAAATGTCTCCAAGTTTCTTCTAGTCTATTACTTTGTTCCTTTTTATATGGGGACGTCAAGACTGAGCAGTATTCAGGTTTTGGTTTAATCAGTGTTTTTAGCAGGGGAATTATTACTGTCCTGTCGCTTCTTTTGAACGTTCTTATACCTGTCCCGCTACTCTTTTTGCTTTGTTTATCGTTATCTGATTTTGTGTTTCGAATGTAGAATCATCGGTCATTATTACCCCCAAATCGATCGCTTTCGTGCTTCTCTGAATTTCCTGTCTATCTGGAACATAATATGCAGTCTGTTTAAGGTTCCTCATTTCTACGATATTTCAAGAGCTGAAATTTCTCAGTGTTAAATGTTATGTTTTTGGCTTCTGACCATTTGTATATTTTGTTCGCGTCTCTCTGCAATGCCTCCACTTCATTTGCATCGCTGATTTTTCTGCTGATCTTTGGATCATCTGCAAAGGATGTTACTATACTGTTGCTGTTTATTCCACTGTCTGTGTCTGTTAGCATGATAATGAACAGGAGTGGGGCCAATACTGTCCCTTGTGGTACTGAGCTGCGTACTTCCGAGTCTGATGATGATATACCTTGAATTTTGACGACCTGTAGACGTTCTCTGAGGAAGTTGTAGATCCATTTTCGCACTTTGCCTGTTATTCCCATATATTTAATTTTGTGTGTTGTTATACCGTGATCACATTTGTCAAAAGCTTTAGCAATATCTATGACCCCCTCGATTAGGTACTCCGGCTTGCCGGGCCGAGGGGGCTCGCACATCTCGTGGGTCTTTGGGGTTTCCTCAACTCCTCGCGGGGTGTGGGCGAAGAGTTACCTAGTTGCGTTTTTTTTTTTTTTTTTTTTTCCCCTTTTTGCTCCCCTTTTTGCTCCCCTTTTTTTCTGTATCTCCCGGAATTTATCTTGTCTTCACTCGGTCTTGGGCCTCTGTCAATTGTCAGGGTGTTCGGAAAGTCACTGTGCACTTATATTTATTTAATAGCATACAATAGTATAACATATATGATAGAGGTTATGGATGGGACCATCAGAACTTATAAAAGGTGTTGAAAGTGATGTCCTTTAACAGCAATACAAGCCTGGACCCGTCTTATTTTATTTTGAAACACCTTTGTCAGTTCTTCATTAATTATATAAATGCACAGTGACTTTCCGAACACCCTGTAGTATCTCCCCCCCCCTCTGTTTGTATTTTGCAGTCTTGGGGTCATCGGGTGCACCCGCTGGGGGGCATCGCTCCGTGGCTGAGCCGTGCTCTGGGGATGGTACGGGCGCCCGGACCGCTGCTGCGTCTGGATTGGGTCTTTGCTAGGCCCTTGACGGACAAATCTCCGGAGAGCCAATCTACTGTTTTTAAAACGACAGTCAGGTTGGGGGTCGGGCAACCCGGGACGTTGGGCCTGCGCCTTGAAGGATGCAGCGGCGGACTGGTGCATTGCCTTGGGTCCGAGGCTGTCTTGTAATTCTATTGTTTATGGGTACAATTTCAAAACTTGAATCCCCCTCCTGTTGACGACTCTGGCCCGCCCTTGGATTTGGATAAGACTTCTACTTCTGGTCGTTCAGCGGCCTCTGCCTCCGCTGGATTGACCTTAAAGCCGTATGGCCCCCTCTCGTCCTCTGCGGCGTCTGGCTCTTGTGGCCGGACTCGTGGTGGCCGTAGGGCGGGGTCGTCGCGGCCCTCGTTCTCTCGCCCACTCTCGGTTACCGTCACACATGGACCTGTCTCTGCTGTTAATTTCTGTCCGTTGACAGGTTCCTTGTTCTCCGCCCTTCCGCTGGCTCCCTTCCGGGCAACTCGGAACGGGTGTTTCAGCGTCTTAAGACGGTGGGGGTTCCCTGCCGTTACGATATCCGCCCTCTGAAGGATGGGACTCTTCTTTTGAAGTCCCGTTCTTCGGGGGTGACTGAGTCCCTTCTACAGTTGCAGAGTTTCTGTGACTCACCATCCGCAACTGAATAGCTGTCAGGGCACCATTTTCGCTTCCCGTCTGCTGTCAATCCCGGTTGGCGAGTTGCAGGAAGATCTTTCCCCCCAGGGGGTAACAAAGGTCTTCCGCTTTTCGTCGCGCCGCGTTGGTGCTCTTACCCCGTCCGCTCGTCTGTTCCTGACCTTTGACTCCCTTGTGCCTCTGGCCCAGGTGTTCTGGGGCGTTGGTGATCGCCGTTCGTGCGAGTTTTCGGTGCGGCCATATGTGCCTGACCCGGTTCGCTGCTTTCGCTGCAAACGGTTCGGCCATGTTAGCTCTGCGTGCCGCCGTGAGAACAAGCTATGTGTCCTCTGCGGTGGGCCTGCGCACCTTCCCCCATGCACGAAGCCCCCGCGGTGCTCGAACTGCTCGGGGGCCCACCCTTCCTCCTCTCGGGACTGCCCCGTTTTCAAGTTTGAATTCGAGGTGCGGTCCTTAAGGACTACCGAATTCCTTAGTGTGCGCGATAGGATCCGTGACCGGGAGCCGCGGCGGGGGTTGTCCTATGCTGCGGCTCTTGGCTTCGGCGTGTCCTCGGGCGCCTACCGGAGTGGTGCCCCCCTTGAAGTTCCGGGGGTTGGTGGTCCTCCTGGCGCCGCGGGACCTTGTCCCTCTGCCTCACTTTCAGTCATCCCGTCTGATTCCCTGCTTACAAGTGCCCCTTCTACCTCCGGCCTTGGGGTCTGGATCCTTGCCTACCCGTCTCGGGTGGGGAAGGTGATGCCCCGAAGGGGAGGAGGAAGCGTCACCGTGGTCGGAGTCCTCCAGACCCGTTCATGATCACTGCTCGCCCTGCTTCCCCTTCTTCACCGGAGGGGAAGCGGCGCGCCGCTCCTAATCCGCTCGGGACCCCCCCCCCCCCCCTATACGGAGGGCTGGTGGGGCGTCACCTCCCGGTGCCCCAACTAGTGTCCGGGTGTCGGTTGAGGTACACTGCCCCATGACACCCTCGATTACTGACTCGGTTCCCACGGTGGACCCGGTCGAGAGGGTCCTGGCCCTTCTTCATGAAGTCTCTCTCCCTTCGGCTCCTGCTGAGTGGTCGGGTCTCTCTCCTGATCTACCTTTCCCATCTGTGGTGGATCTTTCCTCCCCCCTCCGTCAGCACTTGTCTGGTGTGACGAGCTGGGCACGTCTCGTCGTCTCCTCTCCCCCCCCCCTCAGGGGAGCCCCCGTCTGAACTCCCTGTTCCACTTTCCCACTCTCGTTCTACTACGGGTGAGGCAGCTGCGGAGTCTGTGGCTTCCTGTAATCGGGATCCTCGTCTCCCGGGCTTGCAGTTCCATTTTGCATTGGAACTGTAGGGGGCTTTTAGCTAACTGGGAGAACCTTGCCTCCCTGCTGGAGAGCGGGTGGCCTTCCTGCGTTTGTCTCCAGGAGACTATCCTGGCTGTGCGGGGGCTCCCTCGTCTCTCTGGCTATGTTGGTTTCCCTTGCACCCCGGATGAGCACACATACCGGCGGGGTGCGGCTATTTATGTCCATCATTCGTTACCCTCGCGGTGTGCGCCTCTTCGTACTTCCTTGCAGGTTGTGCGGCTCTTTTTAGATCGCCAGTACACTGCCTGCTCGATTTATATTCCTTCCCATGACGACCCTCCTCGCGACGCGGTTCGCGAGTTGGTGTTGCAACTGCCTCGACCGTTTCTCTTCCTCGGGGACTTTAACAGTCGCGACCCGGCTTGGGGAGATGTCTGGTCGACTAATGTTGCTGGTATGTTGCTCTCCTTAATGGAGAACTTTCCTTCACGTGCCTCAATTCCGGCGAACCTACCTATTTTCACGAACCCACGGGTTCATCTACCTGTATTGATCTCCTTGGTGTCCCTCGATGCCTTACTCGATTTTTCGTGGAGGGTGTTGAGGGACTCTTATGGCAGTGATTATTACCCAGTCTGTCTTGAGCCGGTCGGACCGCAGCCGGGTGTCTCGTATCGACCGAGGTGGTGCCTGGCGCGGGCTGACTGGCCATCCTTCAGAGCTCGTTCCGTCATTGCCCGTTCGGTGTTGGACTTTGGCTCCGCGGATGAGAGCTTGGAGTTCTTCGAGCGGGTGGTGATGGGCGTCGCGGATGACTGTATTCCTCGATCTTCCGGTAACCCGCGGACGCGTAGCGTCCCGTGGTGGACTCCAGCATGTCACCAGGCGGTGTGAGAGAGGAAGAGGGCAACGCGCCGCTTCCACCACACCCGGCGCACGGACCACTTGATTGAGATGCGGCGGGCGAAGGCTTTCGCCCGCCGGACTCTCAAGTTGGCCCGTCGGGCCTCTTGGCGTGCTTTTGTGTTTGGCATTTCCTCGTCTACTCCTTCTGCTGCTGTGTGGCGGAAGGTACGTAGTATCGAGGGGAAGCCGGTCCCTGCTCGTCGCCCTGTCCTTCGGGACGGGGACGGCTTCCTTTCGGATCCTACTGCTGTGGCCGATCAGCTGGCCGGGGCTTTTGGTGCGGTTTCCCGTTCGCCTTCAGCTGCGGAACGTCCTTTGTCGGATGTTACGCTCCCGCCGCCTGGGAACGAGCCCTATAACCGTCTCTTTACGATGCGGGAACTTAGGGCTGCCTTGGCAACCCGTGTTCTTCCGCCCCCTGGCCCTGATGACATTCCGTATGACTTTATTTGGAAACTGCACCCGATGGCCCTACACTTCTTGCTGGATCTTTTCAACCGGATGTGGGTTGAGGGGTCGTTCCCTTCCCGTTGGAGGTAGGCGATTGTGGTCCCGATACCTAAGCCGGAGTAGGATCCGGCGGAGGTGGCGGGCTATCGGCCTATTGCCTTGACGAGCTGCTTATGCAAGCTCCTTGAAAAGATAGTGGCCATCCGACTTTCCTTTACACTGGAGTCGCTTGGGTTATACCCCCCGACCCAGTATGGCTTTCGTCGATTTCGGGGTACTCTGGAACCCCTTCTCTTCCTTGGTCATGATGTACAGGAGGCCTTTTCCCGCCGGAATCTTGTACTGGCCGTCTTTTTCGATGTCCAAAAAGCCTATGACACGACCCGTCGGGGAGTTGTCATGGACCGTTTGAAGTCTCTTGGTTTTGTGGGCTTTTTGCCCACATTTATTCGTAACTTCCTCTGCCATCGCACTTTCCGCGTCCGTAATGTGGCGGCCCTATCTGACCTGTATGTTCAGGAGGAGGGGGTGCCTCAAGGGTGTGTCTTAAGCGTCTCCTGCTTCAATTTGGTCATGTCTGCGTTACCGGGGGCCCTCCCGCCCTCAGTGCGTTGTTCCATCTACGCCGACGATCTGGCTGTCTATGCCGCGGGGACGAGTCCCCCCCTCGTGGAGAGGCAAGTCCAACTCGCGGTCAATCGGGTTGAACGTTGGGCGTCGTCGGTGGGCCTTACGCTGTCTTCCCCGAAGACTTCGTGTGTGGCCTTCCTTCCGTCGAGGAGACGGGGATCCGGCGCCGTCCCGGCCTTTAATCTTACACTCGGGGGTCAGCCTCTGGCCCTCGTTCAATCAGTACGTTTCCTGGGCATGGTATTCGATAGCCGTTTGAGCTGGGTTCCCCACCTTCGCAGGCTGTGCGAGACTACAAGACGTACCCAGGATTTGCTGGGACATCTGTCTCATACTACATGGGGCGCGGATAGGCGGACACTCCTCCGTTTGTACGTGTCCCTGGTACAATCACAATTGGACTATGGGAGTGTGGTGTATGGCTCCGCCTCCCGTACGGCCCTTCGGATACTGGACCCGGTCCTCTCTAGAGGACTGCGCATGTCATCTGGCGCCTTCCTCTCCTCCTGTTAATAGTCTGCAGGTTGAGTACGACATCCCTCCCTTGGAGGATCAGAGGTCGTTTCTCATTGCCAAGCACTGTCTCCGGATTCTCCGTCTTCCCAACTCTCCTCTGTTCCAGGTGGTTGAGAGGGCGTTCTGCTGGGATGGGGGTTGGTATTTCACCGACACGGTGACCTCCCTCCTCGATAGTATGGGCACTCCTCCATCCGTCATACCGGTCTCTTTCGAGGGTGTTGCACCTTGGGAGAGCACCCCTGTTGCATGCTGTAGGGCGTTGCGCCCCGTTCGCAGGGCCGATTCTGACTCTGCCTTGCTTCGGTCTCAGTTCCTTCAGCATGCAGCGTGTCACTCTGCATGTGTTGCGGTCTTCACAGATGGCTCAAGGTCGTCGGGGGGCGTTGGGGCTGCGGCTGCTCCCCAGTCGTCTGCCCTTGCGCCCCGATGTACCCGCCTCCCTGATGAGGCTTCCGTTTTCACTGCGGAGCTCTCTTCCATTCTGAGCGCTCTGGAGGTGGTGCGGGAGTATCCGGATGGGTCGTTTGTCATCTATTCAGATTCCCGCAGTTACCTGGATGGCTTGGAATGTTTCGACCCCGTCCACCCCTGGTCCGATGTTTCCAGTTACTGTGCCATATCCTTGTCATTTCTGGTGTAAAGGAGGTGGTATTTTGCTGGGTCCCTGCACATGTTAATGTGGCTGGAAATGATGCTGCCGATCAAGCTGCCCGTTCCGCGTGCCGACTACAGGTTTCACCCGTGTCCCTCCCCTTTTCCAATTACATCCCTGGTTTTCGTAGGTTTTTGCGCTCCCGGTGGCAGAGTCGCTGGGATGGCGCTACAAATAACAAACTCTGCAAGATTAAACCCAAATTGGGATGTTGGGCCTCTTCCTTCCATCGGTCGCGCCATAAGGAGGTGGCTCTGGCCCGCCTCCGTATTGGCCACACCTACCTGACCCATGGCTATTTGATGGCCGGGGATCGGGTGCCCCGATGTCCCAATTGTAACGTTCCACTTAAAGTTGCCCACCTCCTGGTGGAGTGTCCGCTTTACTCTGCACTGCGCGCTGAATATTTTCCCTTTTTGGTGAGCGTCGGGCCTTGTGATAGGCTTGGCGTTATTCTATCTGAAGGTCCCTACTTTTCGGTAACCGGGTTCTCCTTCCTCCTTCGTTCCCGACTTCTTTACCGGCTGTGACTCCGCTATGATTTTTCCGTGTTTTTTTTTTTTTTTTTTTTTTCCCCGTCTATTGTTCATTTCCGTTCGCTGTTCCATAGTCTTCGTCCTGTGTTCGCTCTGCTATCCACCTTTCTTTTGGTGGCCATACTTTGAAACAAACAAAAAAAAAATCTGTGTATATGACATCGTAGTTGTCATTGCCTTCCAGTGCATCTAAGATATTGTTGTAGTGTTCTATTAGGTGTGATAGGCATGATCTACCTGATCGGAATCCGTGCTGATTTTCGTTGAATGTTTCCAGTGTCTCCAAGAAAACAAATTTTCTTTCTAACTGTTCTTTCAAATACTTTGGTGAGGTGGGACGTCAATGACACTGGTCTACAGTTCTTTCCTTGAGATCTATCCCCGCCTTTATATATAGGGACAATGTTTGCTCTTTTCAAGATACTCAGTATTTACCCAGTGTCTGGGGATCTTCTCCATATCCAGTATAAGGGTGTAGCTACTTCATTTTTACTGTCTTCTCTTCAGGCTGCTGTAACTTGACCGGTCCCGGCGTAATGTCCTTAAATTACAAGCCAGAAAATGTGAATTTACCTTGCGCGCGCGAAAGAAACGCGGTTTTAACAAACAATTTGAAGGTTCTATCTTTAAATGCTCATAGCCTGCGAAACAAAATAAGCGAATTTTTTTCTTTAATTGCTGAGAAAGACTATGATTTAATTGTGATAAATGAATCGTGGTTTATCACTGAAACACTTGACTTTGTAGGAGAGTATCAAATTAGAGGTTATAGACATTTTGTTAAAAGCAAAATAGGTACGGTAGGCGAGGAGGAGGTGTTATGTTGTATATCAAAGATAATATTTCGAACGCTACAGAATTAAAGCACAGAATTCCAGAACCGATAGATTCGACTATAACACAACTTAAATTGGGTGGTTTCAAACTTGTTGCCGTTATATATAGGCCCTATGATCAAACAGCTGATACGGACGAAGCATTATATCGTGAACTAAAGAGAACAATAGTGAACAGGCTTTAATTTTGGGTGACTTTAATTGCACTAACGTGAATTACGATACAATACAGGGAGACGCGGAAGGTAATCGTTTAGTTAATTTTCTCGAAGATAGCTTTCTTATTCAAAAGGTTGGGGAACCTACGAAGCTGGGCAGTATTTTAGATTTAATAATAACTTCGGCTGATAGGCTTATCGCTAATCTTCAAGTAATAGAACCGTTAATCAATAGCGATCACAATATGGTCGAGTTTGTCCTCTCAGTAAGTCACTCGAAACCAGCTAACTCGATTAAAATTCCTGACTTCTAGCGCGCAGAATTTTGTAAATTTAGAAATGAATTGTCACGCGTCGAGTGGGTAAACGTAATGGAAACCTCCAACGCAAAAATAATGTGGGAATCTTTTGAAACACTGTTTAGGACTATAAGTGAGGAATATGTACCGTACAAGATTAAACGTGAGAAAGTAAATAACAAACCCTTGTGGTTTACTTCTAGAATAGGGGATATTATGAAGAGTAGAGATAGGGCTTATAGGCTGCACAAGTCCGATAAAGACAATTTATATATCAACTATATATCTTTAAGGCGTAAAGCGAAAAGCGTAATAAAGTGCAAGCGCGATTAAATTTCCATAGCTCATGACGGCAAAGAAAACCCCAAGCGATTTTTCCAATACGTTAATAATAGGAACCCGGTAAAGAGCGTGTTAGGACCGTTGAGAAATTCTGACGGTGAACTAGTTTCCGAGAACAAGCAAATGGCTACTCTGCTAAACGAATTTTTTTACGTCAGTTTTTACAATTGAAGATGTAACGAATATTCCTATGGTCATAGACATAATACTTTTCAATAATGGTAATACTTCAGATGATATTGTGGTGAGTGAAAGGGAGGTACTGCACTATATTTGTAAAATGAAAATGCTTAAGTCACGGGGCCGGATTCCATATATCCCATACAACTAAAAGAATTAAAAGAAGGCACTGTTGTGCTGTTAACAGTTTTTTAACGTGTCTATTTCTGAGGGGTGCGTACCAGATAATTTCAAGTTTGCAAATGTAGCCTATTTTTAAGAAAAGCGATAAAGGTGCAGCAGGAAATTATAGGCCACTCAGTTTAACGTCTGTTGCAGGTAAGCTACTGGAATCGATAATTAGGGATGGTATAGTCGAACACTTAGAATTGCATAACTTGATTAGAAATAGGCAGCACGGTTTTAGGCGAAACAAATCTTGCTTAACATCTTTTACAATTTTTACAAAGCTTGGTTGGAGTTTACGATAGTGTATTTAGATTTTCAAAAAGCGTTTGACACTGTACCACACAAAAGACTCGTTGCGAAAACTAAGGCTCATGAGATCAGGGGTGTGGTAATAAATTGCATAGAAGAGTGGTTGCGAGGTAAAAAACAGAGGGTGGTCGTTGATGGAGTGCAGTCTTCTTGGGCTAATGTAGTGAGTGGCGTTCCTCAGGGTTCTGTATTGGGCCCCTTGCTCTTTCTTATATATATATATTAACGATTTAGATGTCGATAGTCAGTATAGTTTCAAAGTTTGCGGATGACACGAAGTTGGGTGGTATGGCGATAAATGACGAAGATAAAGGTAAAATCCAGGAAGATCTGAATGAAATTGTAGATTGGTCGGTCATATGGCAAATGAGATTTAGCATCGATGTGTAAAATTTTACATAGAGGTTCGCGTAACGGTAATTTTGCGTATATTATATAATGTCAGGGAAGGAGTTGGCAAGCGTAGATCAGGAAAAAGATGTAGGAGTTATAGTCACTGGTGATTTGAAAGTAGCAAAGCAAAGTACAGCAGCGGTCAATGAGGCGAACAAAGTACTAGATTTTATAGCTAGGACTTTTGAGTACAAATCGCGCGATATTACTGTTCCTCTTTATAAATCATTAGTTAGACCTCATTTGGAGTACGTGATCCAATTTTGGAATCCGCATATGCGCAAGGATTTAGACAAAATCGAAAGAGTTCAAAGACGAACAACTAAGATAATTCCATCGCTTAGGTCAAAGTTGTACGAGGGTAAGTTTAAGGAGTTAAAATTGACTACACTCGAGACTAGGAGGCTAAGGGGTGATCTAATCCAGATTTTTAAAATTATGAATGGGTTCGATAACGTAAATAGAAATAGCTTTTTCGAAATAGCACAATATCGTAAACTGGAAATAATTGGCGTAAGCTGACAAGTAGAAGGTTCGAGACAGCAGTTGCCAAAAAGTTTTTTACACATAGAATAGTGAATAGGTGGAATAGTTTGCCGGTAGAATTAATTAGTAGCACGTCTATAAACACGTTTAAAAATCGATTAGATGCATATGTTGATAGAGTAGGTATAGTTTAAGGTAGTAAAGTTAAGGTTTTTGTGGTTCGAAACCCACGTAAAATTTGTAGGTCCCCTCCGCCACCACGCAGGACATGCTCAATACACAATTACTTAGCTTATTTCTTAACTGCCTATAATTATCCAAGTCCACAAAACTATTACTGTTTTTAAATTCCCAGAATGCCCTTTTTTTAATTTTAATCATTTTAGCTATTTTCCTATTCCACCACAAATATTTCCTAATCTTGTTATTCCTAACAGTTCTGAAAGGAATATATCTACATTGTACATTGCATCTTCCATCACTAGTTCCAGGAATTAGCAAGAAAGTTGAACCAAGCTAACAAACATTAAGTCAGTGTTTTGAAAGCAAAAAGGTGTGGGATTTTAATTCAAATAAATCAAAAGATATACAGAAATTACTAGGTGAAATGATCTCCACGGGCAATCAACCATTTCCGATTGTTGATGATCCTGGTTTTAAGAGACTGATTTATGGGTTGAAGCCTCGGTATCCTATTCCCTCCTGTAAATGTTTAAGCCAAAGTGTTATACCACAAATCTGTGATTCTATGCGTCAAATCATTTTAGGTTCATTGAATAAGCTTGCTTTTATGAGTTTTCTGACAGATCTGTGGACATCTGATGCTAACAATGAACCCTTTATCAGTTTGACAGCACGTGGAATTAATAGTAAATGTGAACAAAAACAGTATGTTTTAGCTACCAAAAATCTTCCAGGTCCCCATACCCATGGAAACATTGCAACTGCGTTGACTTCTATATTGCAAGACTGGTCAATGGAGAGTGATCGTGCTCATGCAGTTGTGCACGACAGTGGCCGTAATATTACTAAAGCTGTTTCGGTTCTCAAAATGAGTTCTTTTGCTTGTGCGAATCGTACTTTAGCACTGGCAGTTAATGAAGCCCTTCTTAACCAGAAGTCTGTTTCAGATATATGTGCATTTGCGCGCCGAATCTGTTCGCATTTTAAGCGTTCATCTCGAGCCTGTGATAGACTGAATGAAATCCAAAAGCAACATAATTTACCCGAAAACAAACTTATAAGAGACGTTATCACCCGATGGAACTCTACATTCTGTATGCTACAACGACTTCAACAAAAAACTGCAGTTGTTGCATACGCCTCAAACTATGACATACCAAGCCTCAATAACTATCGGTGAACTCTTATTCAGCGTGTTGTAAAGTTTCGTAGCCTATGTGAAAAATTAACGAATAACTTTCTCTCATTCTTGTCTTTCTATGGTGTCTCCCGGTGTAACAGGTCTCGTGGTATTTTTGCGTAACAGAACTGATGATGCAGGCATTCATACTATGAAAAACGATTTAATAGAAAATTTACAGAATCGCTTCAAACAGTGGAAGACAGACATTACTTGCATGATTGCTCAGGTTTTATAACCACGTTTCAAATTTGCTTGCATTGCAGTGCCTGAATTTGTAAAAAACGAGGTAATCACAATGTCTGCATCACCTAATGCTAGTCCTACGTGTAATATAACTCGTGGTGATGAAGCAACTGCTTTTGTTTCACGAGAAGATCAAAAATCTTCGAAAAAGAAGCCGAAGGTTGACTTCCGGAGCTACTTCGATGAGCTTACTACGTCTTCACAATCAGATGTGCCTCCTATCAAAAGTAGTGAGCAAAGTTGTCAAAAAAAATTAGACGTCTATTCAAAGGAGCCACGAGTCAGTCGCGACACGAAGCCTCTTGATTGGTGGCGACATAATGGCGAAAGATTCTCGAAATTATTAGTATTTGTTCGCAAATATCTCCCCACGCTACCCACAAGTGTACGAAGTGAACGGCTGTTCAGTTCCGCGAAATCGTTCTGCACGTAATCGTTTAGCTCCTGATGCTGCTGAATGACTAATTTTTATCCGCAATAATTTACGTGCCTTAAATTTCAATTATTAGGTTTTGGTTTTGCGGTAATTATTATTATTACTGCCTGTTCATTTTTTGTAAGGTACTGTAGTATCACTGTACCAAGTTGGGTTTGCTGTTAATTATTCTTTGAAATAAAAAAAATACATTTGAAGTTTTTTTTTCCCAAATCACATTATTTACCCTAATTATCAATTCTTCGGTATTCAGTTAAAAGCATATAAAAACTATTCGACCGAATATCCTCATTTTTTATTAATATTCAGTACATCCTTAATTCATTTATTTTCACTCTTGCAGGTGAAGCGCAGCGATACTAGCGAAGAAGGCGCCGAAAAGTGCACTATTTGCCTCTCAGAGTTTGAAGAGAGAGAGGAGGTGAGGCGCCTGCCCTGTATGCATCTCTTCCACATGGACTGCGTGGATCAGTGGCTCTCCACTAACAAGCGATGTCCTATTTGCAGAGTGGACATTGAAGCTCACTTATCCAAGGACTTTGCCACCTCTGCATCTTGAAGGATTCAACTCAACATTACCCATACATTTGAAATTAAAACTTGTCGCATTTTTACTATGGTTTAATGAAATAGTAATTAGTAAATAAATTACAAGTGAATAATGATGATGGTGAATTGCACAGATTAGGCCACGGGGGCGAAAATTGCCCACTTTTCTCACGTTAAGACAAGGTAAACTGTGCGTAGATGTCATTAACTGGTGTTTGTTATAGACTCGACATCTACCTCGGACGGGCCTTGGAATGAAGCTAATTTTGTCGAGCTGCCTTACCATAAATAGCTGTAAATAGAATTAGAGAGTATTGTACTTTAAATATTTTTGTATTTAAAGTTCCCTAGTTATCGGTTTAACTTTAAATTTTAGTTAAGCATTCCACACCTAATTTTTTCTGTCATCTTTTCCTAGGCTCTTAATGTACATATGTAATTTAATTGCATTGTCGTAAACTGTGTGACGCATTATTTATTCTTATTTCACCTCTACTGTTTCACCTTTTTTTACCTCTGAATTAATTTAAATTTGATACTATTTATTTCAGTCCATAACAGTTTTTGGAATTGCTTGTTTTTAAAATAGGCCTTTACTAAAACGAAAATCTATTTTGGGTGTGAACCAGAGATGTCTTGACATGCTTTCTTTCCTTTTAGGCTGCTATTTTTTTATTCACTCGATTGTTTTAATGCTAATACCATTTTAATGAACTTAGTTTTATTTTTTGACCTGTTGAAGATCATTTGATATTTTAAATCATTTGTAAAATTGTAATCTTTTTTCTTGTTAACTGAAATGAAAGTAGGTTTGGTATTTCCTTTAACCAAAAAACTTTCGACTATGGGACTAGTAGAATTTTTGTGCGGATGCATCAATTTGCTCTAACCACATCTATTTCTCCATCTGTAAACATTTTACATTGTTCTTTCATCGAAATGAAAAGAAGTTAAATCTAAGGATACTCCTCTACAGTAAAAATGCTGTGTTGAACTACCTTTTATGAGTATCTCTACGATGAGTAGTTGAATACAATGTTTTTCCTACAAGAGAAGAGGAAGTTGAAGTTGCAGAGTTCCTTGAAAGTCCGTGTCATTTGCAGAACACTTGAGAAACCCACAGACTAAGTCTAGTAATTAAATAAACCTGTTTTTAGAGCAGACTTTTGTGTTCAAATTTCCTTTTAAGTATTCCAGATGTAATACTTTGAATTATGAATGACATTTATGATGAATTTTATTAAAATAATTCGGTTAAAATAGTTTTTTTTAGCTTATTAATTTAAGAAAAGATAACCGTCTTCCACGGTTGAATTGTAGGTCTGATTGTTGTTTGACGCAAATGTTCGTCATGATTTCCCCTTTGAGTTATTCAGTTTCATTTGTTGAATTTTAGGTCGTAAGAAACCTTTCACTTATTTTAAGACATATTCGGAGGGCTTGTTTCATGATTTAGACAGTCTTATTTTAAAGCAGTTTTTACGAGGTTATACATACCTCTTAATTATTCTCAGGTTTATTTTAATTTTTTTTATCTTTTATTTTTTCTTTTGTAAATAATACAAGCAAGAGAACCATGCGCTCCATAGTTCATCGTAATTCTAGCTATTTTTATCTTACTCTTAAGTATGGATAAATACGTGTAAAATATTTATTCTTATTTTCAGATTTTATATTTTGTAATTGTCAATGAACGCCTTTATGAATTTTTTTTATATATTTAATACCTTACGAAGGGGGTAGCACGATTTGGCTTTCAGAATCGATTCCTTGAAGTCAGTGACGGTGGTTTCACTTTACAAATCTTGTCACGAGTATTTCCAAAGTAATTGTCACTCGTGCGGACGAAGTTAACAGTAGAGTGAATCGAGAAAGAAAGATGGTGGATGCACTGAAAGGGTTGAAAGCGGGGACTGAATGGAGATGGTGTGCGGTTTTCACGAAGGTGTGTTAATCACTTTTGTGTGGATGTGAAACATTGGCATGGCATGAAAGGGAAAAGTCGAGAGTAAGAGCGGTTGAGATGGATAGCCTGAGAAGTGTGTGTGGTTACGAAAGTAGGAGGAGGAGAGTAAGTCCGAGGAGAAGATGGATGGACATGGTGAATGATTGCGTGAGTAAGCGTGGACTTGATCTGGGTGATGAGTGAGAAATGGCTGCAAGTAGATTGAAATGAAGGTGGGTGGTTAGAAATATGCAAGTTCGTGACTCGCTTTCATGTTTAACAAGACCTGGTGTATGAAATGCCACAGACGTGGAATTTTGCCATGTGCCGGGGAATTCAGGGGTGCAGTGCCAATTTTATAGGTGCCGGAGCTCTGGTGGGCCTGACAAAAGCCTGCCATTTCCTATCCTGTTTCTATATATGCCACACGATGACTAAGTATTTCGTGTTTGCACTCACTCACTAAACTGTTGATAATTAATGGAGGCAATTTTTTTGTTGCTTGTTATGGTAATTCCTCCAAACTACTACTTGCAGAGGTGCCGGAGCGGCGCTCCGGTGAGCTCCGGCAGCACTGCACCCCTGCCGGGGATGCGGCACGCGGGTCCACCATGACGCCTGTGTGAATGGGTGTGTACACTTTACTTTCTATCTCTTCTCTTTTCACTAACTTCTGTACTTTACGTCCGGGTTGTTTTCTGTCTTCTCACCCTAAATTATTGGGAAATGAAGTTCTTGTATGTATGTACTAAATGTTACTAATCCTTTATCGCCTCTGGTGTACCAACCCCTCAGAGTAGATGGAATTTCAAATTTGCATTTGCATTTATTTTTAATGGTTGAGTAGCAGAATCATCTGCGGTGTTGTTTTAAATTTGGAGCATACCCCATCCTCTGTCTGTCAAATTTTATATACGAGTGTATATATGGTGTCTCAGAAGTCGCGCACCATGGACTTTATTCGGATTTATGAGGTTCACGAGTCGAAATGGTTTATAAGTGATGTTTAATTACAATATATGTTCGAATAATAAAATCAGTAGTATGTACAGTTAATCAAAAAGCTATCTTAAAATAATTAAATTGAATGAAGCTACATTAGCCAATGGTGTCTCAGAAGTCGCGCACCATTGGCTAATGTAAATTCATTCAATTTACTTATTTTAAGATAGCTTTTTGATTAACTGTACATACTATTAACTTTATTATTCGAACATTATTGAACATATATTGTAATTAAACATCACTTGTAAACCATTTCGACTCATAAATCTGAATAAAGCCTGTGATGCGCGACTTCTGAGTCACCCTGTATTTATCAGATGATATACTGTAGAAAGTATTCGTGTTTGCTGATGATAAATAAAAAGCAGACAAAATATGGTTGATCTTTCTTGCTGATTTTGCATGTTCCATTGTACTTCTCAAAATGTCTTTTAACCAATTCCGTGTGGTTTGCCCTGCCGGTGGGGCAAAACAAAAATCTTCTAAATGTGCTGATTAAATCGTAAGAATGAACCAAATAAAATTTTGTGTATTATTATTATCAATTATTAATATTTATATAGTATTAATATTTACATACATACATGCATAAAAAATCTCATTTCCCAAAGATTTGGGGTGAGAAAGTAGAAACAACCCGGATGTAAGGTACAGAAGTTAGTGAAAAGGAGAAAGGAGAGAAAGTAAAGCATACACATTCATTCACACAGGCCCCCTCCCAACATGATAAAATTCCACACTTGCACCGCTTCACACGCCATGAGTGACGCCTCCAAGCCTTGTCCAAAATAAGAGAGCTAGTCCCAAATTTGCATTCTTTTAACAAACCACCACCATTCCAACCTGCTTGCAGCCACTTCTCGTGCATAATCCAGATCAAGTCCATGCTTACTCTCACAACCATTCACCATGTCTATCCATCTTCTCGACTTTACTCTCCTACCTTGGCAAACACACTTATGCACTCTTTACACAACTGTCATCTTCCATTCTTTCAACATGTCCAAACCACCTTAACACACTTTCATCAATTTTTACATCCAATGATTTCTGAACGCCACATCTTTCCAGAGCCACACGATTTCTTACTCTATCAGTTCCACGCACGCCACACACTTCTCAGGTTATCCATCTCAACTGCCTTTAGTCTTGATTTCTTTCTTTCATTCCATGCCAATGTTCCAACACCGATACAATAGTCAGTATCAACGTGCCTTCATGTTTTAAATTGATGCTTGAAGAGTATAGGTACAGAAATTAATTTCGAATGGTCATCCCTGATTTTATATACATGTGGGAAAAATGAAAACGATTCCAAGACCTTAGTGTATTAAAAATACCGTCAGGGAATGAAGAAAACGAGCATAAGACAGAAAATGTAAGGGAGGAATTTGCAGCAAAAAATTAACAAGTACTGATTAAAGGAAAAGGTACTTTAACAAGATGTGCTCCATTTTATCTTTCCAAGCTATTATAAAAGTTATTTACATACAGTAGTATATGAATGCACAATCTAGAATATTATTTTCAGTTGTCTTTATTTTTTAATATGATTTTTTAACTTTCCCAATTCGATAATTTCCATACATATGATTAAACAGCTCATTAAAATTACTAAGAATGAAGATACAAGTAATGAAAAAGAACAATAACAATGTTAAGTGAAGCTACAGACAAGTGTTTTCATACCATGAAACGCATGGTTTAGAACACTTATGGCAAGACTGATGAAAAGTAATTGGATGATTGGTTTGACAAATTTTTAATTCTTTGCACTAGACTGTATTGAGAACACTTGTTACCTCAGGAAGGCATGAGACTGGTTAGCAAACATTTGCGAAGCTGAGCACCTTGGAGGAAACTTGTGTAACAATTGAAAAGATGTTATAATCTCTTATTATTTGGGCTGTTTTTAACTGAACAAGATTTAATAGTATTTTTATAATTAAAAACGGCATTAACTCCAATTGCTTAGAGTAAGGTCGGGAGGTGTTTAAAGTTTACATGGAAAGGAAGGCTAAAAATATTTTTATGATTAAACAATTTGTGGATTACAGTATTATAGTACCTCGTTTTATCTTTGCTTAATCAATTTTCTGGAAATGAAACATGCGTAGAAATTATCACAGTACTAATTGGGAAAGTTAAAAATTTTTATTAAAAAATAGACAGCTGCAAGAAATATTCTAGAATGTGCAATCATATAGCTACACTCTATATAACTTTAATTATTTATAGTTTGGGAACTCATAAAATGAACCCTATCTTGTTAATACCTCTTTCCCTTAAACAGTACTTGTTGATCGTTTTTTAATTCCTTTATATTTCTTTGACGAGGTGTTTAAATGCATAAAATTGCTTTTTATATTTCCCTACGGGTTTGTAACACACACACACATATATATATATATATATATATATAGTGATCAAAGTAACTGCATTGTATGTTTATTTTTTCTCTGGCTCATTAATCTTGAAGCGTTTCTACCACTTAAAAGTGTGTTCAACTTCTTTTCCTTATATGCTTCTAAGTAGTATCGAGGATTAATCACATGTCTTAACGTTCGATATTTTTTTAATTATCAGTTTTTTCCCGTCCACTTCCCAGATATTGACGACTCAGTTTGTTGGCACTCGGGTAACACTTCCTTCGGAATTTACGTTTTTGTGAGCCGATTGAAGGCTTATTATTACCTTTTAGGTTCTACGTTGTCGTCGTCGTCATAGACTTCCTGCACTGTGGTCTGTGAGTAGAGCATATTAAAATATTTGATCTACCATTCGATGTTTTTTTTTAAGATTTTGCAGTACCTATTTCCTGCGCAAATGAAACATTGATGGATTTTTCCTTTTCTCTTTTTTCAACTAAATCTTTTTTAACGCAGATTCTGGGGCTTCGATGCGATGTGTTTTAGTGTTGTGGTGAAGAATGAAGTGTATGAATTTTAAAACATATCATTCTAAATTTTGCATAGTTAAAGTTTTTGTTGTGTATTTATGGACTAAATTTCTGAGGCTACATTTTTCAACTTACAATTGTTTATGGTGGTGTGGTGGTCAGCGGTGAAGTATGAATTTTGAATCTTGCATTACATTTGGGAAAAAAAATTAAACCACTCAGGCCTATCGACACGCATACATTATCTAAGAACCCATTTCCAATTTTTCACGAAATGGGTACGACGCTCGAATTGAGGTCCGAAAACAATAAAATCATTCACACGCAAAAATATATAGGGGATCATTAATGGGAATAAAACATCATCTCAGTCTCAGGGATCCAGTGTTACCATTCATGACAAGGTTAGGGGTATATCTCTAGTGGTAGGTCAGGTGAGACCAACGTCTTCATCTACACACCTTATAAACTTTTTTTTTTTTTTTTTTCTGTCTTGTTACCTCTTGCCACATTTGCATGAACTTCGCACATTTACTACTGACATTATTTCCTGGTTTACGCTGCCTGCCTACACGCTCGATATTATACACCTTCACAATTCTTTTCAATCGATTTTGTATCTTTAATGGAAGTATTATTATGTCAAGTCCTAAAATGTTTTGTACATGTGTGTGTGTGTGAGAGAGACTACTGGAGATTCAACTGGTTATCCACTCATTTCTTTCTACTCCCTCTCCAGATTTCCATTACAGTGGCCTTCATTTAAGAGGCAAAATTAACCACTACCCTATTTTAATGATATCTCACGCAGACTGGTATGTTTACAAAACGTTTATACTTAGTTTTCAAGAAGTACTAATTTCGAAGTGTATGGAACAGGTTTGAGACTTAATACACTTGAATTGTTTATTTCCTTATCTCTGTTTTTATTTATATCCCTTCTATTATTGTCCCGTTCTTGTGAACAAAACAACTTTCAACCAGAGCAAGTAGAAAATAAAATTCGATCGAGCTCTGATGTTTTTACAAAATTAATTTTGGCAATGAATTGATTCGAATTAAGAAAATTATCAATCGGTCATAAATGTTATTAACGAATAAGGTGTCTTTCAGTTGGATGAAGCGAGACTGCTTTGGAAATATGAAAGTAAGGAAAGAAGAAAATTTAAAATTACATTTCAAGAAAAGCAAAAATTGTGGCGTGACTGTTATTATAACTATCATATTACTGGGAGTAACAGTTCTTATTCGTTTAAAAGGAATTTCTGAGTCATGATTTTGTTTGCATCTGATTAATGAGTTGAAATTCTAATTACATGAAATTTAGAGAGAGTATGTAGGCCTAAGTGTGGTCAGTTATGTTTGAACGAAAATGGTTTTAAAAAACTCTTGGACTCAGTAATTTAGTTTAGCCAAATAAAATTGTGCCCAGTAAATTGGTTTACAACTCTAATTTAATATTTTTTAAAATTATATTAATCTAATTTCTAGTTAAATTATAATCCCGATTTTTTTTTACATGTCAGTTATGGTGGTGTCAAGAGAACGTTTTTAACCTGAATTATATATAAAGCAAGAAGTAACGGTATCGGTACTGGAATAGTACGGAAATGGACGTGTGGATATATAAACCTCGATTCTTGTAAGGCATTATTATTATTATTATTATTATTATTATTATTAAGTAAATAAATAGACACATCTGTCTGGTGAAGTAATTTCACTTTCGGATCTTTTTGGGCTAGGTACTCAGACTATATCTGCCATCAGTGATAAGTTGTGAAATATGGTGACAAATTTTTACGGAGTAGTTCTTGTGCCCGAGTATGACAGAGCCATGTGATGTTGCCATGGCCATTTAATGGGATAATACGTGAGGTGAAAGCAAAAATTCTAGAGAGAGGGGCAAATATGAATATGGAAGAGAATGAGTGACGTCTTTCATCTGATGTATTTTAGTGTGTTTCTGGATAAATCAATGAATAAATTAAGAAGAACAGTGACAAACTTTGCTGTTGTACGTGAACGGAAATTATTAAAAGTGAATGTACATAAAAGTAAGTTTTGTGGTCGAGAGGAGGAAAGCTAGCATAGTAAATAGAAAAATAGGTGAAAAAATTTAAATATTTTGAATGCTTGACTTCAAAGATATACATAACGAGTACATCGGAAGTTGAAGTGGTTGAGTGTACTTGCTCAGAGAGGTTTACACGTAGCAGACGTATGACTGTGATTCTAGGGTGTGTCAATTTTGGGGGTGAAATGACTAAATTGAAAATCATGTGATTTGGTAGGCTGACTCCGCCATAATAATGGTAGCAATTTAATGTAATCATTTGGCATACAAAATAATATCCTTGCTTCAAAAACAATAAAAAATAACTCCTACCTACATCAATTTTAATTCAAAAATTCCATTTTTCCGTAAATTCGTAACAAAATAACAAATGTGCGCAAACATCCTATCAACATTTAAAGTGGCAATAAGATATCATTCAGTCTTTATTTGAAAGTAACCAATGCAGTCATGTCCTTTTTGCTGCGGTTCCTTGACATCAGCATTCGGCTTGCTACTTGCGCTTTGATGTAGCCTTCTCGCCTCTCGTGACTGTAAACTTGACTAGCTGCTTCTGTGACCATTTTCACACATCTCCACACTCTGAGTGTGAGAAGGCCACTTTGGCACTTGTATTGGGGCCTCTTTAAGTTGTGTTAAATCTTTGTTTGTTATACATGTTGTCAGTGGTGGCTCCAAAACTTCCGAACTCAAGTTAACTAATTCTGACAATTTCGTGGCATTGACGTTTATCGGAGGTACCTTCCTTGTCTGAACAGAGCAGTCTCCCAGCTGGTCATCATCTAGTGATGTTCCTCTAAGCTTTAGAATGATTTCCACAGCCTCAGTTCGCTCTTTGGTACATTGGCTGCAGAGTATTGCTTGCAAAACTGCCTCTGGCCTAGCATACCAAGCGGACCTTCTCACCACAGGTAACACGATGTCCACCACTACTTTCCTTTGGGTTATCAGTAGCTGTAATTGAAACAAGATGTGGTTGGGCCCCTCCATCCACATTGGATTAAGTTTTACATTGAACCAGTGAGGAAGATAAAACCCAATAATAAATTCAACAATCAACATCAAATTCTGTAGCATTTTGCCCTTCAGTGTATGTTTGGAAACCCAAATCCTGCAGAAACGAATCGCTGTAGTTAACCAACGACTGTGACTTACGGGTCCAATCTCCAAGAGGGCCAGATTTTGAGGCAACTCTCCTGCTCTGATTGCTTGAAGAATACGATAAGCGTAAGATTGATCCGTGCTGAGGTCTTTGATAACTTCTTCAGACAACACTGGAAGGGGAGGGCCTACTTCGACCTTTGGAAATTTTGTATTTATTTCTAATTCCGTTGCTTCATCTAGCATGTTGCCAAGGGGGCCTGACCACTTGTTGCTCTTTGTAGGACCATCAAGTTCCTGGATGAGACGACGAAGAGGTAGTTCTCCTGTGTGCAAATCACATACAATCCAAACAAGCCTTCTTCCAAGTTTTTTCTCTAAATGCGTCATAACACCGCCATGCCATCCAGTGTTCACCGCAGTTGAGTCTCCACCAACGGCCTGCAGTGAACTGTCAAGTCTTCTTTCTTGAAGCCAACATATTATTTGATCAGCAATTGCCTCTGCATGTTTCTTGCCTTCTACTTCTGCTTCAGGAACAAGGTGAAACAAATAGCGGCCACCAGGTTCGGAACATACAGAGTAGTGTTCTTCTTTGATGAGACCGGGAAACTTTCTGTCCATTTCCTCTACCTCTAGGAGAACTTTTGTGTCATCTCTTCTAAGATCAAACAAAAGGCAAGAGAGACCTTCCTCCTTCAAATCTTTTTCATGCTGACCAGATATTTCCTTCATTATTTTTTCTTGTGCTCATCTTATTATGATCTATCACTAAGGATGTATCCTCTCGCCTGATGAGGCCTGCATCTATCCAAGCGGCAGTGGCAATCTCTGCAGTCTCTCGTAGCCCCGTATGGTGGCGAATACTGGCAAGGGCAATGTTTGAGATGTCTTTAGTGTTGTATTTCATTCTCTTCGGCGAAGGTTCAGATGGCATTTTGGAGCTATCATCTGATGTTGCTTCTTTCTGTTCATCTGAAGAGCTTTCAAAGAAGTGAGAAACCTCTTGATAGAGCTCTTCATCTCTTTGGGTGGCTTCTTCACTCTTCTTTTTCTTCCTTTCTTCCCTCTCTCGGATTTTCTCTTTTTTCTTAACAATAACAATCTGTTTTTTGGTTTCTGAATAATCTGCCGAACCAATCTGCATACTTCCTTGGCCTCCTGCCTTTATGAAAGCCAGCTCCAAAACAGGGATCTTCTTCTCACGAGGACAGCGACAATCAATGTGAGGGTGAGGTTCTCTTCTGCATGAGGGAGAACAATTGGCTTCAGAACACAACTCTATGGGACACTGGCAGTTAAAAATGTCAAGAAGAGTAGCAAGTGTGTGCAGAAATTTATTTTTCTTTGCTAGTTTTCCTTTACCAAGTGATGTCTCAACTGCTTTGTGCCACAGCTTTGTTAATTTTAGCTCAATAGTTCTATACTGATTGAGTACAGGTGGTTTGAATAACACATTAGCTTTTTTCCACTGATGCAGAAGAGGGGGAATCATGTCCCTTATGAGCTCTTTCTCTGTGTAGTTCCTTCTATCCTTTGTATTTTGTTCACGAAGGAGTAACCCTAGTCTCAGCATGTCTCGCACTGTTGGTAGTTCTGATACGGGAAGCTCCTTGCATGTACCGACTAACAGGCTCAAGTGGCATGACGACTGACCTCTTGTCTTCAATTTTGGCATCTTAGGAATATCTGAAAAGAAAGAAAAACATTTAAGTATTTTATATCAATTACAATGTTTCAAAGTTTAGTCATTCGATGTTCTAAAATTCAATAAAAAAAATATTTCATGGGATTACAACATAATTAGACAGAAGAATATGATAATAATAAATAATTGTAATAATCAATAATCCATACTTACAGTTAAACTGTAGTATTCGTCTAGTAGAATAACTATGAAGTAGGTACAAGAGCAATAACAGCAAACTACCGTCTATGACATCTAAGAGGCAACTGAGAGTGAGGGACAGTTTTATTCATGTTGTGACTTGTACATTGTACGACAACTATATGACCTTGAAAACACTCCATATGCGATCAGTGGGATAATTCTGTGACAGATGAATAGTTAATCAATTTATCTCCTATTATTTAGTAAAAGAGTCAATTTCTGAAACTTTAAGGTAAAATTGATGTAGGTAAGGGTTATTTTATTTCATTTTGGTTGGCCAATTTCAAGTTTTGACATGAAAAGACACTATATTTTCACTACCAAAATTGATTTGAAAAAAGTTGACAAAATTGACACACCCTACTGTGAGACGCTTGTCTGACTTCATACTCTGCTTTCAGATGATGAAATGAATAACACAATTATGAGTGGTAACAGATTGACCATGTGAGGAAGGATAATGTTCGTGGAATGTATGGAGTGAAGAAGTCACTTGATGTTAGAACAGGATAACAGGAGCTTATATGGAGAGAATTAGTAATGTTAGAGTTTTAAAGATTGTGCAGACCTATGACACTAAGAAATAGAGGAAAAACTCGAAGATGGATGCAGTTAACAACTGTGTGAATAAACACTGATAAATGTGCCACCTGTAACAAGAATGTATAAACCCAAAAGAAATTAAGGCTATGTGACTAGATTTACTAGTTTTTTGCATAGTTCATTTAAACTTCAATCAAGCAGACCCTATATTTTCAACATAACCAAATTCTTCAATCAGATCATTGTATACATAGGCCTGCAGCTTCTGAGAGTGAACATTTAACACAAGAAACTTGAAGATATGAAGATCTTTCGGGTTTTTTCCGTTTGGGGGCTAGCAGCGAATTTTAATGAAAATCGATATACTAATGTAGTTTTGGTCACTGATTTCAAAAATAACTCTTTTTTTTTAAAAAATGAAAAACAAACATGTTAGAGCACTTTAAATAACTAATATGTGTTTTAACTAGCTTAAACTAGTTACAGAGGATTGTGTTAAATTTAGCCAGTCACAAGCTGCTACTCTTTATGAAAAAGTGTTGTAAGTGTGGGAAAGTGTGTTCCTTTGATAAATATACCCAGTTCTTTCGTTGCCAAAAGCGTCGGTCAAACAGTAAAAAGTGCAACTTTACGAAGAATACGTTTTTTGAAGGATCCCGGCAGATCTGTAAAAGAAGCAGACCCAGTTAGGTCAACTGTACGCTCTTGACGATTGGTTATGTTAAGTCATGATATTTTCGTTAAAAACACATTAATTATTTAAAGTGCTCTAACATGTTTGTTCAGGGCCATTTCCTGGCATAAGCAGACTAAGTGGCCGCTTAGATTTTGTTTGTTAAAACCTAAATGGTCTGATTATTTGAATGTATTTGATTAACGTTACAATTATAACAATTATTATTATTATTATTATTATTATCATCATCATCATCAGATGAACGGACGCATTTCCTGAGCTCTCTGATTTTGCATCTACTTTTATATATTGCTGAGAATTTTACTTTGGATAGTTTTGAATTTTATATACTTGCGTTTAAATTTACGTTGTTATAGTTAAGTAATTGAATTAGTGGTTTTTAGCGATTTAGAAGTTTTCATAGCGTGCCGGCTTAATTTAACTTATACCTGTGACGGTTTAAATTTTTAACTCCGCGATGCCGTCGCAGAAAGCGTCGTGTGTTAGGTGTAGGGTTAACCGGTGGTATTCGGAATTTAAGGATTATAACGGCGGTCCAATGGCGATTACCGATAGATCAGTTTGTTTCTTTTGCGAGTTCATGGAGGAATTAGTTGACATAAAACGCAGTGTACGTGAGGTAGCGGATAGACTTGCAACGCTTGATGAGGGCAGGGTTAGGGCTACGGTTGACGGAAGCCGAACCAATACTAACGTTGAAGACGTTAGTAATTTGAAGGGTGAGGTACGTAACTTAATTTCAAGTTTAGGTAGCTTGTCGGGAAGGTTAGATAGAGTTGAGGAAGAGGTTAAGGTTAGTCCGAGAGTAGTAGATAGCGAGGGATTTAGAGAGGTTAAGGGTGGAGCTAGGCCGCGTACATTAGGTGATAGGAATCCCCCCCCCCTATCGAGGTTTCGAACCCTTTCGCCCATTTGGAAAGGGACGTGAATGAGGGGGAAACTATTTTAATTGGGGACTCTTTAGTGCGCCACATGGACAAAGAGTTCGTTAAACGGAATCCAACCAATAGGAGGAGGGTCTGTCTCCCAGGGGCCAGGGTTGACAGAGTTAGAGACGAAGTGGATAGGGTTGACGTTGCTTCCCGTCACTCAATGTTGGTGACGATGGTAGGAGGCAACGACTCGTATAGGCCCGATACGAGAGTGCCTGACCTTTTGGAGAGATATAGGGGGTTAATTAGGTCCCTGAAGGCGAGGTCAGATAGGTCTTTAGTTCTAGGTATTACCCCTAGGCACGGGTTGGGTCTTAGAATTACGTCCAAAACAATATTTTTGAATAACAAATTAGAAGAGATTTGTGCTGAGGAAAGTGTACCCTTCGTAAAGCTGTGGTCCGAATTCAATGATCCTAGCCTTTTTATAAAAGATGGGGTGCATTTTAATGAAATAGGTAATGCTAGGCTAGGTAGGTTAATAGACGAAAACGTTCGAAAGCTGTATAGGTCGAAGCCTTCTTTAAACGTTGTGGGTCCGGGAAACGCGGGCCCGACGTGATAAATAGTTTAAAACGCGGGCCCGTGGTAAAAAATAACTTAAACGTCTTTTATTGCAACGCGCGTAGTATTAGAAATAAATTAAATGAATTTAAGGCGGTAATTTATTCCGGCAACTATGATATAGTTGCTATCACTGAAACTTGGTTAAATACCGTGACTCGGGACTTGTTGGGGGAACTTGATATACCGGGTTTTAAACTCTTTACTAATGATAGGTTACATAGATTTGGAGGAGGCGTTTTGCTGTACATTCGTAATTCCCTGAGGGCTATCGAGGTTAAGTTAGATTTTCCGGCAGCAATTAATGCGATCTGTGTTGAAGTTAGGGCGCGTAGTATTAGTTTTAATTTTGTTGTTGTTTATAGACCTCCCGTTCAACCCCTCGATATAGATACTAGATTTTACTCACTTCTTGGTAATTTTATTGACAATCGGAATAGTATAATTGTCGGAGACTTTAACTGCCCTAATGTTAATTACGAGAATTTTACGGGTAATGAAGAGGGTTTGAGACTGGTTGAGTTTATGGACGATAACTTTTTACGACAGATAGTTACCGAACCAACGCGCGGTGATAATATCTTAGATTTAGTGATGACGAACGGCGAGAATATAGTCGAAGGTTTAGAAGTAGGCGAGAGTTTAGGATGTAGCGATCATCAAATTCTTAGGTTTAAGTTATTGATAGAAAACACTCAGGATAGTTATGTAGTGGAAGTCCCTGATTTTCGTAGGGCTAATTTTGATAGTTTTGCGGATAGGATGAGAGTAGTGGACTGGGATAACTTATTTATGGGTAATGGCACAAATTTGCGTTGGGTGGCGTTTAAAGAAAGTTTTAGGAATATTGAAAGGGAGTTTATTCCTCGTAGGCCCAAGCGCGTTAGAAATCGTGGTAGGCCGAAGTGGTGGAGTAGGGAAATAGGAGAGTTTATAATAGAGCGTAATAGAGCGTATAGACTTAGTAAGCGCAATGGCACGGCAGCTAACTTTAATAGATATATCGAGCTTAGGCGTCAGGTTAAAAGATCAGTTAGGAATGCCAAGCGTAATTTAGAGATAGTTATAGCTGCGGATAGTAAACATAATCCCAAAAAGTTTTTTGAATACGATAATAATCGTAAGCCGGTAAAAGATAACATAGGCCCTCTAGTGGATGTTAATGGCGCTTTGGCTTCTGACGCTCAGGCGATGGCCGGTATTTTTAATAACTTTTTTGCGACAGTTTTTACCGTAGAAGACGTAAATAATGTCCCCGACGTGGACGATATCGTTGCATTTAATAGCGAGACTATTTTAGATGAAATAACTGTTTACGAGGCTGAGATTGCGCATTATATCGATAGGCTAAAAGTTAGCAAGGCTCCAGGCCCTGACGCTTTTTATCCTAGACATTTGAAAGATTTGAAAGAAGTTATCGTAGGCCCCTTAACGAAGATTTTTAATCAGTCACTCGAAACGGCGATTATTCCTGAAGACTTCAAATTAGCTAACGTCACGCCTATTTTTAAAAAAGGCGACCGCGCGGTAGCTAGCAATTTTAGGCCCATTAGCTTAACGTCAATTGTCGGTAAACTTTTGGAATCCGTAGTTAGGGATCGTATTATCGATCACTTAGAAAGTAGAGATTTGATTAATAGTAGTCAGCATGGGTTTCGACGCCATAGGTCTTGTTTAACTAATTTGTTAGAATTTTATAACGAAATAGTGCGCGAATACGATAGGCATAGAGCAGCTGACGTTATTTATTTAGATTTTAAAAAGGCGTTCGATACAGTTCCGCATAGGAGACTAATTGCGAAGGTTAAAGCGCACGGTATACGCGGTCAGGTAGCTAACTGGTTAGAAGAATGGCTTCGTGCTAGGAGGCAGAGGGTCGTAGTTAATGGTAGTGAATCGGGGTGGTTAGATGTAGGTAGCGGTGTCCCACAGGGTTCAGTGTTAGGCCCATTGCTATTCGTAATTTACATTAACGACATAGACGTAGGATTGACTAGTAACGTGTCAAAATTCGCGGACGATACTAAAATAGGCTGTAAGGTTGTTAACGAGGACGATAGAAATAGGATCCAAGACGATGTAGATAGGATTATGGAGTGGACAAATGAGTGGCAGATGCAATTTAACGTAGATAAATGTAAAGTTTTGCATATAGGTTCTCGCAACAATAATTACGCGTACACGATGGATGATAGGGAGTTAGCGAGCGTTGACGAGGAAGTAGATTTAGGCGTACGCGTACTAAGATTTAAAGGTTAGGAACCAGTGCCTGGAGTCTTGCGCAAAAGCTAATAGGATGTTAGGCTTCATAGCGCGTAATTTCGAATTTAAATCGAAGGATATTATATTGCCACTTTACAAGTCCCTAGTCAGGCCTCATTTAGAATATGCCGTTCAGTTTTGGTGCCCGTACTTGCGTGAGGATATTGATAGGTTAGAAAGGGTTCAGCGTCGTGCCACGAAACTTATTCCGTCATTGCGCAATAAGCCTTATGAAGATAGGTTTAAAGAGTTAGACCTGTATTCACTCGAAACTAGGAGATTAAGGGGGAGCTTATTGAAGTTTTCAAAATCGTTAATAACATCGATAACGTAAATTTTGATATATTGTTCACTTTCGATAATAGTAATACTCGCAATAACGGATTTAAGTTGCGTGGCAGACGTTTCATTACTAATATCGCTAAAAACTTCTTTACGTTTAAAGTAATTGATAAATGGAATAATCTTCCCGCGTCAGTCGTTCATTCTACCAGCGTTAATATGTTTAAGAACCGTCTTGACAGACATTTTAAAAGTATTAACGTTGTTTAAAATTAAAAAAGAAAGTTAACAACAGGAGCTCTGGTGGTGGTGCTCGAGGATGAGTCTGTTGACGATGAATGCCAGCGTGTGATGCCAGCAATAAAAAAAAAAAAAAAAAAAATTAGACTAACACGAACGTAGATGTAGCTCGTAGCGTAAACTAACCCACTTTTTGTTTAACTGTACCTACTTTTTTTTTTTTTTTTTTTTTGCATGTCTGTAACTCTTTACTTGCATGTTTGTAGTTTGCATGGTATGACAGTGAGTTAAGACTGTGTTTGCATGGTTTGTAAGCGTTCTTATTTTACTTCTTTTCATCTTTCACCCCTCTCCTATTTTCTTCGACTATTTTTCTGACTTGTCGGCAGTGGCCGGCGGATGATGATGGTGAGACTTTTTTCCTCTTTTTCTGAATGAATGTTAACCCACGAATGATAGGTGTTGCTCCTTACTTAACCCCTTATTCTCTTCTCTTAACCCCCTACTCTTTCCTTTCTCTCGGGCTAGCCTTAGAGTGGATCTTAGGGTCTTTGTTAGCCTTAGCTTCTGTAGATCTGTAGATTATCATGATTATTATTATTTAGCAGATTAGTTGTGGTTAACTAGATGTGACTTCGTGCATCTTGGAAAATGAAACGATATTATCCATCAGGAGCTGAAAAACGGAAAAAGAAGAAAATAGAGGAGGAGAAGCTTTCCAGTAGAACAGGTGAGATGTGCCACTTGTATATTCTTATTATTACAGTTCAGGCAACTAGGTTAGGTAGACCATCAAGCTAGGCAAGTGCTCAGGAATCGTGTAGAGTAAGCTAGTCTCTGTAATATTTATAATATTTCGAAATGTGAAATTTAATGGATCACATCACCTCAAATTCTGTTCACGCTTTCAGATTTGCACAGTAGTATGGTATGACATTCTTCCTGCAGTTAACCATGTGTACAAACTTTTGCAGTCTCCTACAATGCAGTTTGATGTGGCAGTCAACCTCCTCACAAAAACAAAAGACTCACTCACCAGCTACAGAAACACAGGTTTTGTTGCAGCACAAGTCGTAGCTAGGGACATATGTGAGGAAATGAATGTGGAGGCTGTGCTGAAAGAGAAGAGGCTCAGATCCACAAAAAAGCACTTTGCTTACGAAGCTCCTGACGAGCCATTTACAGAAGCCTTAAAGAGGCTGGAAGTCAAATTTTTCAGTGTGGTGGTGGATTGTGCCATCGTGTCAGAGTAAATGAGAGGTTCAAAACATTAGATGATGTGAGGGACATATTTGGGGTTCTCCTAAACTTCACCACAATAAACAAGGAAGACTTGTCCTGCAAGTGTGAAAAGCTCTCTAAGATACTGAGCTCTGGAGCTGACTCTGACATTGATGGAAGAGAACTGGCCCTCGAAATTAAGAACTTGCCGACTTTACCTTCACACAATATGCCTGCATTGGAGCTTCTCTCCTTCATTCATCAGAAGCAACTGGAGGAACTATACCCCAATCTCTGGGTTGCACTAAGAATTGCCTGCACTCTACCTGTGACAGTGTCAGCCGAGAGGAGCTTCTCTAAGATGAAGCTAATCAAGAACTACCTCAGATCATCAATGGGGCAGGATCGCCTCAGTGGCCTTGGCATCATAAGCATCAACCAGGACGTTGGCAGGGAGATTTCATATGATGATGTTATTGATGATTTCGCCCAGAAAAACTCTAGGAGGCAAAAATTTTGAAGATACAAACTGTTCTGTATAACTGTTAGCTATTACACGATTGTATCGTAGAGTTAGTAATTGTTTGGTAGTTGATAATTGCATTATTTTTTTATACATAGTTCTGTGTCATTTATTCTAAACAATGTATAAGCTAATTTTCAGGAATTTCATGAAGAGTATTTTTCTGGTTGTCTTCTGAAAGTACATATTTGTTGTTTTTGGACATAAATGTTTCATTAAAATTGTTTCATAATTGTTTTTTATTAACACAGCCATTTTTTGTATGTGTGTACTGAGGTGATGTAGTAAGGCGTGAGTTGGTGGATGGAGGGGTGGGGCCTCAAATGGGTATGCTGCTTAGGGCCCCCTATTGGCTAGAAACGGCCCTGTGCTTGTTTTTCATTTCTCCCAAAAAAAAAGTTATTTTTGAAATCAGTGACCAAAACTACATTAGTATACCAATTTTCATTAAAATTCACTGCTAGCCCCCAAACGGAAAAGATCCGATCTTTCTCCATAATTTTAAGAAATGATGCATTCTGTACGAATAAAATATTAAGATATTTACACTGATATAAATTACAATAATACTACTATCGCCTGGGTGGTGTAGTGGTTGGTATCGCTGACTACGAATTTATGAGCCCCAAGTTCAATTCCCATTGCGGGCAGGCGGCGTTGAGTTCACTCAGTTATTCATCCTTTTTTTGGTTGGTGGAGTAGGTTCCACAAAAATCCCTCAAATGAAGTGAGAGGCTGCAAAGGTATCGAACACAAGTCGATCTGAACATTTTTTCAACCCCCCCACTCCCCCCACACGCACCAGCAAAATATATATATATATATATATATATAGGGCGTTCATAAAAGATCTGAACGATTTGATTCGCTAATATTTTTCATACTAAATAAGATATAAAGCATGAAGCATGTGTAAGCGATAGAGCAACTAGGTATTACAGTTTTTTTTTGTAAAAGACCAAGGTTGTTAACATCCATGAACTACGAATCAGGATCAGGGATGCAATAGCGATGATCGATGCTGGCATGCTTGAACGCACATGACGAGAAATTGAATATCGATTGGATGTTGCACAGGCGACCAATGGCATTCATGTTGAAGTTTATTAAACATGTATGTAAAACTTTTAGCTGTGCGGAGTCACATGGACAAACTTGTTTCTTTGTATGTTATTGGGTTATCACATTAATAAAGATTGAAATCGTTCAGATCTTTTATGAACACCCTATATATATATATATATATATATATATATATATATATATATATATATATATATATATATATATATATATATATATATACAGGGTGTTTGAAAACTTTCTGTACAAATTGTAATTGGGGATAGGCAACACGAAGACAAACCCTTTTCGTCTATAAGTGTATGTCCGCTGACGTCACCATTCGGCGCGAGAGGGCGCCGCTGCAATTGGCTAAAAGGTGAAGTGGGCTAGACTCGCGCTTGCCGCGGGCATTCTTAAATCGGACGTAGTACGCGTAACATGGAGCGCTTCACGACTGCTGAGGTGGCTGACATGCATATGGTGTATGGGGCTGCCAATGGAAACGGAAGAGCTGCTGTGAGGTTGTACCGACAGCGCTTCCCAAACAGACGTGTGCCAAACCACCAAACGTTTGCGCATTTACATCGGCGACTGCGAGAAACTGGAACATTCCATGCAAACATGCATGACACTGGTCGGGAGAGAAACGTGCGCACTCCTGACATAGAAGAAGAAATCCTACGGCGATTTGAGGACAATCCAAGCGCAAGCACGCGAAGTGTTGCACGTATCCTCGGTGTGAACCACGACCTGGTCTGGAGAGTGTTGCACGAGCAGCAGTTACATCCGTTTCATCGTCAGAGAGTCCAGGCATTACAACCTCGGGATTACCCTCTTCGTGTGGAATTCGCACGCTGGTTTCTGCAGCAGACAGCGGTGCAGCCTAATTTTCCGGCTTATGTGCTGTTCTCAGATGAGGCCTATTTCACACGTGAGGGTGTGTTTAACATGCACAGTTCTCACGTGTGGGCGCACGCAGATCCACATGCTACACGGGTTTGTAATGCCTGGACTCTCTGACGATGAAACGGATGTAACTGCTGCTCGTGCAACACTCTCCAGACCAGGTCGTGGTTCACACCGAGGATACGTGCAACACCTCGCGTGCTTGCGCTTGGATTGTCCTCAAATCGCCGTAGGATTTCTTCTTCCATGTCAGGAGTGCGCACGTTTCTCTCCCGACCAGTGTCATGCATGTTTGCATGGAATGTTCCAGTTTCTCGCAGTCGCCGATGCAAATGCGCAAACGTTTGGTGGTTTGGCACACGTCTGTTTGGGAAGCGCTGTCGGTACAACCTCACAGCAGCTCTTCCGTTTCCATTGGCAGCCCCATACACCATATGCATGTCAGCCATCTCAGCAGTCGTGAAGCGCTCCATGTTACGCGTACTACGTCCGATTTAAGAATGCCCGCGGCAAGCGCGAGTCTAGCCCACTTCACCTTTTAGCCAATTGCAGCGGCGCCCTCTCGCGCCGAATGGTGACGTCAGCGGACATACACTTATAGACGAAAAGGGTTTGTCTTCGTGTTGCCTATCCCCCATTACAATTTGTACAGAAAGTTTTCAAACACCCTGTATATATCAATTACTATTTTAAATTATAGAAAAATAAAATTTGAGAGATTCCTTATTTCTGATAATCTAAATATGAATAATTTCAAGGAGGGCTCCCTATCGTGCTTAGTACAAGAAAATTAAAACAATAAGGGGTCATTCGGTTATTACGTAGCACTCGAGCGGGGCAGGGGGTGTCATGGGATGTGTTACACTTTGTTTTCATGGGGGGAGGGGCTATACATGAGTGTTATGTAACATAATCAACAGTTTTAATGGAAGTAAAACTCTTTGATATGCTCATGCAATTTAATAAGAAACATGTCACATGTGTATGTATTACTATACTGAACAATTTATACATAATATGAAGACTTTACAAAGACACATGTAGTTTATACTTTCTCCCACGTAGAGGTAGGTGCTGTTACTGAAATTACAGGTGTCCCGCCTTCAACATAGACAGGTGGTGGTGCAGACAACCCCTCTGTCTCAACATCATCTTCATGATGCCATTCCAGCTCCTCCAGATTGTCCATGTATGCAATGGCACACATTAGTTTCCTTTGACGTCTTGCAGCCAAGCGAACTGGGTGCACTTTACGTGTGGTAATCTTCTGTAGTGTAGGCCGTTGATGTTGATGTAGACCGTTTCTGGCAATGCTTTGCATGCTGGTTAACTGATGTGATAGAGGCAGCGTACAATCCACACTTAATGCACATCCTCTTGTGGAGCTCACCTTGGAGACTTGGTAATTGCTTAAAGGTGCACAATAAAAGACTAGAACTGGTACCAACACACAAATTTTTGGCATTGATTAGGCCTTGGTGCAGAAAAGTGTATTAAAGGACCCTGACCTCCCATCCTAATTAAAAGTCGGGTGGTGGTATGACCAGATGTTACATATTAAAGTTAGGGGTGGGCTTCACATTGTGACGAAGGGTTACAAGGAGGGGAAGGTTAAAATTCTCCCCTAAAAGTGTTACGTAATACTTGAATGGCCCCTAATAAGCCAAAATTAGGATCACTGAAAGAAAGCCACCCCCCAGCCTTCTTTAGTTAGTTTTATAAGGCTAACTAACGAAAATATACGACCTAACCTAATCAATCGTTAGGTCAATTGTACGCCCTTGATGATTGGTTAAGTTAGGTCGTTATATTTTCGTTAGTTAGCCTTATAAAGCTAACTAAAGATGGCTGGGGGTGGCTTTCTTTCATTGATCTCAAAATTATTATTGGAGATTTATATGTAGATCCTATTTAAAAGTACAGTTGGTTCCATCCCCTAGCTATAGTGGTTTTGTGAAAAAAGAAGAAAAAACCATTAGCCTACACCAGACATATGATTCCACCACAAATGGATCGATTACGATTACGATACTAGCAAGTCCATGATTACGATTACGATTCCTTCCAAAATTAATGGAATCGATTATACATTAAAAACTGTAATCATGATTCCTACGATTCCAAATTAGGTTTTGGTGTTTTGTAATTTTTGGAACACAAACTTAAAATCTTATGAAACAATAGTAACTTCATAAATGGAATTTTTCACCATAATGTGACTGTCAAAGCATGACAATAAAACCCACTGTTTAGACAGAAGTATAGTTTCAAATATACGTCTGTCTAAAGAGTGGGTTTTATTGTAGTGGAACTTGACTTACATATTCATTGATATGTTGTAATCACGATTACGATTCCTTTTGCCGTAGAATCGATTCGATTACGATTCCTTGGTTTTGCAGGGCAAATGGAATCGATTACGATTACGATTCCTCAAAAATGTGGAATCGATTCCAGTGATTACGATTACAACATGTCTGGCCGACATCACCAACCTCCCAGAAAAACGACAAAAAAATTATTGAGCAACAATTGAAGAGATTTGGAATATTTGCCTTAGTTTACTATATACTAGCTACGTTTTCTCTTTTAAAAATACAGAAAATGTAGTTCATAAGAAGGGGAACTACGCCATGTATTTCTTCATCGTGTTCCTACCGTGTTGTGTTTGTCGACGTTCACCGTAGTTTGCAATTGATTTTTTTAAATCGAGTATAACAACAGCTGAGAAGACAGAAAGACAAATTATAGAATTACGGGTATACTAACAAAACAGTCATTAAAATCGGGTTTATTTATATAACTGAAGATATAAAAGATATTGCAAAAACTTACATTTCGAGATAAATGGTTTTAAAGTTGGATGGAC
Source organism: Bathynomus jamesi (assembly GCA_023014485.1). Classification (NCBI taxonomy): domain Eukaryota; kingdom Metazoa; phylum Arthropoda; class Malacostraca; order Isopoda; family Cirolanidae; genus Bathynomus; species Bathynomus jamesi. The sequence goes on from JAJOZX010004791.1 coordinate 265,928, forward strand.
TTTTTCTTTATTATAAAAAACATTTTGTAACTGTCTAGAGTCTTACGCCTGGCAGCTCTTTAAACCTAAATGTTTTGTGAATTTGATACGTTTATAAAAATTTGAATCATTCTCAAAACCGTGACATTAATTTCAGTGTTCCCAAAACTAAAGGAGCTGATATTATTTTAAAATTGAGAGACGAACCAAAAGAGCAGGTACAGGAATCTAAATATCTGGGTCAAACTATCACCAGCTCCTTGAGTGACGACTCAGACATAAGGAAACAATATCGAAGTTACTGTGCTGAGGCAAACATGATTATAAGGAACTTCAAATTCTGTACAAGCGAAGCTAAAGACACACTTTTTTTCATACTTTCTGCATTAATATTTATGGTCAGCAACTGGATTAATTATAAAAAATGGTCTTGCAGAACCCTCAATTTGCTTTACAACAGATCCTATAGACCAGCGTTCCTCAACCTTTTTTGTACTGTGGACCCCTCATCAAAATCTTGATATTTTTGGGACCTCCTCCCAAAAATTATCTTTTGCATTATGATTAAGTAGCATATAGACAGATTGAGATATCCAAATTAGTATAGTTTTTAGTCTTGATTTATACTTCAAAGTCGGAGTAAAAATGTGTAAAACTTACCGCTGTTCTGTTTACATAAAAAAAAAACAGCATAAAAACAGGGAAGAGGCTCATTTGTGCCAAAAATTTACAGTTCATGAATTGGAAACATAAGATGGTCGTAAAAAAAAACATTTACAGAAACTTCAAAGCTTCAAGTAACCGAAAATGTTATCGATTAGAGATCAAAATTAGCAACCACAAAAAAAGGGGGGGAAAAAATGTTTTACTGAATATAATCTAGTCAACTTACGGACCCCTTAAACACAACTCGCGGACCCCCTGTTGAGAACCGCTGCTATAGACTACTACGTAAGTTACCTCCAAGATGCTCAGCCTCTCAAATGTTCGCTAACCGCAACGTTCCGAGCCTCCCTGAGGTAATAAGACGTGTCCAATTTAGTCTAATGCGAACAATTAAAAACTCAGACAATCCACTTGTCCAAGATATTCATCAGTCTGGCTTTATGTCTTCTAAACTGTGGACTTCTTGGTATGAAGGTGCGTGTGTCAAGAGCTCCACTTAACTCCTGCATTAACCATCAACATTACATGTTCTTTTTATTTTTATGAAACTGCTATTACTATTTTCTTTTATTATTATTATTATTATTATTATTATTTCTCGTCTCCTTACATGAATCATTATTATTTCTTTGTTACCTTAGTCCTTTTTTGTTTTTGTTTTTAAAGTTAGTGTTTAATTAGTTGTATCGTTGATGACCTTGATGGATACTGTACCCTTTTTTTTAGGTTAGGGGCATCTGTCTCCTGCCAATTAACAGCATTATTGTCATTATCATTGACTCAGTGGCGTTGTTTCAGATTTTTCTTAGGGGAGGGGCAAGAACCTGATATATATATATATATATATATATATATATATATGAATAAAACCACGAAGGAAAGGAAACACAGAATGGTGTTTAAGCGCTTTCGTCTAATGACATCTCAGGAACACTCATTAGACGAAAGCGCTTGAGCACCATTCTGTGTTTCCTTTCCTTCGTGGTTTTATTCATCATAAATATTTTTCACGTATTACTTTCGTGAAATAATTTTCATATATATATATATATATATATATATATATATACATTCAACTGCAAAGAACACGCAGTATAAATAACGTAAAGACGCTTGTATAGGAGATATTCCGCGCAAGACGAGAGAGAGAGAACGAAACAAATGAAAAAATGAGGTAAACACCCGGGAATCGAACCCGGATCTTCCGATTGCCGGTCAGATGCGATACCATTACACCATGGGCCTCACTCTTCCAAATGCCGTAATTCTTCTACATACTCGCAGAAACCTCATTTTTTCATTTGTTTCGTTCTCTCTCTCTCGTCTTGCGCGGAATATCTCCTATACAAGCGTCGTTCTTTACGTTATTTATACTGCGTGTTCTTTGCAGTTGAATGTATATAATGTTACGGCATGCGGGAGGTGCCCCCTTGGGGCATTGGTTTCTGCGAGTATGTAGAAGAATTACGGCATTTGGAAGAGTGAGGCCCATGGTGTAATGGTATCGCATCTGACCGGCAATCGGAAGATCCCGGGTTCGATTCCCGGGTGGTTACCTCATTTTTTCATTTGTTTCGTTCTCTCTCGTCTTGCGCGGAATATCTCCTATACAAGCGTCGTTCTTTACGATATATATATATATATATATATATATATATACATTTACTGTTTATTGATATTTGATTAAAAAAATTTTGTTCAAAGGCTTAATTACATAAATATGTATGCACTATGTCTATGTTTTCAGCAAATCAACAAACTGCATATTCAGTGATCTGTGATTATGGTAATGAAACATCACTGGTAGAGTATACATTATACATTTAATATGTTATGACAAGCTACTTTACATTTATGTTAATATAGTTACATTAGAGGAAACCGTCGATGCTTCATTCGAGCAAAACAATCTACGAGTTCATCAACTTTAATTTATTGGGGGACTTAATAATAACTAGACTTTGCAGTCTTTTCTTGAGAGGGGCAAGCAAAGTGTTAGGGGGGGAGCGAGTGCCCCCTCTGCCCACCCCAAATGACGCCACTGAATTTCATTGTCATCATTTTTGTAGTCTCAGCAGTGGGTAGGTTTTTTCTATTATTATTATTATTATATACTTGTTTCAGTACGTGTCTAATGTCTATCTCCTTAAGTCAGGACTGGCAGGTCGGACCCGGACCCGAACCCAGACTCGGGTTTAACCCGAAAATGAGATAAGACCCGGACCCGATAGTGAATTAGAAAAAAGACCCGGACCTGACAGTGAATTTTAAAATTGACCCAGACCCAGACCCGCCCCAAAAAAAAACCGCACAGCCGGGTTTTTAGTTTACAAAATTTATGTGTGCCCCTTCAAACTGTGTCACTGTGCGAAGTTTGATGCGGGTGTGATACAGTTTGAAAAATGTCCTCGCCTCGCGAAAAAGGGAGATTCAGCTGGGAAACTGATTCATCAAGATCCCATGAAATGGTGGATGGAAATGAGAGGAGAATTAAAACAGGCAGCCTTGGTAGCATTGTCTACTCCTTGCACCCAAGTTAGCGTTGAAAGATTGTTCTCCGTCGCTCTAAGCTTCATTCTGAACCGCAAAGAAATTCTCTTTCGCAATCATTCATTTTTAGACGCAGTATTGTTTTTGCGATCGAACGCTGTTGGGGAATAAAGTCTTCTCAAATAAAATAGTGTAGAATAATCCTAATAAAAATATTTCAGTTAAGAAGCAAATATATATATATATATATGATGAATAAAACCACGAAGGGAAAAAGAAACACAAAGTGGTGCTCAAGCGCTTTCGTCTAATGACATCCTCAGGAACCCTTCGTGGTTTTATTCATCATAAATATTTTTCACGTGTCACTTTCGTGAAATAATTTTCATATATATATATATATATATATATATATATATATATATATATATATATATATATATATATATATATATATATATAATTTAGGGGTGGTCGAAGTTGGTACCAGAAAGCGAATAAACATCCAGTAGTTGTCGTTTCATCTATGAAATGTGAAAATCACAAAGAAATGCATTTTGATAAAGGATCAGAATGCGAATTTAGCTTTTAAGTTTTTAATTTTTTCTGTTGTCGCTTCATGCATAAAATCCCATATGTGGCATACGTGCAACCAAAACAAAGCAAACCCAAAATTATTAACTTGTTTCTATAAGCATAAATATCAACGGTTTGCTTGTATTTTTATATAATTATTAATTATGCATCTTTATTAAAAAATAATGGTAAAATATTATATTCCCTGTGACCGTTCACGCTTATTTCTTACATATTGCTATTCGCATTAACACTTTTCATTATGTTTCAGATTTTCCGGTGTAAGTAATGCCGAAAGCGAAAACGAGACACCTGACCCGAAAGAAAAGTATGGAGGTGGTCCTTGTGAATTATTAATGACCGAACCAAGCACTTACAGGCAGCTGATTCAATACTATTATGACCTTAATCATGCTAACCCTGGCGCAGATTTTTGGGCCTTAGTGCAGCAAGTTAGCAAGGATTTAAAATCCATTTGGTCTTCAGTGAATCCAAGGCTGCCTTTGATTAATGACAAATCCATTGACAGAAAGGTTAAAGACCTACTGATCACTCTTGTGAAAGACATTAATCGCAAGCATGCTAAGGCAAGTGTCAAGCGAAATCTGGAAGCTAATTTGGACAAACTTTTTGATATTTCTGCCTGTTCCTGTTCTTTGGATATTTTGCCTTGCAGTGATTCAAGAGTATACTGTAAGAAGGACAAGTGTACACAAGAACACATCATCTGTGTTTGCCCTCGAAATGCAAAGGTGCCACTTGAAGAAAGAGCATACCTTCGTGATGAGCGATCCAAAACAGGTCCTAAGGGTGCATACCAGCTGTCTTCAGTGGACACAGCTGCTGCCAAAAGAGATAGGAAGGCCAAACAAGGACAGCAACATGTACTACCTCAGGAGGAAGTTGAGCTAGTAGGATCTTTCATACAGCCTACAGAGTTGCCTGGACTTACAAGCAGTTCATCTGGTGGCGAGGTTAGTTTCATTTTATTTATATTAATTATATATAATTATAAATAAATAAATAAATTAAATAAATAAGTAAATAAAAATAAATAAATTAAATAAATAAATAAACAGAAAACGCATTAATATTTTCCATTTATTTTCAGGAAGGAGAAGATGAATGGCAGCCTAGGAAGAGACCTTCAGGAGACTACAGCCTTTTAAAGTTTCCCAGATATGCTATGGAACTTGTCAGAGGTGAATGTTCATCAAATCTGGGCGCAGCTCTTGGGAATGCCTTGCTCCATGACATCAAACACCTACTGAGACCTGAAGTTGACATCAATCACATCATGATTGACAAGTGCAAATTAGACAGGGCCAAAGCCCAAATTAGGATAGTTAGTGAGGGTGTGGAATCAGAGAAAAAGACAGCTCATTTGTGTTGGTGTGGATGGGAAGGTTGACGAGAATACCATGACTTACAAAGAAATAGAGACACCTGAAGGGGAAACTGTTCTCAGAAAGTGTGTTGACGCAGAGCATCACCTCACCTTCACCTCTGAAGATGGAAAGTCTCCTGGCGCCTACTTGACCCACAGAACAATTCCTGTTATAGGCGCCACTGGTGAGGTCCTTGCTCAGGAGACATTCAGTGTTCTTGAAGAATATAATAGCCTTGAAAGTATCCGAGCCATTCTTGATAATACCGCAACCAACACTGGCTGAAAGAGTGGTTTAGTGGTAAAACTTGAAGAAACTCTGGGGAGGAAACTGCACACTATTGGTTGCGCACTGCATCAAAATGAACTCCCACTGAAAGCTCTTTTCAAAAAAATGGATGGAGTGACAACTGGCCCAAGAAGTTTCAGCGGGTCCCTTGGGCAAAGGTGCGCAGAAGATATCCAGGATGAACCTCAGGTACAGTTTGAAGCTGTGGAAACTCCAATCATTGAAGGGTAAGTACTGAAAGACCTCAGTCATGATCAAAGGCTTCTGTATGAGTATTGCAGAGGGATCGGATCAGGAAGAGTAGATGACAGATGGGCTGCTTGGAAGATTGGTCCATTTAACCATGCAAGATGGTTAACTCTTGCCATACGACTTCTTTGTTTGTACACAAGAGACAACAAACCAAACCTGAATTTGAAAAAGTTGGTCCATTACATTGTTTGAGTTTATGCTCCTGCATGGTTTGAGATAAAGGCATCCTCTAAACTGCGTGATTCTCCTCGCATCCTCTTCTCTGCTATCAGCCGACTGAGGCTGATTCCATTTGATGATGTGAAACGCATTGTAAAGCAGAACCAGGGTAATGTTTTCTGCCTCCGACCTGAGAACATCCTCTATGCCATGGTGAAAGATGATGAAGACAGAATCAGGAATCTTGGGTTTCAGACTATACTCACTCTCAGACACAAGTAAATTTTGTGCTTCTTGTAATTATTATTATTTATTTTTTGCCAAAGCTGAGTTATTCTCCAAAAAATATTGAAAAAATATAATTGTCACTTTAAGAGGGTAATTTGTTTGTATTATTGAAACGGCAATATTTGAGTACTATTTTTCATTTATATTTATATTTTTATTTTTATTTATATTTTCATTTATATTTTCATTTTCATTTTTCACTTATAGAATGGAGAGCAACCAGGAAGCAGGGAAGAAAATTCCCCAGGTGAATTGGAATGCAAATCACTGGTATGAGCTCATCGACCTCACTGACCCTGATGTCATGGAACCACCTACCACACAGCACCTATCTGATGAAGAAATCCAGTCATTCAAGACACTAACACTAAGCCAGACATTCCAGACTTGCCTTCTCACTCTCAGAGTGTTGAGAGGAGTGTGAAATTAGTGACAGAGGCTTCCCATACCGTGTACGGGTTCGAAACTCGTCACAGATGTATCCTTA
>JAJOZX010004791.1:275000-355000 GCA_023014485.1 Bathynomus jamesi
ATAATTCAATAAGTATAGGTATTGTAAACTTTATAAATAAAATGCATGTCTATGAAAACATATTTCATAATCTGTCACTTATATTAACCGTAAAACTAAAGAAAGAGGGTTATCTGTATACTAAATGAAATTTATTATAATTTATTATAATTTATCTGTCTTAATTAAACTGAGGCAATTTTCAAATTATGTTTTTGTGTATCCTACAGGAAAGTATACTCCAAGAGTGGAATGAATGGTAAACCAAAAGAAAAGAAACGTGACAAGAAGTGGAGGAAAAGGCATATCAAACCGATAATAACCATAGTCTATTCTGATAACAATTTATTAAGTGCAAAACTAGCATCATTTAAAAGCGTAAAGCATCACAACTATAGTGTGCGGGATAAATACGCAGCTGCTACTGAGTGACTTCTTAACTTTTGAAGGTTTTCAAATATTTATTTATTATTTATTATTTATTATTATTATTTAGAAGAAAAAATTATACATGTAAACCTGGCTGGAGCGATTATATAGCTGAACTTCATAATGCATTCAGAGATGCTTTTTTAATGTGGTGTGAACAAGGGAAGCCAAGGCAAGGCCCTGTATTACAACAAAAACAGAGGGCTAATGCCAGGTTCAAGTATGCATTAAGGTATATAAAAAATCATGAGGATGAGTCAAGCAGGGATGCTCTGGCTAGAAAGCTTGCCAGTAAGAACCCAAGAAACTTTTGGGACGAATTAAAAACAATGAATAATAGTGCAATGTCTCTCCTTGCTAATATTGAAAATGTAACTGGAACTGAGAATATATTCACATTATGGAAGGAGCACTACAGTGAGTTATTCAACTCTGTACATAAGAACAATAATGTTAACTGTGATGCTACCTATAGTCCAGATATAAGAGTTAGTGTATTTGAAACTAAACAGGCCATAAAAAGTTTAGATTGTAACAAATCATGCGGTATTGATGGTATTTCTGCTGAGCATCTGAAATTTAGTAGTGACAGATTAGTGCCTCTGTTAGCTTTGTGCTTTACAGGTTTAGTGATAGATGGTGTTTTGCCGGATACAATGTTATCCGTTGTTTTGGTGCCAGTACTAAAAGATAAAAAGGGTAAAATCAACAGTAAAGATAACTATAGGCCAATATGAAAATAAAAACCCACTCTAATAGACAGAGTTTATTTCCACGACAGTTTCGACGCCCACTGGCATCCTCCTCGGGTGGATACAGAAACACAAATGAAACAAAACAAGAGGGAAAAACAGTTCAGGGATCGACCGTTAAGAAATTCGCACCTAGGTTGGATTCCATTCTCTCGAGACAGGAGGGGCATTTTCATTAAGTACATTCGCACAAATTTTAAAACTATCTTCCTGTTCTAAACATACAGATTCTATTATTTTTACATAATTATTACATTTATAATTAAATTTATTACATTTAATATTGCATAATTATTAATTACAGAAATTATAAATTTATTATTACATTGGTTATTACATTGTTGTTTATTATACAGAAATTATAAACCGAAAAACGAATGAAAAAAGGCGATTAGGAAATAATCCAGAGAAATAAACTCTGTCTATTAGAGTGGGTTTTTATTTTCATATTTTGACCTTCACGTAAAAAAAAGTGAAGTTTTTTGCATTTATAGGCCAATAGCCTTGGCCAGTATTATGTCTAAGGTGTTTGAGTATATACTCATTAACAGTGCTGTGCTCGTTACTTTATAAATGTAATGCCGTTACCGTTACCGTTACTACAGTATAAATGTAACGCCGTTATCGTTACAGTTACCATTTTTTAAAAGTAACGAGTAACGGCACTGTTACTCGTTACCATTACTTTTAATGAAATGTAAATATATATAAAAATTATGTGCATAGGTATATTATAATTTATATATACATAAAATATTATATTATATAAACATTCGCTTGTGCGAGTGTGTGTTGGTTTGTATCCACTGGTTAATGCATAGGCTATGAAGTCTATGCATGCCTTCATTGCGTTGTTAACTTGTTATGACTTATAAGGCATAATATTTTCAAAAATGTGAAACAAAATTACTGCAAGATTTATTACTAGAAATTGCAACATAACAGAGGATGTAGCATACTATTGACACTAATTTACTAATGCTAGAATATACCAGGAAAGTTTAGTTTTGCAAAACAATAATATGAAATACTAAATAAATTAATCAAATGAGTTATTGTGCATGGCAATGATAATTGAAATTTCTTAGCTAAATATACAAACTTAAGAACTATTATTCAAAAGATCTTTATTGGCCTTTAAGAAAACAAGCTTCTCAAAAGTTGCATCTAAGAGCGAGCCTCGTTTCGATCGCAGTATATCCCTCCCTACTGAAAAAACCCGCTCAACAGCGGCACCAGATGGTATAGGAGTGTTAAGTTTAATAAACATATTTTTAAAGTTAGTGGATGGGAAGGATACAGAGCTAACGTGCCGTGAAGGCCCAGATGAGAGGAATGACGAAACCTCTGTTGAACTTAGGTCCCTCCCTGCTCCAGGGTTCTTCGCCTTTTTACTTTGGCAGTGCTGTCAGTGTAGGGGGAGAGGGTGGATCGGGGTAGGCTGCCAGCATGCCAACGGCCAACATGCATACCTCGCTCATAGTGAAGGGACAAATTTTTAACGGTCAATGAATAATGAGTGAGGATCGAAAGAAACTAATTGCGAGCTACGATAAAAAAGTAACGAGTAACGACTAACGAATGTATTTCCCTAAAAAAGTAACGTCGTTACTGAAAGAGTTACTTGATTTGAAATGTAACGCCGTTACCACTACCGTTACTAAAAAAGTACCGCATTACGTAACGGCTGTTACTTGTAACGCGTTACTGCCCAGCTCTGCTCATTAATAGATTTGAATGTTACCTATATACTAGTGATAACCAATTTGGTTTCAAAAAGAAACACAGTACTGATATGTGTGTGTATGCAGGGCCGGATTTACTTGCTTGTGGGCCCTAGGCCAAACCTTATCAGTGCCCCCCCAAAAAAAATATTATATATATATATATATCGTAATATTGTAATGTAAAAAAAAAAAAGAATTACAACATAATGTAACACATCAATAATTTTATTCAAATTAGTTTTATATCATGTACAACTTATTCTTACACAAAGGAATAATGGAAAAAAATACAGTCAAATTGAAGCATAATAAATTTTGCAATAAGAATTACAACAATGTAATACATTACACATTAATAATTTTTAATCAAATTAGTTCCATATCAAGTACATCAAAGTAAATCAAGTTCCATATCATGTACATCTTACACATAGGAATAATGGAAAAATACAATGAAACTGAAGCATAATAAATTTTGCAAGCACAACTATGTGAAGTTCAAAATGACTTTTTCCTGCTTTTTTCTATGGCAAATTTGTCAATGATACTGTTTGTCTCAAGGGATTGTAGGAGGTCCCCAGTGGGCCCCCAGTTACTGGTGGGCCCTAGGCCAATGGCCTATGTTGCCTATTGGAAAATCCGGCCCTGTGTGTATGCCTTGAAGGAAATGGTCTGTAAATACCAAACTCCAGATGCTAATGTATTTTCGTGTTTCCTGGATGCCTCTAAAGCATTTGATCGTGTTAATCACGACAAATTATTCATGAAACTTGTAAATCGCAATGTACCTTCTTATTCGGTCCGTATTTTAATATTCTGGTATAATCACCAAACAATGATTGTAAGATAGGGTGGGGTTAATTCAGAGCCATTCTCTGTGACCAATGGTGTCAGGCAGGGAGGGATACTATCCCCCTACTTATTCAATGTTTATATGGATAATCTATCTGTGTGCTGAACACCTGTAAAATAGGCTGGTATATTGGTACAATGATTGTTAATCATCTGATGTATGCAGATGATCTAGTTCTTATTTCTCCATCTGTAAAAGGGCTCAGCACATTTTTGAAGGTGTATGAAAGGTATGGGAAGGATAACGACATAAAATATAATCCCGATAAAAGTCATGTTATGATTATGAAGACCAAGGCCTACAAATATATAAAATTTCCTGAATTTCAATTGAATGGTTTGGTGCTGTCAGAAGTAACCCAGACTAAGTATCTTGGCCACATACGAACCGATAGTCTTTCAGATGACTGTGATATTCTAAGGCAATGTAGACAATTATATGCTCATAGAAATACTTTGGTTAGAAAATTTCATGTGTACATTAGATGTTAAGTTGATTTTGTTCAAAACTTTTTGTAGTCCAATGTATACAGCTCATTTGTACTGGAACTACAGGAGGTATAATTTGAAGAAATTATATGTTGCATATAATGATATTTTTAAGAGTTTAGTAAGGACTCCAAGATTTGTAAATGGTGCTCCTTCTAGTGTCAGTATGCTGTTTGTAGTCAATAAAGTGCCTAATTGTGCCAGTGTCATTCGCAATTTTGTATTTAGATTTATCACTAGGATTGGTGAGTCAGTCAATAAGATAATAGAAGCCATGGTTAGTGGACTGGTCTTCGATATATTTTATAAATCTTAAATCTGGAAGCATTGGCGTAGGCAACTGTATGTTCATTGTACACAGTGATTCACTGTCCTACTTAGTCAGTTCTCCAGACAACTATTTCTTAATCCTCTATGGACCTCTTGTATAATGTTTGTATTCGTTGAGTCTGAAATAAAGTGTTTGTTTGTTTATTTGTTCATATAAAGCCAAATAATGTTGCAAATTTTCTTCACCAAAGGCAAGAAAATTTATAGAGATGAAGTACTTACTGACCCTCAACATCAAGTCAGCATCACTTATTGTAAGTGTATTTTAATTTAAACTTTTATTTTATTTTATTTATTTATTTATTATTTGGATCGTGTTGCTCTGTACCCTATAAATATGTCCTGTAAATTAGCTGGAACATCGTTTACATGCATTTTTATATCCATGCTGAAACTTCTATACCCTTATTTAATTTACAAGTGGAATAAGACTTACTTATCTAGTTCAAGAACTGTAAACAAAGATAGTATATGTACTCAGCATTGGATTTATGTCTAGTTATTTTATTGTTAACTTCTTATATAATGTTTGTACCTGTTGAGTCTGAAATAAAGTGTTTTGTTTGTTTGTTTATTTATTTATTTTTTCCAAAATAGGTTTTGATGTTGATTTAAATTTATCCATAGAATTTAGTAAAAAAGGGATGATCTGCTTCCTTTTGTACTGGTTTAAGATTTAGCAAATTTTCAGGTTTCTATTGGTAATATTCTGATTTCCTTTGGAGATTTTATTCTTTTTCGTGGCAGTAATGAAATTTTGAAAACAAAACTCAACATTATTCAGTTTTATACTTTTTAGGAAATTTATGTTCCTAACGCGAACGTTTTTCGGAAACTGTACACTACGTACACATAATACAAAAATTATATAATTTTAGCTAAAGACCGTAATTTTAGCAAACACTAAAGTATGTTTTGATTTTAGTTTTCAAGCTGAGTGCAAGCATACACTACAGTACTAGTGATATTTTGACTACCTCAAGAATGATTGTGATTTCCTAAATGGCAATACTAATATTTACCAGGAAAAATATTATTTTACGTAGTTGAAGTGCAAATTGAAACGCCATATTTTAATTTAGGTTGAATTGTGTTATTCTAAATTGCTTGTGCTTGCCTGAGCTTTGAAACGACTAACGTAAAAAGGAAGTTCTTATAAAAAATTTGCTGTCTTTAGTGTTTTTATTTTCTGTTTATACATTTGTATTAACTTTTATAGTCGCATGTCAATCCAGAATCTTAATACTTTTGGTAAGAATGTATATATGCTAAAATTGGTCTTGATTTAATCTTGAAATAAGACGTAGGACTTGTTTCAGACCCCAGGTTAGGTTAGAGTTTGTAAGTAGTTTGACTGCGAAAACCTCGTTTTAAGGTAGCCTGAAGCTAAAACGTACCGTTAAGATAAAGGGACAGTGGGCCCACCCATCGAAAAATGTGACATCGTCCTTACGATCTAACGTAGGGCTGCATCTCCTATAGTAGTTATGTAGGCCTTATTTAACCTTGAATAAAATTCTTTTGTTGCATAAATAGGCTAGTTAGTCTATCATCAATCCAGTATGAAGTTTGGCAGGAGTGAGGTATAAATTTAGGAAAAATGAAATTACACAATTATATTTTATTTGGAAAACATGAAGCCACTGGGGACTATGGAGGTTTTCCAAATTATGAGCTATATTTTTTAATGACATTATGAAATGTCAATCTCAAGTCGGCTAATTAACATTATTTACTATTACCAAAGGGCTGCCAGTGATCTTGACCCACTTACACTGGTGATTTAGGGCCTTTTTTGGTGATTGGACTAATTATAAGGGCTGAGGGTAAATTTTTACTTTTGTACATGCGTTTTTTAATTTCCGACACTGGATTCCTACGTATTTTGATGTGCTGAATACGATGGTGACACTTATTTTTGTTGCTAATAACACGTTTATAAGTTATAGCCAAACTTAACTTACCCTAACCTAACCTGAGCAGCATATAATCACCATTGTATTCAGTTATGGTAATTGTGTTTTAAGTAACAGTCATTTTACATACCAAAATACATTTTTCTAGTAGTATTTGATGTGATTTGTTCAAATATGACCTCCATTTCTGTCGGAAATGAGATCCAACAAAGTTATAGTACTTTGAAGTTTGGCTCATTTTCAAGGGAAATGGAAGTCAAAATCTAAGCAAAACATCAAATATTACTAGGAAAATGTATTTTGGTATTAATTAACCTAACCTAGCCTAACCCTGGCTAAACTAGCCTAGAGTATATTAAATCTTCAAAATAATATTCGTACCATTCACATGTCATTGCCACAAACATCTATCAAAAACTAATAGAAGTAGACTAGCAACTTAAAAGGCCTAAGAACTTAAAAAATCTAGCTCATATATCATGTTCTCATGACGTCACCAATCAAAATATTGGAAGGGTGGGGAAAAAAATGCAAAAATATCATAATATTCAAATGTATATAATTTGTTAAATACGCATCTGTGAGCATAGTGACTTATATGAAAATGATGAGAAAATTATGCTTTAATATTTTATAATTATATTTGCTTTTGATATTCTGAGTGCGATAAAATTCATATTAACCTCAGTTATTACATACTAGTTTTTGGCGACAAATTTAGGCACTCCAAAATAGTGGTGTGATCCCATTGCTTTTGAAGCCAATGGTTAACAAATAGAACCAGTTTTCAGGGTGGCAAATGCATGTTTTCTAGGAATGTATCACTGTAATCTGACATAACGTAGTTGCACGGTTTCTTTTTCTTTCCTTTGTTGTAGCTCTGTAACTAGTTACAATACTACTGATGTTTATCCTATCGTAGTTTGCAGGGCATTTCACAGTGTAGACACACTACAGAATTAAGAACGCCATGTTTACGCAGAAATGTACTAGCTTCATCGTTGTTCTCATAAAAGACTGAGATGAACTTAAAATAATCGTAACAACACGAGTTACAGCAGTCAATGTTCACAGGAGCAGCCACAGCAATACTGCGCATAACTTCTAAACGCGTTAGCAGCAAAATGCGTTATCAAGCAACAAAAATAAATGTCACCATGTTCAGCACACAAAAATACGTAAGAATCTGGTGTCAGAAATAAAAAAATGCGTCATGTCCGAAAGTAAAATAATACTGGGTTGAGATTACGAAGTGATATTAATTGACATGTGTTAATAGGTTAGTGGGCTGAAATTAGCAAGGGCTGATTTCACCTGTAGGCTGTATCTCTACCAAAGTAGCCTACATAACCTCCTCCAGGAACCCACAAGTGAACCTTCCACTCCAGCAAAGAGTACTCCCTCTGGAAGTTCATTTGTCTTCAAATTAATGTCTAAAAGTAGCTTTCTTGTCTTTTAATATGAAATTGGTTTAATATTACTTTTAATGTGTGCTTTTTCTTCCTTTTTAAAATGTAAAAACTTGTCTATTTTCATGAATTTTTAGGTCTTGGGAGCTAAGTCAGGAATGAATGAACCTATAGCTATAATGTGCAATTGATGGATCTACGCAATCTAGCGATTGATTGTTGTGCCAGTGATGGATGTCTTGGGCTCGTGTGATGGATAAAAACCAATCTGATAAAAATGACATTGTAAACCAAAAATTCTATTAAATAAATACTTTCAATATTGTTTTTTAGACTTTTGAGTATTAAAGTAAGACAGGGTTGACTACCAATCTGAAATAAAATGGTATATTACATGCTTTTAGTATTTATAAAATAATAATAAACCAATTTCATAGTGGGTAAAAGTCAGGAAAGGGTAATTCCAGGACAAATAGACAAATGAAAGTGCCAAATGTACACTCCATCTCCAAAATTCATGAAACTTCGTGATGAGGGTTGGTTTTGGTCCAAATTACAAAAATGAATTTTTTTTGAAAATTGGTCAAGTTGGTCAAATTTTATGGCTTGACCAAATTTTGGCCAAATGAAAAAAAACAACAATTTTTAAACGTAAATATCTCGGTTGCTAATTGTGGTAGCGTAGTAAGTCTTAAATGATAAAATATGTAAAGTTAACTGTAGTTTCTAAATATATAATTTTTTTAGGAACAAAAATAAAATTGATTTTTTAGTGTTTTTTTTTTTTTTTTTTTTTTTGCGATTTGGCAGCGAAGATATCATTTTTTGAAAAAAAGACCGAGAATAAAAAATGTTTATTTGATGTATGTACACCATAATAAATAATAAAAAGTCAGCTTATAGTAGAGGTAGGGGGTAGAGGGGGGTCTGAGGGTCATGTGCTCAGATTTGAGTGATCATAGGCTCAAATGATAGCTTTTCAAGCCAATAACATGATTCAAGCAAAAAAAATTGGTTTTGGCTTATATACAAAAATTGCACTCAAATTTACTTGAAAACCACCATTTTTTAGTATGTTTGCAATTTTATAGCTAAACCGCTTCAAAACTAAGTCTTATAACATAAAAACTTATTTAATAACATATTGAATGTTCTGCTGCTCTTCACATGAGATATTAACCTTTGTACATTTCTATATTTCAGATAATTTACATATTTATTCTATCTTTTTTGTTTAGAATATAGAAATTGGTGATTGTTTTACTTTTAGCATTGATGTTGAATGGCTGGCCATTTTGTTGAACTTCTCTGATGGTACTGAGTTTGTGCTAAGACCAATGTTCTTTGCCTATGAAGATCATCAGCAAATTTCCGACTTACTAATCGAAAGCCTGACATGACTGGCAAATGCAGCATCAATCGAGACTGATAGGGAAGTGACAATAAACAATCTGTAGGAAAAAATTGACTCATTTATGACTGATGCTGTTGCAAAAAACTTGAGGATCACCGAATGCATTGCAGCAGCGATTCAGAGTAACTATCAGCCCATCCATCTTCTATGCAAGAGCCACACTGTGGAAAAACTTGATGCGACAAATTTGGATGTACTCAGCAAGATTGAGGTCTCTGTGAAACAGAGACATATTTGAGAACATCAATCCTTCACTGAAATCTTTTTTCCGAGGGAAAAAGACCACTGTTGAATGCGGGATCACTGCTTTTGTCACACTCGTCTCAAGAGACAAATCAGGCAAGGCATGCTCATTAGCAGATGAGTTTGATTATATATGTGAAAGAGAAGGCTGTGCGAAGCATATGTTTCTGTACCAATAGCGGAGATTTGCCAAGCTTGGTAAAGCAGCAGCAGCAATCGTGGAAGCTTATGCCATTTTGCAAATGTTTCTGGATGAAAGCAACAGCACCAACCAGCTTGCGGAAGCCTGCCGCTTGTACATGGCAAGTGAGCTCTTCTACACAGAATTGCAATGTCTGGCCTACTTCAACCACCATGTTACTTTCCCATTTCTGCACATGGTAGAAATAAGTACACAATCTGACCTGGTTTGCATTTTGCCTAGACTTTATGAAGAGCTCTGCCAAGGAAAGCTATCCACACTCCAAGCATATGTCATTAATGTACGTGGCATACAGGTACAGAAACCGCAGGATGCCTTAAGTCTCCACATACTTGAGAAAATGTGTGTAGCAGCAGCTGAAGGCATTAAGCTTCAATGTGGGAGAGAATATGGATTTGCACATGTAAACCAAAGCTTACGAGCAAGTGATATATCCAGCTTGCCAGACTCGCAACTCTTGGGTATACCAACGAACAATCTTGCTGCTGAATGAAACCTGGCTGTGTTCGACAAGAGGGCAGCAAAAGCTGCAAAGTGTCGAAACAAAAAATTCACTGCTAAATCATTGAGAAACTATTTGTGCCTGTATAAAGCACGGCAGGGCCCAGTGCAAAGCAGCACTAAAAGAATCATAAGTGTGTTACTGGATCGAGAAAAAAGCTGGAACAACGCTCAAAAAACAAAGCTAAAGGCTCAAATCGAGCTCAAAATGGCTAAAAAGAGAAATGCTAGTGACCACACAAAAAAGCTTCTCACAAACTGCAAAACTTGGTCGGGGCCATGTACAACACCTGAAGAGTTAATGCAAACTTCAGATGAGGCCAAGTCAAGCAGAATTTATAGTGAAAATTGAGATGGCATACTATTCACATACCCACAAAGTGACAAACTGCAGCACCCAGAATTATATTGTCAAAACAGTATAGGAGGGTTCCAGCACAGGTGAAGCCAAAAATTTTCATTTTGACACCTGACCATCTCAGATCTTGCTTATTTTTGGTGTATAAGGTAAGTTTGTGCAAGAAAGCCAGCTGTGAAAGTTTCAGCTTTCTACGACCATTACTTCACGAGTTATGAAGGTCAGAAAAATAAAGGTTAAGGTCAAAATAGCTCAAGGTCAGCATCTTTGGATGCATCTCACACATTCACTAATTATCGTAACCATATGAAACTCTATGTTTTTGGACTCAGAATGAGCTGTAGAATCAAAAAACGCAATGAAATCAGCATAGGAGAACAAATAAAAATGTTCACCCTTTTTCAAGGAACGAATTGACCTTTTGACCTTTAAGTTCACACATTTTAGGGAAACATTTCTTTACACAAAATGAAGTTCCATCATTGCACTTTTAATATAAACAATAAAAATGTATCTTATTCACCAACTATACTGTCTTAAAGAATTTTTCAAATTGGTTATTTTTCAAATTTCTGGCAAAATTGTCATATGTACTGTATATGCATATATGTACTGTTAAAATCTAGATATTCATTATTTAAACTACTTAAGCAAAAATAAATATTATTAGAAATGTGATACAAAATCACTTAGATATAAGCTAGGTACCATAGGTATAACTATGATATAGATCTCTATTTTATTGTGGTCTCCTCCACCCCTACAATCACACCTTTCCACCCTTAGAAATATTTTACTTTTTTTTATAATTACTTTTATTAATAATACATTAATACAAATATATATATATATTAGGGTGTTTCAAAAAAATGAAATTTTAAAAATTTATTCTCTCATCACTTAAAATTATTCCATTTCATACAAAACTAAAAATTATAAACTTTCATTACAATACAACAAAAATAAAAGGTGCCTCAAGAGAGCCAAAGTTTTTTCCAAGATAGTATTATTCATGAATGTTAAAATTACTGTTTTTGTTTTAAGATATTTCAGATAGCGGTATTTCTCAAATGTAATGACTATCACAGTACAGTTGACTTCTTGACATTTGGAAACAATTTCCGGTGTTGCTTCACACATTGGATGAGACATTGGTACTGCTTCTCATCTTTTGTCAATTTCCCCGAGGAGAGCTCACCGAGAGCTACAGCTCTCTCCGCTGTATCGTTCACGACTTGTAAAGAACCAACAATTTTTTTTGCTACTTTGTAATTTTCATCCTCTTCCCATAAAGCTGGATCGTTCTTCAGAAAGGTTAGATCAAGGTTCAGTTTGCTGAAGAACTTCTTTGTTGCTGTTGTAACGTAATGATGTAAGGGTTTCCATGTTCCATCACTAGATGCCTTAAGACGCCTACCTTTTTCACGATTTTCCAATGCAATTACCATTTCCTTTTTTTCGCGAATGTCCACCTCATCGTCAAAGAAGCTGAAAGCAACAAACTCTTCTAAGTACCACAAGTGTCTTTTGAAAACATTGAGAACTGCTTCCGCAAGCTCACGATCATGGAATTCATTGAGCCTTGCCATATATGCTAGATCTAGACAAGGAGAGGAGATTCCCAATGGAGCAGTGAACCAGGCTACCAGATACACACAGACAACAAAAATCACAAACCTCGTGATTCCTCTTATTTCTCTGGCAGTTATATTCATTTGATGTGGAAAAGAAATAATTTGATGGCATAAATGAGCTTTGACATCCATCTTGCTCTGTGTATGGCTCCAGGCCTTTTGAATTTAATACCTCTTGGCGGAGTTTCACCTAGAACTATAATCCACAGCTCCAGCAGTTCCCGGTAATCTTCTCTTGGTTGCTCATCTTTAAGTATTGTTGTAGCAAAAGAAATCAACTGAGTGACATTTGCATCTTCCAGCTCCCCTTGAAGGGGTGTGAAAGATGAGAGATCAAGGGATTTCCAGCTTTCCTTAAATCTCTTAAACAACAGGATTTCTGGTCCTGTAGATAATCCTATCAAGAAAGTGTAGGCCTTTTCGACTTGAAGTTCGAATATATGGTGATGACATGCAAGAAACAACTCCCTTCCAAGTTTATTTTCGATAAGGATGCATGCACCACCACGTCCACCCGTATTTGACGGTGTTGTATCAAAGCTCATGGCATTCACCGAGTCTTGAAGATTTAAATTTCGTAATGTAGAAACCACCGCATCAGCTTGAGCAACACCAGTTCCAGATGAAATTTTTGGAATGGCAAGTATTTCTTCGACACCATCACCAGATACAATAATTGGCAGTCTATCTACCTTTTCTTTACCAGTCAAATCAAGCATAATTTTTCCATCCCAGTGAACAACAAGCACCTTATTGACAAAGGATTCTTTAATTTTCTTTTCATGCTGTATTGCAGCTTCTAGGCGGTGCTTCTTTCTGGCTCTGTATACCGTTGAATGGCTGACGGAAATCTCAGGACGCTGAATCACTTGACTCCTTATTAGTGACGTTAGGAGATGAACAGCCTCCCTATCACTTATGAAAGTTCTGTCTAGAGTGGCGCAGAGGTCTGGAGTCATGATGGACTTTTGTTTTTTTGCAATTGAAGTTCCCCCAGTCGTACCTCCAACAGTTGGCAAGTAATCAGAATCATGAGGAGGAGGAACTCTGTATCTGATTTAGTAGAATCACTTGTTTTAGTCGAATCCACAGTTTTTGATGTGCTTGCTATTTCTTTCTTGCATCTTTGTTTTCTCTTTTCTTCATTTGCTACTCTTTCAAAACGTTGCCTTTCCTTCTCCATTGTTACCTTGTCTATTCCAGCCATAGTTCCCCGTCATCCAGGCTCTCTCTGAGCTTGCAAGAACTGAAGGTCCTCGGGGTTCTGGATCAGTTTTGCTGCATCAGCGTGAGCTATATCAAATAGATTTGGGAAAGTGCTGATAAAATCTTATCTTTTCTTGTTTTCTGTAGTAGAACTTCGTTTTATTCTTTTGTAGCTGCTTCCATTTGGCATACAAACCTTCAATTTTTGTAATAACATGTTGTTTGGATCTAGTTGGGATTCTGGCTTTGTTCCAGAATAGCAATATTTCATCAAAAGTTTTGTTGGCTGCTTCTTTAATTGTCATTCTCTTCCCGATGGAAGTAACAAAATCGCTTCAGGACATCTCCAATACATGGTAACTTAGATCCCCTGATACTGTTAGTGAGACTGCTCCCTATAAGAAAAATTTCTTGTCTTTTTTGCCTAGCTGCCATGAATCTGAAACAAAAGAATTATATGAAAGTTATCAACATACTGTTACTGTTTCATAACTGTTTCTATTTAGTTTATTTTTATTAACTTAAGAAATGTACAGTGTTGGTGGGTCAACTAGTGACAAGTTAAAGAGCAAAACACAATTCCAACAAACTAATTTCCAACAATACTACAAAATAATTTTATGTGCTCAATTAAATAAAAAAAAAAAAAATTTCGAGAACATTCCTTAAGCTTTACGTACCTAATATTACATTTATAAATAATGAATTTGAATATAAAATAACTAAATAACGGCATATAATGCTGAAAATAAATAGTTATTAATTTCTCAAGTTTGTCAGATTTTAAAATAATCGTCTTGTTATGAAAGTAGTTGTTATTTATAGATTTTACCCAAGCAAGCCAAAATTTACAAGGCATGAGGCACCTTAAGATGTTCATTAAACTTCACAAAATTCCATAACATCAGTTTACACAACTAATTGAATATTTTGAGAGGGTGATACTTTAAAAAAAAATTTAAAAAATTAAACCCTTATAAGGGTGAAACACCCTATATATATATATATATGTATATATATAGATAGATATATATATAGGAGTATCATATAAAATAGGAGTAAAAAAGGAGTATCATATTATGTAGACCTGTATTCTATAGATACATATTAAACCAGAGCTTTGTACACTTTCGACTCAAGAACATAAAACTGTGGCAAACAGGTCTGCATGATTACCCTCAGCTGTTAGCATCCCATGATCATCAAAGGCATACTGAATTATTCTTGAACCTGCTGTCAATGATGGAGCAGTCATTGTCTGGATAATATCAGATGATAACATCCAACATGAGTCAGGACGAGAAGGGAAACTATGTTTAGAACGTCTTCCATGTGGAGACATAAAATTGACCTTATAATCACTAAATTCTTCTGATACTTCAACCACTAATCCAAACCAAATTTTATTATCATAGTTACAAGCTACATATACCCCAACTTGTATATCTTCAGTTGAAATGTGCTTTTGCTCATGTAAATTATCTTTAAACGATGGATGCACAACTGTCATAATTTTTGTAGGACCTGAGGAAATCTCACCAACCTCCAACTGGGTATGACTAATAGGCACAAATCTATGAAATCTACGAGTACCTGGGATGGTTACAGAATTTTTATATCTATTTTCCAGGAATTCAGTTGTCTGCTAGACATTTTGTTTCGATAAGAATACAAATTTTGTGCTGGTATCTTTCTCATCCAGAAATTTCCTCATGTCAAGTGGTGTCAGAATTTGGTCTTTAAATGTACGTTGAAGACTGGCACGAGCCGTCATTCTTTTTGCTGTGCCTCTGACTCCATCACAAGCACTTTTGCCATGTGAAGTTGCAAAAAAGTGCCATTCAGCATCCAGTCCAAAGTCCTCTTGTGGTGACACAAATTGGTGAAGTTATATTTATTCTTATACTGCCCTCCGCAACCATCAGTAAAGTAATGAATCTTCCGCAGGCCTGAGCTCTCTTCTTTTATCATGGGGATCAGTTGCTTTAAGAACGCAAAGACAAGGTTTGTACTATGTTTCATGTCATCAGAAATGAAACAATAACTTTTAACTTTAATTTCAACATCATTTTCATTTACTTTATAGTAGAACATAAATGGATGAACTGTTGCCTGACTATTTTCCCAATGGTAACCTTGTGCAGCATCTTGTACAATAAATGAGTAGTTTTCAGAGAAGTCTCCTAGGAGAATACCTTCAGTGACCATCAGATTAGCTTTCAGTTTTTTTAGGAAACTTGCTTGTGCATCAGCCACATAAGTGTGTCTTGTTAGTGCACAAATTCTAGTTGCCAAAGACTTAATGAAGTTTTCAAAGGATTCACCGATGTTAATAAGGGTTGTCAGATCCGTGGAAGTCCACTGCTTATATGTAATTATGGTGCTGACTGCATCCTGAACAGATTCCAATCCTTCAAGGAATGCAATAACACCTTCTTCTCCTGGACACAATGCACATTTTTGTAGCATACACTCTTCCTTTTCACTGTCACAAACTGCATAGAGAATGAGGTCTCTATATGATAGTTGTTTTTCCCCCAAAGCTGATAGCTGAAGTTTGGGATTTTGGTGGTAGGTACAGACACACACAGTGTGTGTTCCTCCAGCTCCTGCCAAGACACACCACTTGGGTCTCAATGCAGCAAATGATGAGAAACCTATTTTTGGATTAGTGTCATTTGCCTTGAAAACAACGAAAATCTCACGTAAATTACCAAGCGCCAATCGTTTCTGCTGTAGTTGCTTCTCTCCTTCATGATTCCTAATTGATAGACAATCCTTCTTGCCTGGACATATTCTGCTTATTTCATCTGATTCATAGAAAGTGCACACTGCTTCCTTCTCTTTCTTTGTTATAACCCGACCTTTGCTAATATGTGGAACTTCTGGTAATATGCCATGTTCTTTCTTTATTTTGCGGCTGGTTGAAACCATTCTTGTAGATGCATTGAAGAAAGATGCTGTTCTGTGAATGGTGTATGGTGAGTGTGTTAGTATTTGAATCTTCCTCTTGTAGTCAGTCGTCTCACTGAAGGCATTCTTGAGTGCTTGCATCACTCCTGCATGCCTGCGAAAATGATATACATGTTTGAGTAAATTTATATGCAAACATATGATCTATATATAGGCTTAGTATACTTTAATGAAGGTACTACAGATATATATACAGTACTCACAAATTATTGTCATCCATTTTAGATTGCTTTTCTTCACTTTCTTGTGTAAAACTTGTCATATGAAGTTTCTAGCTTTCTCTTCAGGGATGTTGATGCCATTTCAAATTTTGTTTCAGCCTTTGAAGATCTCCCTTTTCGTAACAGACCCTCTGAAAAACAAATAAAATAAATTGTAACTTTTTTAATCAACTGTAGGCCTATAGATGTACATGTACGTTACATATGAATTTGGTAAATACCGTATATATAATCATAACTGTATTGATCTTCATTATATAAGTTGATATGCATATATCTGAATTTGTCAAATATATAAAGGTTGTAATGTTCATACATGTAGTTATATATATTGATGTTTTGTTGCTATAATATCTACATAAATTAACACTTTAAAAATACTTAAACTTACTTGTCTTCATTGGTGTCACATTCAGCATTGGAAGAATTGTCTAAATCTCCTTGGAAATCTTCAAACATTATTTCAGTAGTACACCCATAGGCAGAGGAATGTTTTTCTGTGGCAGTGGCATCAGTGTCTGAGTTCGAATCTGAGACAATATCAGAGACTTTTTTGTCTTCAGCTTTGATTTTATTGATATCATTAACACAATTTTTACAAATGTAATCTCCATATATTAATCCGTGAATTCCTTGCAGTGTATTACGGACTGGCACAAGTGCTTTTTCGATCTTCTTCTTATGTTTTCTAAGAGGATCAGCACAAACTTTTCTACCCATCTTGTTTATCTGTAAGAAAGGCATAAAATAAGTAATTAATTTATGTTCACAAAATATATTATTTAACAGTAGGTACAGTACATATATGCATATACATATGGCAATTTTGCCAGAAATTTAAAAAATAGCCAATTTGAAAAATTCTTTAAGGCAGTATAGATGGTGAATAAGATATATTTTTATTGTTTATATTAAAAGTGCAATGGTAGAACTTCATTTTGTGTAAAGAAATGTTTCCCCAAAATGTGTGAACTTCAAGGTCAAAGGGTCAATTCATTCCTTGAAAAAGGGTGAACATTTTTATTTGTTCTCCTATTGCTGTTTTCGTTGCATTTTTAGATTCTACAGCTCATTCTGAGTCCAAAAACATATAGTTTCATATGGTTATGATAATTAGTGAATGTGTGAGGTGCATCCAAAGATGCTGACCTTGAGCTATTTTGACCTTAACCTTGATTTTTCTGACCTTCATAACTCGTGAAGTAATGGTTGTAGAAAGCTGAAACTTCCACAGGTGGCTTTCTTGCACAAACTTACCTTATACACCAAAAATAAGCAAGATCTGAGATGGTCGGGTGTTAAGCACTGATTCACCTATGCTGGAACCCCTCTATATCTCACGATGAAAAACTTGATAACCTCCTCATATTGCTGAGTGAAGATGACTCAAATGCCAATGAGGTATCAACTGCTACAGTTGCAAACTTGGCATCTAACTGCCAAACGCTGGAACTTATTTCAAAGTCTTCATCCACCACCCCTGCCACCAACAAAATCATATGCTTGGAGGTGAATCAGCTGTGTGCTGTCATTTGGCAGGATGAAGAGAAAAATGGAGAGTACAACTGGTTCATTGCCTATAACAAGTTCATTGCAGACAAGTCAATGACTTTGGACCACTTATGCTGTGAGAAGAAGGGCATGAACAAGTGGTGGTGGTACCCAGCACAAGACGACGTTCAGCACGAACAAATTCTTGATATCGTTGTTGAAGGTGAATGGAAGTTTGATTCCTGTATCAACCGATTCGCCTTGACTAACATTAATGATATTGTGACAGCTTTCAAGCATGCAGTGCAAAAAATGAAATAGAAAATCAGTCATAAGAACGGTGTGCTTTTAATTTGCATTTTCTGTCAATAAATGATTGGAAAACCACAAAATGTCTGGATTTTGAGCTCGAATAGGCCAATTTTTCTCCAAAATCACTCAAGCGTGACTAAAATTTTAGCATAAATTTATCAAAAATATAATACAAATGACAATTCTATTTGTTACCAAAGATATACAGGGTGGGCCGTAAGTTTCCATACATAGGAAAAATAAACATTTTTTTATGGACAACCATTTTTATTTATATAATATGCTCTACATGGTTGCCATTGTTTTGAAAACACATTTCAATACATGTTCCCCACTGTTGATGAACACGCATTAGCACAGTTGACGTTATGCTTGTAATGGCATTGGTGATACGTTCCTTTAGATGATTTATGTCTCGTATCTTTTCCTGATACACCATGGCCTTCAAGTGCCCCCAAAGATAGAAATCAAGGGGGGTGGGATCTGGGAGGCCACTCCACAGGACCACGCCAACCAATCCAAGCATCTGGAAACTGCTGATCCAAATACCGACGCACGTGAAGACCATAATTTAAATTTTCCTGTGTATGGAAATTACGGCCCACCCTGTATATCAAGAACTCTAATCATTCCCAAGATTACAGACTTGTTGGTCCAAAAAAAGACAATTTTCAATTCATAAAAAATGCATGTAGATAAACCAAAGGAGAAAAAAATCTTAAAATATATGCATAATGTACATACATAACCTCTTATATTTAGGGACAGAATATATTGACAATAATAATGTGATGTAGTGGTTAGCGTCGCTGACTACGAAACCATCGGCCCCGGGTTCGAGACCCGATGGCAGCCGGCGTGCTGCGAAACCCAGCTGTTCATCCTTCCACAAAATAAAGAAAGTGGTTGGTAGATAAATTGGTACCCTAAATGGCCTAGTGGTTAAGACGCTGGGCTGCTGATGGGGCGTGGTTCGGATTCCACGTTAAACTGTAGGTCTAAGGTGGAGTGAAAAGCTTGACCTTCGTCAGAATGAACAATTCGGGTGGAAGCTAACCAAAGGTTTATAAATTGACGATTGGTTAGGTTAAGTCATAAGTCGTAATACTACACGTACACAAGTCTTTGAGAATGAATTAAGTGTGTTCTCATCCAGTGAATCCAAATTTTAGACACTAATAATATAATAATAAGAAAAAAGAATTTGAAAAGATTTTTATAACAAGTAGATACACAAATCTTAGATAAAAAATTTTTAGAAATATTATATAGACAATCTTAAATAGTATATATTCAATAGAATTTATTTTATCTTTGAAAAGTTATTTAATTCTTGAAGCGGAAAAATGTATTGTATTCTTGTTCCTCCTCGTAAATTTGCTTCAATACTCCCAAATATATTTTCTGTTGGAACATGACAAACATCATCTTGTGCAGGAAAAACGTATGAGGGACATACGCCCGAAGGATGGAGAAATTTTATCAGAAAATCATCATATTCACAGTCAAAGGACTGGACTAATCCGAGCCATAGTTTATTTTCATACATACAACCCACAAAAGAGCCTGTTTCAATTTTGCGTTGAGAGACAGTATCATGTTCTTGAACCGAAGCAGAAACTCTAATGAACTCTCTTATTTCGACTGACTGTGCACTCTGAGAGAGTGGATAAACCTTCAATGAATTCTTGGAAATTGGGACGAAGCGATGTAATTGTTGAGTACCTTTGATAGAAGTAATAGGTTCACTCAGACATTTTTGCAAAGAAAGCTCTACATCTACAACTTCGTAGAAGCCTTTATCTGTTTTTGTCCCGGCTTCAATCCAGCTATAAAACAAATTCATAAATTTAGGTTGCGTGAAATAATCAAATATCAAATATTTTGTATATATATATATATATATTCAAGTACTGATGCTAATATTTAAAAACAGAAAACTACGAATTTGGCATTAAGAAACAAATGTCCTGAATGGAGTCTATTGTTTTATTACCCGTTTTAATAGGGCTTTCATCAAATAAAGGTGAAATATTGTCACTGAGCAAATCTTTATTGAATTGCCTGTCTTGAATGACAAATTCTTCCAATGGTGGTGGATTCGTAGAATCGCTACTGCTTCGCTCCATAGATTCGTTAAGTATGTCTGGCTCAGGTATTGGCGCAGGTTCCGGCTCTCTGGATGAACGTTGAACATGTTCTAATACAATTGGCTTCTTTTTAATTGTGATATAGCAATTGCTGCATAGTAATTGATTTTCTTCCAAAATTCTATAGCTTGCAGCTGCCATGGCAGAGTTTACTTTTTTGATGTTACAGAAAATTCTTCTGGAGTGTTTTTTCATAGGATCGCAACAAAATGTTGTGTTTTGAGGCATTTTAAGGGTTAGGTAAATTTACGTATACTAGAAAATTAGGTATATACTGAAAATCTGGGAAGAAAGCAAAAAATTATTAATTTGGAGGATTTTTTTTTTTTTTTTCATAATAATCGTCGATAAGCTGACTTTTTATTACTTATTATGGTGTACATACATCAAATAAACTTTTATTCCTAGTATTTTTTTTGAAAAATATCTTCGCTGCCAAATCGCAAAAAAAATTCAAAAAAATCAATTTTATTTTTGTTACCCTAAAAAAATGATACATATTTAGAAACTACAGTTAATTTTACATATTTTATCGTTTAAGACTTACTACACTACCACAATTAGGAGCGGAGATATTTACGTTTGAAAATTATTGGTTTTTTCATTTGACCAAAATTTGGTCAAGCCATAAAATTTGACCAACTTGACCAATTATCAAAAAAAATTCAGAAATTTGTAATTTGGACCTAAACCAACCCTCACACCAAGTTTCATGAATTTTGGAGATGGTGGAGTGTACATTTGGCAGTTTCATTTGTCTATTTGTCCTGGAATTACCCAACACAAAAGTGATGCAATTGGCAATGTTGAATTCCTTCCAGCATGCCACCACACTCTTGTTAGTGCCGTCCTCCATGGCATTGCGGATGAAGGTGAGACGTATGTACGCTGCTTTAAAGCACTGAAATTGTAAAATTATAACCCACATATAGTTGAAACTGCGTAAGAAAAATCCATGTAAGTTGTGAGTCTAGTGTATGGGGAAGGAATTATATGTAGGTATTATATAAAAGATAATTGCAGATTTAAAAGAGGACAATGTGTATACATGAACATCCACCAATATGCAATTTCTTCTATAATAATGGTCATTATAAATTTAGAGACGGATGTAAATTCCACCACCCAGACATCTGCAGGACTTACGCAAAATATGGAACCTGCAAATTCAGAAAAAATGCTACGATCAACATCTGATAGATTCAAAGGAAAAAGTTTAAATGACAATAGGAACACAATAAGTGAACAAGAAAATTTTTTCAATATCATGGACACGTTACGGATGCTAAATGTGATCCACATGTAGTTGACACAGTTGGAAACCCCCGAGCCAAACTGCTACTGGGCAAGAAGCTACCAGTACAAGTAGGCAGAAATGGATCTCTTGGAGGATCATAGGGCAACGAATCAGGCAATATTGAAGGAAAATGAACTTGAAATGCGCAAGGGCAATGAAAAACAGAGAACATAAAAATTGTCCTGGCTAATATTCAAGGAATAAGACCAAACCAATCACTGAATAAGGTTTCATACCTGAAAGGATTTATGGATGAAACAAGAGTGGACATTGCATGCCTCACAGAAACTCATCTTAAAGATTGCCAAGGAAGTTGTGAAAACTGCAAACATTGTATTGATAAGAAAGAGAGAAATATAGAGGGCTTCAACTTGCTAAGAGTGGATAGAATGACAAGATGTAAAGGTGGCTGTGCTATATATGTACAGGAAGGTCATATGACAGAGACAATAATAAGTAAATCAAACAGCTATGTGGAACTCCTAGCACTGAAAATAGAAAAACCAAACATGATAGTAATAGTCATCTATAGACCTTCAAGCACCCCAACCAAAAAATTCTCTCAGGCCATTGATGACAATCAGAAAGCTAATAAAGGCCATAAACCCTCCATCCCCCAATATAATGATCTGCAGAGACTTTAACTTCCCATTTATGAAATACAAAAAGGTGGATAGGAATATATATATATTAGTGATATAGCGGATGTCATTTTTTTCATATCCGCGGATGAGGATGCTTGATTTCAACATCTGCGGATGCGGATGTTTACATTTTCGTTATTTTTTAGGATATATTCGAGATTGTTGTGTTTAACGTATATAATAAGTTATTATATAGAGAGAGCTGTGTAGCTATAATGTAGTATAATTGATTAATTGTACAATAATTGCTGTACTTTTCCCTGAATATATAAAATAATAGCAAGCATCTAACTAATATAGAAATCAATTAGTGAATTCGTCTGCAAATAAATTCGTTATATTTTGTTGAGTTTCAGCCACAATTAGAAACCATAATTGTGTTACCCGACCTCTTTCCCCAACCTCCACCCTTATAGAAAGAGATCTTTAATTAGCTTGATAACTATTTATATTAAGTTTAAAGTTTTATTAGGCATATTTATAAATGAGTAATTAAAATAAAGTAAACTAAGATGTTCATCATTTAATATTCAAACTTAATTATAGGAAGGTTATGCTTAAGGAACATTAATTTTTTTGCCTTTTCTGCTGCCAGTCTGTTTCTCTTTTCATCATATATTAATCCAGCACTGCTAAATAATCTCTCGCTTGGTACGCTTGTTGGAGGATGTGCTAAATGTTTCCTTGAAAGTTTGCTCAAGTATGGATAGATATTCTGCGTATTTTTCCACCAACTAATAGGATTGTCACATGCAGCCAGGCGTTTTTCTTGGTGATAGCTCTCGATCATTTTTACTACATCTTTTGACATCGCGTAGATCTCGTCATCGCTGCTTGACTCAAGAAACTGAGAGAGATTCTGTGATAGATTTGCTTGTTGAAGGTGTTGGTTCTGTCACAAACTTTTATTCTTTTGGTGGGTGGCGAAGCGACAGATTCAAGAGATTGAAGCTCTTCAACTGCTTTGCCAAGTGATGATTTAACTCGTTCTAATGTACTAGGTGAAAATAACTTAGCTTTGTAACGTAGATCTAAGTAGGTTGCAAGAGAGTAACTTCATACAAGAACAGCCTCTCATCTTGTCGCTTGCATCACTTTTGCGCACAATGAACTAGTTCTATTATTATAGTAGAATTTGATAATTTCCGCTTATTAATGACGTTTTATCAACAGTCCACATCCGCACAACATCCGTAGTCCAAAGTGCGGATGCGAGAAAATGTGCGGATGTTATGCGGATGTGACCTACATCACTAATATATATATATATATATATATATATATTCACCAGGACAAGGGGGGCATGAGAGAAGACCAGGAGCAAGCAAAAATGTTGATGGCTCTCACAAATGAGTTTATGCTGACACAGGAGATAAAGAAAATACCAGAAAAAATAACTGCTTGGATCTGGTATTCACGAATAACACGAACTTGATTGCTGATATAAAAATAACCCCAACCATTATCTCAGACCACAACTTAATTGAGATATCAACAAATATGATGACAGCATTAAAAGACAATACACATATTGAGGAAAGAAGTAAATTTGGGGCCTTTAACTTAAACTCCAAGACTATAAATTGGGAAGCAATCAGATCGCACACAGCCCAAATAGAATGGAGAACAATTTTCAAGAATAAAACAACTGAAGAAGTACTAACAACCTCCGAAGAAAAAATGTTGAGAATTTTAAAGTAGTATGCTCTGAAATCATAGCCAAAAGGAAAGAGGAGCTGGCAAGAGAGGCAAAAGAAAAGACTTTTCCGCAAAAGAGAGTGGAGGTGAAGTTAGGCAACTGCAGAGATAATGACAGGAAAGCAATAAAAGAAAAACTGGAGGGTATCGATAGGGAAATACATACAAGCCCTGATTAAGGACTATACAGAGAGGGAAGAGGAAAAGGCGGTAGAAGCAATAAAGGAAAATCCAAAATACTTCTTCTGTAGCTATGCAAAAAGGAAAACAAAAATGTGCGCTGCTATTGGGCCCTTAAGGACAAGAAATAATGAATTAACTGACGATCCAAAAGAAATATCTGATACATTGAGAGTTCAATATGAATCAGTTTTCAGTACCCCAAAAAGTGACAGTGATACCTTACATAAATGCATTCTTTGAAGAGGAATTGCAAGGAGAGTATATAACAGACTTTGATTTTACACCAGAAGATGTAGTGAGAGCTATAAGACAAATGAAACCACATTCAGCTGCAGGTCTGGACAATTGGAATGCATTATTGATTAAAAACTACAAATGAAATAACTACACCTTTATACTGGATATGGAGAAGATCCCTAGACACTGGGGAAATACTGAGCATCTTGAAAAGAGCAAACATTGTCCCTATATATAAAGGAGGGTACAGATCTCAAGCAAAGAACTATAGACCAGTGTCATTGATGTCCCACCTCGCCAAAGTATTTGAAAGAATAGTTAGAGAAAATTTATGATTTCCTGGAGACATGGGAAAGATTCAATGAAAATCAGCATGGATTCTGATCAAGTAGATCATGCCTATCACAACTAATAGAACACTATAACAATAATATCCTAGATGCATTAGAAGGCAATGACAACTACGATGTTACATACACAGATTTTGCTAAAGCTTTCGACAAATGTGACCATGGTATAATATCACACAAAATTAAATATATGGAAATAACAGGTAAAGTGGGAAAATGGATCTCAAACTTCCTCAGAGAACATCTGCAGGTTGTCAAAATTCAAGGTATATCATCATCAGAATCAGAAGTACACAGCTCAGGACCACAAGGGACAGTACTGGCCCCACTCCTGTTCATTATCATGCTAACAGACAGACAGCGGAGTAAACAGCAACAGTATAGCAACATCTTTTGCAGATGATACAAAGATCAGCAGAAAAATCAGCGATGCAAATGAAGTGGAGGCATTGCAGAGGGACACGAACAAAATATACAAATGGTCAGAAGACAAAAACATAATATTTAACACAGAAGTTTCAGCTCTTGAAATATCATAGAAATGAGGAACTTGAACAGACTGCATATTATGCTCCAGATAGACAGGAAATTCAGAGAAGCACGAAAGTGATCGATTTGGGGGTAATAATGACTGATGATTCTACATTTGAAACACAAAATCAGATAATGATAAACAAAGCAAAAAGAGTAGTGGGACAGGTATAAGAACGTTCAAAAGAAGTGACAGGACAGTAATGATTCCCCTGCTAAAAACACTAATTAAACCAAAACTTGAATACTGCTCAGTCTTGATGTCCCCATAGGGTCATTCTCTGTCAGATCAACCAAAAAAAATTGAAATTAACACCCTCATCTCTCATATTTTGCTGAAATTTGGTTTATAGGGAGTTTGTGAGCCCTGAATCCATTTCTGAAATTATAAGGTCAATCCGACCAATGGTTCAAGAGATATGACCTCGGGCAATTTGAGGTCACTCGCGAGGTTACTAAAATTTGGCGAGCCATAACTTGGGTAATAATTGTCATAATTATATAAAAGTATATATATTTAGAATCAGAAAACGACAAGGAATCCAAATATGCAAGTTTTAGAACTCTAGGTTGAAAAATAAAAAAGTTACACTGTAACCAAAATTTGAGATCACGATTTGACCTCTGGGGTATCAAATGAGAATTTTTTTTTTAAAATGTAAAAAATGAAGGTATAGGCATTGGCTATTAGAATCAGCAAAAAAAAGTTTGTTAGTATTTTTCATGTAACTAACATATAAGTGAACACCATATTCATAAGTTGTGCGTCAATTCTACCTATTTTTTCACACTTAAGCTCATAATTTGACCTATAGAAATTAAAATTACATTTTTTATAGATATAAAAAACAGTCAGAGTTCTTGACTAATAGAAACAATCATAAAAAGTTTATTTATATTGGTACTTTTCATGTAACTAACTTATAAGTGAACACCATATTTATAAATTGCTTGTCATTTCAAGGAATTTTTATATCTTAGCTATCAATTTGACCTCAAGCTCCAAGAATTTAATGAAAATTGTATTTCACTGCTAATCTACACTGGCAATAATAGTTATAATAGTGAAAGGGGAAGACTAAGCTCACATGTAGCCTAAACAAACCTGTTGAAACATGTTGCTACTTGTCTAAGTGCAGAATCAACACAGATAGTTGCAAAATTCCTTGTCTACAGGTTAGTACAGTTCCAGCCAGCACTGTGGGTGGCTGGTGGGTATGGTGTTTTAATGAGCCTCAGAGACTATCAAGGCCTAAAATATTAAGTGTGTATAGCTATATATTTTCTAAAAAATATATATTACCTAATTGTAAATCCTATATCTTTACAGATCAAAATACAATGGTTCGGCACTTGAAATACTGCCAGGACCCTATTCAAAAACACAAGAAATGCATAACAATCAATCTTAGAAAAGTGACTGATGTACTTGTTGAAAAATGTGCTGGAAGAGTGAAAAAAGACTCATTGTTGTGTGTGAACTGCTGGACACTGATAATGAAAAACCCCACTATACTTAGTACCACTGAAAACAACGAGTCTGAGCAGGATTCAAATGAATCATCTACTATCAGTGGCTTGAGTAACATCTCTTCAATTCAAGATCTGGACAATGACAGTGATTGCTTGATAAAGGAAAATCTTTCAACTTCAGTTGAACCAGTTCTAGCATTTCTGGACCAAACACCAGTTAAAAAAAGTAAGTAATAAATTAATATAATAATTTATACTTTACTACAATGTCTGTTTGATCTACTATATAGCCAATTATATAGCATTTAAGGTACTATAATTAATATTTAATTACTAATATTCAGGTGTGTGAAACCTTTTTTTTCTGTTCTTTTCAGAAGGGCTGTCATTAAGCCAGAAAAAGCGCAAGGCTCGTGGTAAGCTATCATCTGCTCAGAAACACCTGAAGGAGAGGCTAGAACTTAGTTATGGTGTTCAAATTACCGAGGAGGTAAGTGATACTTCAAAACCTGAAACTAAATCTGAAAAACATCTAGACAAATTAATGAATGAATTGAAACAGTCATTCCTGGAGAGCAAATGTCACCATCACAAACTACAAATATTGACACTCTCACCATACACAATTGAAAAAACAGCTAGTTTCTTTCAAACTACAACATACATGGTGAAAAGAAGCCGTTCACTTAAATCAGAACATGGAATCCTTACGAAGATTCCACTAATGAGCAAAGGAAAAGTGATATCTGAAGAACACAAAGATATAGTTAGAAGATTCTATGAGTCAGAAGAGGTTAGTCGTATGTGTCCTGGCCAAAAGGATTGCGTGAAAGTTATCAGTGCTGAAGGTGCAATGAAGGTGCAAAAATGATTGGTCCTCGGGAATTTAAGAGAGATGTTTGAACTATATAAAAATTATGAAAAGAATCTCAAAATAGGATTTTCCACATTTGCAAAATTACGGCCATCATATTGTGTGCTTGCCGGTAGTGGTGGGACTCATTCTGTCTGTGTCTGCACATACCATCAAAATCCAAAATTGCAGCTGGCTGCATTGGGAGAAAGAGGTCTTTCATACAAGGATCTTATGGATTACAGTGTCTGCAGTACAGAAAGAGAGACTTGCATGATGCAACTTTGCAATGATTGCCCAAGAGAAGAGGGTGTCCTGGATTTTCTTGAGTTACTTGACAGTGTGAAATCAGCTCCAAATGAAATATCTTACAAGCAATGGGTGACTGTTGACTGTTGTACAATGGTTGATAAGGTGGAGCCACTTCATGAATACTTATCCCCAAGCATGAAAATATCCTGCATGGTTCGTCATCACTTTGTTGCTCAGCAACAATCACAGTACTTCAAGCAGTTGAAAGAAACACTACCACCTCAGAGTGAGGTAGTTATAGTAGGTGATTTCTCTGAGAATTATTCTTTCATTGTCCAGGATGCTGCCCAAGGGTTTCACTGGGACAATTCACAGTGTACAGTTCACCCTTTTGTCATCTATTATAGATCATCTGCAGACCAGGAACTTAGCCATTTTAGTGTCTGTTTCTTATCTGCATCACTAAAACACAACACTATAATGGTTTACTCATTCATATTGAAGCTTATGACATATGTTAAATTCAGATGCCCACAATTGAAGAAGGTGCACTATTTCTCAGATGGATGTGCTGGCCAATATAAGAACAGATACAACTTCACAAATCTCTGTTACCATGAAGAGGATTTTGGTCTGTCTTGTGAATGGCACTTCTTTGCTACATCCCATGGCAAAAATGCATGTGATGGGATTGGAGGAACAGTGAAAAGAGCTACTGCTCGTGCCAGTTTGCAGAGAACTACAGAGAGGCAAATTCTTACACCAGAACACATGTTTCAGTTTTGTGAAGAAAACTTGAGCAAGAAGATAAATTTTTTCTTTGTAACTACAGCTGATTTGAAAGATGCAGAAGAACGGTTGGAACATTGATTCAAGGATAGTAGGGCTATTCCTGGAACTCAGAAATATCATAGATTTGTTCCCCTAAACAAGGAAGAACTGATGGTGTATCCCATTTCAAGTGGCATTGGAGAGAAGAAAAGAATAAGGAAAAGTCACTTTACTAATGAACCTGCAATGCTTGGTAACCTAAAATGTGTCAAACCAGGAGAGTATGTTGGCTGCATTTATGACATGCAAGTTTGGTATGGAATTGTGGAGGAATATTGTGAAGAGTTTGATGATTTCACTGTGAACTTTCTACATCCCTCTGGGTCATCAGGATCAAGTGCATATTATTATCCATCAAACAAGGATTCATGTGCAGTGCCAGGACATCATATATTAACTGTAATGAGTTGTCCTACCCTAAGAGGAGGCAGCAGAATTCAATACATTTTTCCACAAAAAGAAATTGATGAGAGCATCGAGCATGCAAAAATTGTATTAGGCTAGCACATGAATCCTCTAAGTAGGTCTTCCCCTTTCACTATTATAACTATTATTGCCAGTGTAGATTAGCAGTGAAATACAATTTTACATTTTTTGCCTTTGTTTTTATATCTATAAAAAAAATGTAATTTTAATTTCTATAGGTCAAATTATGAGCTTAAGTGTGAAAAAATAAGTAGAATTGATGCACAACTTATGAATATGGTGTTCACTTATATGTTAGTTACATGAAAAATACTAACATAAACAAACTTTTTTTTGCTGATTCTAATAGCCAATGCCTATGCCTTCATTTTTTACATTTAAAAAAAAGATTCTCATTTGATACCCCAGAGGTCAAATCGTGACCTCAAATTTTGGTTACAGTGTAACTTTTTTATTTTTCAACCTAGAGTTCTAAAACTTGCATATTTGGATTCCTTGTCATTTTCTGATTCTAAATATATATACTTTTATATAATTGTGACCATTATTACCCAAGTTATGGGTCACCAAATGTTAGTGACCTCGCAAGTGACCTCAAATTTCCCAAGGTCATATCTCTTGAACTGTTGGTCGGATTGACCTTATAATTTCAGAAATGGATTCAGGGCCCACAAACTCCCTATAAACCAAATTTCAGCAAAATCTGAGAGATGAGGGTGTTAGGCACTGGTTGATCTGACAGAGAATGACCCCATATAAAAAGGAAGAAACTAATAAACTAGAAGAAACACCAAGGGATTTCACAGCCAAGATTGATGGCTGCAAAGAACTCAACTATATGGGAAAGACTATGTAAACTAAATCTGTAACACCCTGGAAAGGAGAGGGAGGTATACCATAACCTACATATGGAAAATGATTGAAAGACTGGTACCAAACCTCAAACTAAACCCAATTACCATTCAAACCGCACTGGAAAATAGGAAAGGCAGAATGTGTAGTGTTCCCAAATTAAAGGCCCGGCAAGGGACCTCCTTAACTCTGAAGGAAAATAGCTTGGTTGTCAGGGGGCCAAGACTTTTCAACCAGCTTCCAAAGGATCTCAGAAATGTAATGGGGTCAAAGTTGAAGTCTTCAAGAGAAGACTGGATGCCTGGCTCAGGATGGTACCAAATGAGCCGGGCATGCCTGACTATGTATAATGTACGGTGGAGAGTGCAAGAAAGCAACTCGCTCCTCCACCAAGCCAGACCTAGAGGCGGGGCCACCAGCTTGACCTCTGTGTGAAGAGAGACCACCAACACACTAAACATAAGGATATATATATATATATATAAAATATGCATTTCATTCTCAATGATTTGGTCATCTTTTTTAGAAGTCTAATGGACTTATCCCGAGTTTTTTCTAATTTCATTTAAATTATATAAATTTTTTTCCCTCTCCCACAAGTGGTGATGGGATGTTATAAATTTTGTTACCATTTGCATACATCAGAAATAGCTAGTATTTCATGTTGGCAATATTAGATTGTTCAGTGATTAAAAGGTTAAAAATTTTAGTTATGCATATATGAAAAGTGTTTCATTTTTGTAATATTAAAAGTAGATTCTAGATGTATAAAGTGTTTGTAGGCCTAATAAATTATTAGCCAATACCACAACTAGTACCAGTACCAATTGAGTTGAGTTAAAAATTATCATAAGAGTGCGAGTATCATTCATATTGCTGGTACCCAGCCCTGCTTAGTACTAAGAATGGGGTGTGTTTTTAATTTTCACATGCAAAAAATTAGTTTATTATTAAAGCTATAATTTTAAAAACTTGGTTGTAGTTTGACTTGTCTAATTTTGGTTTTACTATTTTATATTTTCACCTAATTTATATCATGCATATAGAAATGTTCACATCACACTGAGTAAATTAGCTTTTAAAGTGATGTAGGCTTAATAATTTGGTTAAAAGCAAAGGTCTTGTGAATATTTGCTATATTATTTTAGTACAAATATTCAGTCTTCACAATTTGTTTCTGCAGATCCCTTTGCTGATGCAGCACGTGGATCTGATGATGGTGTTCAAGATGGACTTGTCCACATAAGGTGAGAATGTTGATTACCTTTCAGTGCTAATCTTGGTGACCCAAGATTGTGTATACTGTATAGCAAGTATTAGCTGTAGGGTAATCAAATTTAAGTGAAGATATCCATTTAGCATGACCATATAAGAAGCTAAATATAGCAACCACACTCAGAGGCTTTATATAGATGAGATTATAATGGAATGTGGTCAAACACTGCTGAGACTGAATGCTGATGGCTCATTCAATTAAGACACTTCTGATATATTGCACTGTTGGTTGAAGCCCTATTTCCTGGATTACTAGTAATAAAATTGAAAAACTTTACTTTCGTAGAACCTGTTTTTATTGAAATTAATTTTGTTCTTAGTATGATTTCTTGTTCATTTTAAATAATGAATTTGGAGGAGGTAAACAGGGTGGTTAAGTTTTAATACCAGTTGATCACTAACCTTTATAACAAGAATGACTTGTCTTAAGATTATTGTACAAGTTGAGTAGGTAGATATTAGAATTTTATTTTTAAAATTTTACTCTCTAGAGTTTAGTATCTGATCAAAAAAACTTATTTTTTCATGTCTAAATTGGCCAAAAAAAAAAAAAAAAAAAAAAAAAAAATTATAGAACTTTTGCTTAAATTTGTATGTATACACTAATCATAGATGTTTGTGATCACACTATTGTAATTTTCCTGCTCAGTAATTTAAAAAAAAAATTTTTTGGTTAAGTAATCAGACATAATGGGCTCAATCACTTAAATTACAAGAAAGATAAAGAACTTAAAGCTAGTGTTTCTAGGATATTAATTTGTAGCACACAATGTTTGAGCCAATTTATTCAATAAAAGTTGTACACATTGGTAGGAATAACAAACTGCAGTGAGGGATCGATGAAAATCCTAATCTGCATGAAATAAATAAACTTTGTAGGCCAGAGTACTTTATCCTAATATAAAGTAAATAATTTTTTTTTTTCCAAAAGCTTCAAAAACTAAGGAATGTGGATCTTATTTTCTAACAGCAGTCACAAAAATCAAATAGGCTTTTTCTACATACCCCCTACCATGCCTTTAACACATTCACTGCATGCATGAGAATTCTCGGGCTGAAGGGGTTGTTCTTATGCCACAGTGAGAATTCTCGGGCTGAAGGGGTTCTTCATATATGCCACAGTGAGAATATCTGGACAAAATCTAATTATTTTCAGTGATGCAAGAAATTGAGTGGTGTCAGCAGAGGTGCTAACAATGGCCATCTGGCACTAGGATAGAAACTATAAGTTTATTATTCAGATTTTACAATTGAATTTTATGGGTAACTTGGCTAAAAAAAATTCTCATCATGGCATACATGAACTTCTTCAGCCCAAGAATTCTTGTGATGGCAGTGAATGTGTTAAATACATAGAATTTAAAAATTTCACTGTGGGTATGCATAGGTACAGTATGACCCTCTACTAAATCTATACTATCCCAAGGC
The DNA here is from genome assembly GCA_023014485.1 of Bathynomus jamesi. Lineage (NCBI taxonomy): Eukaryota > Metazoa > Arthropoda > Malacostraca > Isopoda > Cirolanidae > Bathynomus > Bathynomus jamesi. The sequence goes on from JAJOZX010004791.1 coordinate 307,919, forward strand.
AGCTCTTCCCCAGCAGCTATCACCCCTCTCAATCCTGATGGCAGCAGTTCTGCCTTGAATAACATCTGAAACACACGTGTCTTACTAAATTACCCCATGTCTGATATATCAGATCATCCCATAAGTAATGTAATTTTTTAGATCGGAATTTGAAGGACAAAAAAAAAAAAACTCAATATATTTTCCATCAGAATCAATGACACACTGCCAACATCCTACAAGCTTTTCAATGGCATGTTTATAAAATTCAGGTGGTTTTGAGGCAAAACGTACAAAGACTGGTGTGCAGGTCATCTAAAGAAGTATACTGTTTCTTATCAAGATAGTTTTGCAGACTCCTGAAGAGATGATAATCTGAAGGTGCAAGATCTGGAGGATGTGGAAGTTTTCCCACCCAAGCTCCTCAATTTTTTACAGAAGTGATCCGAGTGGTATGAGGATGTGCATTGTTGTGGTGGAACACGATTCCTTTCTGATTAACCAAAGGAGGTCTCTTCTTTTAGTGCAGTGTTCAATCAATCCAGTTGTTGACAGTAGACTTGAGCGGTAATTGTTTAGTTGTGTGGTAACGTTTCAAAGTGTATTACACCACCTTTATCCCACCAAACACTAAGGAACACCTTCCGAGGGTGAAGATTTGGTTTTGGCTGTGGTGTCGATGGCGCTTAACATTCTGGTACAGTATCCACTTTTCATAACCAGTCACTAAACGGTGCAAAAATGGATCTTGGAGTTCACAGGAATGAAGAGCTGTGCTAATGTTTACCCGCACCCTCAGATTGTCAACTGACAATTCATGTGGCACCCATTTTCCTAACTTAGGCACTTTCCCGAGTTGTTGCAAATGTAGATGGATGGTGGACTGGGATGAATTGAGTTTCTGGGCCAATTCTTCAACAGTTGTTGAACAGTCGTCTTCAAGTGTGGCTAACAGCAGGTCATCATCAAACTCAGCAGGGTGTCCAGTGTGTGCTGCATCTGTCAAACAGCAGTCACCATTCCTAAACTTTTGAAACCATCTTTGACATTTCCTCATGTGCAGAATATCATTGCCATAAATGTCCTGAATGTTTCGTGTTACTTCAGTAGCACTATTCCCTTTTTTGAACTCGTAAAGCATTATATGCCTGATATGCTCTTCTGATACCGCCATGTTTATGAGGGGTTCACATAAAGCAAAACACGTCTTCACTGGTCAAGGTCTGTAAAGTATGTAGCAAAACACACTAGATCTCTTCTTAGATATAACCTTCGGAAAATTTATGCTTAAACTGAGTAGGACTAGTTTAAACTTAATCTATTTTAAAAAATGACATTACTTATGGGATGACATGATACATACATACACCATATTTCCCAGCCTATAATGCACACTTTTTTCCCCTCAAAATACTCCAAAAATCACCCTGCGTTAAAATGAACTCGTTAAAATTGCACATGTGAAGTGAGGTTGGAGGTATATTGTTTCCTAAATTTATATTTTCCTAAATTTTTTCTTCAAAATTAGGGTGTGCATTATATGCCTGGAAATACGGTGTATATATATATATATATTAGGGTGCATCAAAATCACCAATGACATAGTTTCACTTTGTCCCTAAGTTAGAAATGTTCCAATGGTTAAGAAAACCTACTATGTGAATTATTTTCGGATTTGAATGCCATTTATGGGATCCACACAGACTTCCTATATGCACACCAACCCCACAGTCATTCTGTGATTTGAGATCCAAATAGTAGAAGTTTAAAAATTTTGTTCACTACAAAAATCAGCCCAAGAACATGTAAGTGATATTTCTAAAGGTCATATATACTTCTAAAAAGTGATAGAAACTTCTATAAAGTGATTGATACCTCTAGAAAGTGATAGAAACCTCTAGAAAGTGCTAGGAAGTGGTGGAAAGTTATAGAATATTCTAAAAGGAACTGCAATATATAATCTGATATGCAAGTATTTATGATAAATGTGATTTTTGTGTGTTTATGTTAAATGTTTATGTGCAAGTGTTTATGTTAATGAATTTTGTGTTCCCTCTTTACAGAATTTTTTTGTGTTCTCTTTACACCTGTCGTGCATTATGGCCAGTTCAGATAGCACAAATGATAAATATGCTGTTAAAACTCGTCAAACTGCTGCCATTTATGGTCTTGGTGCTGGAATCAGCGATGCAGATGCAGAGATAACAGGATCTAGGCTGCCAACATGTGAGCAAGTGTTGCAAGAAGGTCTACCGTTTAACCGTACAAAATGGAACAATGCTAAATTTGTCTTGCAAAAAATTATTCCATTTTATCAGAAAGGCAACATTGCCATGATTACTGAGAGGAAAGCTGTTGAAAAAATTATAGCACTATCTGCAAAAAATGCAAAACTTAGGGAACTTCTAGTGGATCGGCGTTCTTCGCCTGGTGCAGTTGCGAAGCTTAAGGGGATCGAAAAGGAGTTACAAGAAACATTTCAGTTGTGGCCAAGGAATGCTGAGCAACTCATAAAAGATCCTGAAGATCTGGAGTTCTTGCGGTCAATGAAATCAGACAGAGTCGCATCATTTGGAAGCCATGACAAGAAGCTCGCATCAAAAGTCCAAAGAAAGCAGGAAAAGGAAATGATGCAAGCAGAACGACAGCTTAAAGCTCATAAAGAAGCCCAAGCATCTACAAGCAAAGTTCAGATTGAGAACAGTGAGGAAAGCAACAGTGATGTTGAGGATGAAGAGGGCGATATAGAGGATTACAAACCAAAAGCACGAAAATCTCGCCAAGCAACTCGCTCAGGAACAACTGCTTTTATAAGTCATGACATACTCAAATCCCATAGGATGGTTTCCCTGTCTACACGCATGAAGATCACACCGGCCAACAGGCAGCATTTACCAAAGCCATCATTGAGGAATCAGGAGGTGACACAAAAAAAGTTTCACACTCATATTCTACCGCCGACAGAGCAAGACGTAAGGTTGGTGAAGAGCTTGCATCATCGGTCAAAGAGTCCTGGGTTCCACCACAGTTCCTGTGTCTTCACTGGGATTCTAAACTGATGTCAACTCTGTCATACCAAACTAAAGCTGAAGAGAGGCTCACCGTAGCAGTTGGCAATTCGTATGACATAAAACTTCTTGGTGTGCCTTCCTACAAGCCAAATACAGATCAGCCAGCTGGTCAAATCATTGCTAATCTCACCATGGAGCTTCTCCGATCATGGAATTGTGTTGACTCAGTAGTGAACATGACTTTCGACACAACAGCTAGTAACACTGGTCATGTGAGTGATGCATGTGTTAGTCTACAACAGGACATAGGTCGAGCTTTACTGTGGTCAGCTTGTTGGCATCACGTTGGCGAGGTAATCCTTACACAAGTCTTCAATGAGCTGAAAATAGAACCACCATTGTCACTAGAAGTTACCATATTCTGTCGGTTCCGAAAGCATTTTGACACAGTTCCGCACAACAATAATCAGGCACTTAATTTTTTGGATGGTACCTCTTATTCAGATGATGTATAAACCATAATCCATGACTATAGGGCCAGAGCGATTTCATGCGCGCAATCTGTTGTGAAGCATCAACGTGATGACTACAAAGAATTTTCTGATCTTTGTTTGCTCTACTTGGATGGGACAAGTAGAGAGTTTTCATTTCGACGTCCTGGTGCTGTACACAAGGCTAGGTGGATGGCCAAGCTTCTCTACTCCATTAAGATGGTGCTGCTGGAGGAGCAGATCAGCTCTCTTCCCTCTGGAACCATTACCACGGAAGCACAACGACCCAAACTGCGTGAGTTTGTGAACTTTGTTTGCTTGCTGTACAGCTGGTGGTGGATCACCTGTTCAAGCGCGGTCGAGGCTCCATGGAATGACCTCTGTCTTTACCAAGACATCCTCAGATATGAAAAACTCAGCCCCAGCATATCATCTAGTGCGATGAAAGCTCTCAAGCGTCACCTATGGTACCTGACTGCTGAGATGGTACCTCTTGCGCTCTTTAATGATGCAGTCCCTGAAGCTGAACGTCACTATCTGGCTGAGAGACTTATAGCAGTAAAGCCAGCACAAGATCAGGCATCTTTACCACAACATCGATTTGGCACAGGATTTGGGGAACCCAAATTTCCAAGCTCCATTTCCAACACGACAAAGCTTGGCGACTTAATCAACGAAGATTCATGGTACATTTTCTCTGTTCTTGAACTTCACAGTTCTTTCCTGACTCATAATATCGAAAATTAGCCAGAATTAGCTTCCTTTCAAATGTCCAGAGAACACATCTCGGCAGTTAACGTCGTAAATGATTGTGCTGAGCGTGGGGTGAAGCTAAGTTCTGATTTCCTCATGGCTGCCAGATCACAACAACATTACCAAAATGTCCTACAAGTTGTGAATCTGACAGAAAGAAGCTTCCTAATCTTCGAAAGAGGAAAACTAGAGCCTAAACTAATTGTTCATGTTCATTTACAGTTCTTGAACATTTTTTATTAAAGTAGTGTTCTTTTGACTTTAACTTGCTTGTATCACCAATAATGTATAGTATCAATAATGTAATGTATAAACCAGAATGTAATGTAGAAATCAATGTAATGTATCCCTGTTTTGATTATTTAATACATTTTTACTGGTTCTGTTACTTTTGCAAACACGGAAACGGGGATATAAAATGTTTAATTTTTGGTCAATTTAACTCCAATACGAAATATTGCATCAATGATGTGGACCCCCTAGATGACCACATAAATCTTTGAAATTTGGCCATATGTGCTATTTCAGGCATTGGAACAGAGTAATCATAGGGACAGATTGAAATAAAACTTTTTGAAAAATCATGGGAAATTTGATGCACCCTAATATATATATATATATATATATATATATAAAGAAATTCCTTCCCCCACCATTCTCAAACATCATGGAATCAAAACAAAGGCTATAAATGTGGGCAGGAAAAGCAGATTTTGTGGTATTTCCCGAAATGACCACCAGAGGACATCACCAAGTCCTATAAAATGCAGCCTCCTCAAATCCTTCTCACTTGCCATTTTATCATCATGGTTGTCACGTCTTGCTCTCAGCATGTTCATCAGTAGCACCACTCTTCAAGCCACATGCTCTCTGGCCTTTGCCAGAGAGTGACCTGCTGTTCTTTCAAGGCTCTGGTTGAGCATACATGAAGTCTAACTTCAAGTAAGGCCAGTCTGCCTGCAGAAGCAATCCTTCGAAGCCCAGGTCCATAAACCTTCTACTAGGCTACAAGCCACAAATCTCACTGCTCTTTACTTCTTGTGAATCTCACCTCGCCTCACCTAGTGCTGCTTTGACCTCAGTCCATCAAGTCAGATTTCAATAATACAAGAAACAAAGCAACACTTGGTGACTACAATTCCATCCTGCAAGAAACATCACTGCTGTAGATGTTTTCCATTGGCCTCTTCACAACAAGCATCTACTGGTGCTCAATACTCATCCTCTCGCTGGTAAGGCCAGTCCTTCAAAGCCCAGGCCCTTGGCACATCACCTTCACCTAGGTTTACAGTCTCCAAGGTCATCTTCGGCACAAGGCAATACAGGCAAACCTTCATCTAGGCCTACTGTCTCGTCACTCCATGGTTAGCCAATTTGTGGGTGGTCGCTCCATGGTTAGCCGATTCGTGGGTGGTCGCTCCATGGTTAGCCGATTCGTGGGTGGTCGCTCCATGGTTAGCCGATTCGTGGGTGGTCGACCCCAGGGCTAGCCGATTCGTGGGTGGTCGACCCCAGGGCTAGCTGATTCGTGGGTGGTCGACCCCAGGGTTAGCCGATTCGTGGGTGGTCGACCCCAGGGTTAGCCACATCAAATTGGTGATTGGTAGGCCACTGTGTATGTGTTTTTGTTCATAAAAGATCTGAATGATTTCAATCTTCATTAATGTGATAACCTAACAGCATACAAAGAAAAGTGTTTTTCCATGCAACTCCACACAGCTAAAAGTTTTACATATGTTTAATAAACTTTAACATGTGTGCCATTGGTCACCTGTAGAACCTCCAATTGATATTCAGTTTCTCGCCATGTACGTTCAAGCATGCCAGCATTGACCATTGCTATTTCATCCCTGATCTTGATTTGTAGTTTATGGATGTTGACAACCTTGGTCTTGTACAAATCTCTAACAAATCCCCAGAGGAAGAAGTCCAATGGCATAATTTCTAGTGATTGTGGAGGCTAAGGGATGGATCCATCATGGCCAATCCGGGGACCCTGAAAATTTTCATTTGAGGGCCTCATGCACAGTCAGAGCCCAATGTGGAGGTGCTCCATCTTGCTGATAGATAATGTCTGGCTGCAATTCTTGTAGCTGTGGGAACACACATTGCTCCAGCATGTTAAGATAAGAGATTGATGTCATGGTACCCTCAGTGAAAATGGCCTAATCAGTCAGTCATGCAGGAGACTGCACCAGATGTTAATTTTAGGGGTGTTGCATTCCATTGCCAGCACCTTGCAGGGATTTTCTGAACCCCAAATTCTAACATTATGCTGGTTTACCATTCCTGAAACATGAAATGAAATGTAGCATTATCTGAGAACATGACTTGTTTGAGGAACCCATTGTCAGTGTCCATTCAATTCAGTCTAGCATGTCCTTTGCAAATGACTTCTGTTTAGGCTGTCATATGGTTTCAGTGCCTGCACAATTGGCACCTGTAGTCATACAGCCAAAGTCTTTTGTGTAAAATTTTGTGTACAGTTGTGGGTGGAACCTTTAACTCTCTTGATGCTCTCCTGATTGATTTTTGGGGGCTGCATGCAAGACTCTTGTATTCTCTCGACCCCTTCATTAGTAATGCTTGGACAACCATACCCTTTCTTGTGTAGGACACTTCTGGTTTCTTTAAACTTTTTGTACCAGTCTCTGATACTGTTCTTTGGAGGATCCTTTCTATATGTTGTACAGAAATTTCACTGAGTTTGAGTAATGGATTTGGATTCAATAAACCATTCAATGCATTGTGCCTTCTCCTGTGGAGTTATCATAAAATTTTGGGATGCACTGACACTACCTGAAACAAGCAAAAAAAACTTAGTTGCTCTACAGCTTACACATGCTTCATGCTTTATATCTTATTTAGTATGAAAACATTAAATCAAATCATTCAGATCTTTTTTGAGCACCCTGTGTATATTTAGGGTGATTTAAAAATTGCAGAAAATTTTTTTTTAATTTTTTTTCAGGCTACCCTCTGATTGTTTAATTTGGTAAAAAAGTAATGCATGCAAATTTTGAATTAAAAAAATTAATTTTTAGGAGTTGCTACCATAAGTTGAAAATCAGATACAAAATAAGAAATATATGCTGTTTCCACACCACCCTTGAGGTAAAGCATATGGCGCGTTACCTTTTTTTTTTAAGTGGAAGTTCCCCGGTAGGCCTATCATAACCACTCTACATTTTCAAATTGACAGTTCTTCTGTAATAATAACCCTTTGGTCATTATATTTCACTGTTAATTTCTTGATGATATTGTCTTTTTATTTGGAAGAGCAGCTCTATATTTCTTTACCACTTGGAGGAGATACTGTTTCTGTTCATCATTTGTGATTAGTTTGTTGTATTCATCGACTAATCTAACTCCTCTTTCTGCATTGTCATTAACAACTTCAATTTTTCTTATGACTTGTTTTACGTTGTAGCAGTCATCTTCATTCCACTCTTCAGAGTTCTTATTAAGAAATGTTGATGGTAAACCCAAGTCTATTAAAAAATTCTTTTGTATTTGCACTAACAGTCTTCCAGTTCTGTTTTCAATAACTGCTTTTTTCTCTGGATTTGGTTTGGTGCCATTTTGCAATGCTTGCTTCATTTGGTTTTTAGTTTGGTGGAGCAAGCCATCATCAAAGAAAGCAAATGCTATTAACTCCTCTGAAAGATACCATAAATGATTCATCATTTTCTTCAGGGCAACAGTTGCAATGTGTTAATCTTTTAGTTTGTACAGTTGCAGTTTCTTCAACATCTCTAAATTGAGACTAGGAGTGAGAACTGATGCTGTAAAGCAGGATTTAACATGTGTGTACAGCAAAGAGGCAGCTATCTCTAAAGCCTTTTTCTTCTCTGGGTGTTAATTTAAATTTTGAACAACCAAATTTTCATGGCATAAATGACTTTTGCCATCCATCTTGCTCGGTGAATGCCAGCTGGTCTTCTGAATGAAACTCCTCTCTTTGATACTCCAAGGAAAATGATTCAGTTCCAGCAATTCTTTGTAATCGTCGCGAGGTTGATGTTCAAGTTGAGTGGTAGCAAACTCAATCACTTCTGTTTTTATATCAGTAATACTGGGTATGGTATTTGGATCATCTAATGCTGTTCTGTAGTTTTTTGTCTAATTTTGACCATTTCATTCTAAATCATTTGAAAATTGCAATATCAGGTCCTGATGATGCAGGCAATGAATGCGAAACAACAGCTTCTAACACTATTTCTCGTATGTGATGTCTGCAGACCAGCCACAGCATATGTTTGTTCATTTTCTGTTCTAGAAGAACACAGGCACCATTTCTATGACCTGTATTCAATGCTGTGGTGTCAAAACACATGCATTTTATTTTGTCTGAGATATCCCAATCCAAACAAGCTTGGTGAATGGCATTTGCAGTTAATTCTCCTGTGCTTGCAGTGATTTTTGGAACATCAAGAAGCTGATCAATGCCATCTCCTGAAATCAGTATAGGGAGTCATTCAACAACTTCTCGTCCTGTTATGTCTTCTATTAATTTTCCATCCCAATGAATGGTTAAAGGAACATCAGCTTTAAACTCTCTCTAAGTTTTCTCAATTTTTTTCTGAAATTTTTCTCTTGCTGCTCTTATACACTGTGTTCCAAATTATTAAGCAGATTACATTTTCTCCAATGTTTTCAGAAGTTTTTCCCTGATTTCAATGAAATTTGTAGCAAATAATCACTATATATAGCAGTATTGATGGTATTCATTTCGATAAAATATTTTGATAATTAAAATAATTCTCATTTTATTGAAAAATATGTAAAATATTGTGTTCCGAATTATTAAGCAAGTATTCTATTTACGGATCTAAATGGTGAAAATGGGTAAGAAGGATGATTTAACACTAACTGAGAAAAGAAAAATAGTCAAGTTACTCGCTGAAAATATAAAATCTATTGAAATTGTGAAGCAGTTTGGCAGAGCTTATCGAACTGTAAACAAGTTTGTAGCGGAGGGTACCAAACTGAGGCAGCAAAGTGATAAAGGAGCTATAAGAAAAGTGACAAGGTGGTAGATATCTGTAATCAAGCGCAAATTGCAAAGCAACCATTGTCCTCAAGTAGAGAGGTTTTTGAGCAGGCTGGCATACATAATGTACCAAGAACATCTCGATGTGGAATCCTCCAAACAATTGGCAAGACATGTAAACCTACGATCCAGTCTCCATTAACACCCAGGTACAAGAAGCAGTGTGTTGAATGGGCGCGTCAGTACGTGAAAACAGATTTTAATACTGTATTGTTAACCAGATGAATGAAGAGCAACCCTTGAGGGACTTGATGGTTGGTCAAGAAGATGGATTGCTAAGGGTCAATCTCTACCATGGAATGAGGTTTTCTTTTAGAAAGTTTGTGTAAGACTGGGCATTCATTTTTACACCATCAGGCACTCTGTATGGGACAGCTACTTCATTGCCTATCAATCCTACCCAAAACATGACACTACCTCCACCTTGTTGGCGTCTAAATCCCGATGGTAGAAATTGGCTCTCAGCAATCCATCTTCTTGACCAAATATCAAGTCCCTCAAGGGTTGCTTTTCATTCACTGGTGAACAATACAGAATTAAAATCTGTTTTCACGTACTGATGCGCCCATTCAATACGCTCCTTGTACCTGGGTGTTAATGGAGACTGAATCGTAGGTTTACACGTCTTGCCAATTGTTTGGAGGATTCCACATAGAGATGTTCTTGGTACATTATGTATGCCAGCCTGCTCAAAAACACCTCTACTTGAGGACAATGGATGCTTTGCAATTTGCGCTTGATTACAGATATCTGCCGCCTTGTCACTTTTCTTATAGCTCCTTTATCACTTCACTGCCTCAGTTTGGTACCCTCCGCTACAAACTTGTTTACAGTTCGATAAGCTCTGCCAAACTGCTTCGCAATTTCAATAGATTTTATATTTTCAGCGAGTAACTTGACTATTTTTCTTTTCTCAGTTAGTGTTAATCCTTCTTTTTACCCATTTTCACCATTTAGATCCGTAAATAGAATACTTGCTTAATAATTTGGAACACAATATTTTACATTTTTCAATAAAATGAGAATTATTTTAATTATCAAAATATTTTATCGAAATGAATACCATCAATGCTGCTATATATAGTGATTATTTGCTACAAATTTCATTGAAATCGGGGAAAAATTTTGAAAACATTGGAGAAAATGTAATCTGCTTAATAATTTGGAACGCAGTGTAGATGAATAACTGACATTGAATTCTTCTGCATTTTTTCCAAGACCTTCAATTGTTGGTATCATCACTAATGATGCACTTCTATTGCTCATTTTTGTTACATCAAGGCTGCAAGCCAAGTATCATCAAGCAATTTTTGTTTCTTTCATACAGTCTGTTTTGAGGTGGATGGTTCACTAGGATCAACTGTAAACTCATCAGATGTTGTATTTTGTCTTTCAGCACCAGAACTGCTGGTTGAGTCACTGAGAACTACAGTTTCTTCAAGTCTCGACATTTCTCTTGCTTTTCTTATGTTTAATTGTTCTTCCTTTTTCTTAGCATACTTTTCTTTGCAAACTCTCTATCAATCCCATCCATTTTTCCTTTTCACCCATGTTCTCGCTGGAGTTTTAGAAATAGTTTATCTTCACTATCAATTAGCTTCAAAGCATCTGCATGTGCTATATCAAACAGGCTATCTAATTCTTGGTTTCATTTGGCTTGCTTATCTAATAGATTTTTTATTGTTTCGTCGTCTTCTCTTTATTTTTCTTTAATCCTTGCCATTCTTTGAACAGTCTCAATTTTGTCAACAACATGCGACTTCTTTCTAGTTGGAATTCATGCTCCTCCCCATACTACCAACACATCATTTGCAGTAGACAAGCAGGCTTCTTAAATTTTGTTTTTTGTTTCTGTAAGCCATAAACAAAGCCATAGTTTCTCACTTTGATGGAAGAACTGTTGTTTTAAGTGTGTCTGATGGTTGTCCAATAAGCCAAACATTAGTATATTTTCTTGTGTGCATAGCAGTACCCCTGCTAGAAGGTGGTGGGGCTTCCATGATGAGAGTTGATAGCAGAACCTCTTACATTCACGACAGTCAGATGACTACTGAATTATAGATGTACAGACAGTACAGTGTACAAGTGCTGGTTGCCCTCAATATTCAGTCGCAACAGTGTAAATGGTTACAAGAGTGTTGTGCTTACTCAACACTGTTAGCTCTATGTGCATTAATACTTATCACACGGAACAGATATTATAAGAAAAATGTCAGTTCAAAACTCAATTTCCTGAAAGTAAACAGAAAAGTAATAGTTTAGATTATGGTAGTGACCCCTGAAATACATTAGAATCGCCTGAAGTTTTGTATACATTACGTTTTTACCAAATTAAACATAGAGTGGCCCGGAAAAAATCTAACAATCAGTATTTTTGTCACCCTAGCATATATATATATATATATATATATATATAATATACAGGGTGTACATAAAGTCAGGATCTATTTTTGTGAAGCACTTGGAAATTATATGGAATTTTATCATAAAATGATAGTGGTAACATTTATTAAATAATTAAGAGTAGGATTCGACGTGATGCCCATCAGTATCCCTGCACAGCTCAAATTGTTCCGCAGCATTTCTAAACACATTCTGGAGCATTTGCTGGGTTATGTTATCTGTAGCAGTTTGTATACGTGTACGTAAGTTTTCAAGACTCGTAATCTTTATCTGATAGACGTGCGATTTGATAAAGCCCATGCAAAGAAATCTAAAGGGGTTAAATCTGGTGATCTCGCTGGCCAAGGTCTATTGCTTCCGCGTCTGATCCAGCGATTTAGAAAATGTCCATTTAGATAATCCTGAACAATTTTGGCATAGTGACAAGGAGCACCATCATGTTGATAGACGATGGGGATAGGATTGTTAGTACCATCATCTATCAACATGATGGTGCTCCTTGTCACTATGCCAAAATTGTTCAGGATTATCTAAATGGACGTTTTCCAAATCGCTGGATCGGACGTGGAAGCAACAGACCTTGGCTAGCGAGATCACCAGATTTAACCCCTTTAGATTTCTTTGCATGGGGCTTTATCAAATCGCACGTCTATCAGATGAAGATTACGAGTCTTGAAAACTTACGTATATGAACTGCTGCAGATAACACAACCCCGCAAATGCTCCAGAATGTGTTTAGAAATGCTGCGGAATGATTTGAGCTGTGCAGGAATACTGATGGGCATCAGGTCGAATCCTACTCTTAAAGTGGTAACATTTATTAAATAATTATCATTTTATGATTGAATTCCATATAATTTCCAAGTGCTTCACAAAAATAGATCCTGACTTATGTACACCCTGTATGTGTGTATATATACATACACGGTGTCCAAGAATTATCTGTACAATTTTTGGCTATTATTAAAAGTCAACCATGAAGTGTAAAAATTCCAGTGTCTGAACATTATCTGTACAATTTCATCTTTTAATAAAATTCTTGATAACACAAAATTCTTAAATAAGATTATTTAGAATCTGTATTTTCAAAGGTTTCTTTTATTAAAGTAACGTTGTTACAAACATTCGATATATGCACCATTAGTGATTCGCAAAACATCCAATCGATACTCCAAATGTTGCCATGTACGCTGCAGCATATCCACATCATTTCGCTCAATAGCAGCTGTGATTCTTGCTTTTAAATCATCAATGTCTGTCACCTGCGTACATTTCTAAAAAACTTGTCAAAACGTGGTATCAGAAAAACTTAGTTTCTCTGTAAATGGGACAACACTGGAATTTCTACACTTCATGGTTGACTTTTAATAACAGCCCAAAATTGTACAGATAATTCTCGGACACTGTGTGTGTGTGTGTGTGTGTGTGTGTGTGTGTGTGTATATATATATATATATGGGCTATGTCGTGGCTGATGTTGTAACACCGCTTCCAGGAGATCAGCAAAGTTAAACGACATTGGGTCTGGGTAGTAGTTGGATGGGAGACCATCCTCTGCCTCTGTGCCCAGATTATGTAGCGAGCCATGGTTCAGATCCTATATAAAGCTGTAGGTCCCCTCCATCATATGACCTTAGATGTTGCAAAAGAGGTTAAACAACCCCAATTAATATATATATAATATATATATATATATATATATATATAGCAGAGTCAGGGTTACACCCCTAAAGGAGGGGTAATCTAAAATAAAATGCAAGTAGAGAAGATCCATCCATTCATACCCATGGAGATCACATAATGGTGGCTTCAGCATCATAGCCAGTTGTATAGGGCATACAGTTATATCCTTGTACATACATATAAAGGAGAAATAACATTGCTTTGCCTCACAAACACACAAACACACAAGCACATAATGTACACATGTAAAGGAGAATTAACACTATTCTATTATAATAAAATAGAGGTGAACCCTTAGAATACCTCTCAAACCCTTCAGACACAGCCCCACTTCAACAAAATACATGCCAAACCTCACAACCTTAGACACCACCACCCATTAGACCAGTAATGTCTTAAAAAATGGCACAGATAATAGACAAAGCTAATTATTATCAGCTCAGACAGAATGCCATCATGAGGGCCAGGGTTGTGATGTATTTGATTTCAAACAAAAACTGAAACATGGTGAACCAAATTTAAGCAAAAACAAAAAAAAATTCTTAATCTATAAATATTATCTTTACCTTAATATTTTTTAAGATTTAATTTAATAATAGATTTTACTTTTTAGTGCTAACTTATTAATTTTTTAGAAAAATATCCTATTTTGGATAGCTGTTTCACTATATATAAAAAGTTGGCAAGCAGCAGACTTCATAAATCAGAAATAAATGTGTGTGTGTGTGTGTGTGCAAGACAAATATATACAGGGAAAATTTATATGAATGTTTTAATTTCTTTAGTAGGTTGCAACATGAATGCAAGAGCAGAGTAATAACTGACCATTCTTTTACCAGGTAAATCTGGCAACTATCCCCACCAGCTGGTGTGAGTTACCAGCATTGCCCTTTAAACCATTAATATTTTTCTAAGTTTATTTTATGAAAATGCTAATCAAAATGTTAATGAATATGTAAATTGCTTTAGATACATAGGTGGCTATAATTACTGTATGCTTAGTTTATATTACTTCCTTTATACAGGTTCCCATCAGCTGGTGAAAAAGTTGTCAGATGCACCAAGACACATTGGAATTACCTGTTTGACAAAGATTTCATGGCACCTTATGTGAACTAATTACTGAACAATAGTTATATGTGGTAAATATCCTATTTTGGGTAGAGCCTGTATTTTACTGTATGAAAAGTTGGTGAAAAGCAAATACTGGGAATTAATATAACATTCATTAAAATAATTTCCAAACATAACTTAGGCTTACATTTAAGGCTAACTTATTTTCTAAGTAGTTGATGCCTAATTTACCTGCTTAGTACAGGGCAAAGTGATTTACCAATGGTAATTCTTCCTAGACAAAACTACCTTGGTCAATCCCTTCAAATAGTATTGCAGAGTCGCCCTTCATGGCAGAGGGACCCAAAAATGTGGCAGTCCCAACTTGCTGGGTGGAGAATCCAGGATGTCTTAGGTGGTAGGTTAGGTTAGATTTGGTTCCAAAATTGACCTGTCCTGACCAGGAGGGCAAGCCACCAGGAACCCCCCACCCTGCAACTTACGACTGTCAAGTGTTTTATCCTTCTGCATTGTTAGATAGGTAGGCTCTGCTGAAGGTAGAGGGGTCATTCCATGTCAAGTGGACCTGTGGTCCCCACCTCACCATGTCAGATTTTGTCCTAACTTTGCTCACAGATTCCTTTAAGCCTTAAAGGAAGTTCTGCATTGTTTTAGTTCCATATCTCTTGTGGTTCTGTCACTAGGGCTCCAAGAGCATGGGCTACTTTGTCCATCACATTGAGTGCTGAATTATTTGTGCCATTTTTAGCTAGTCAGCATTCCACAGTAACAAATCCTTCTGCTCTGAAAATTTGCTCCTAGGGTCAAAATTTACTGTAGATTTCAAAACTCGCATTACTAGTGCTCTAGGAAGTATAGATTTTCCATAAAATATCCCCAAAGTAGGCTTCAAATTGCATTTTGATTCCTGGGAAGCCACTTTTAGAAAATTATAGCTCTGGATCTACTTTACTCTGAGAGCTTTTGTTAGAAACCAAGAAAGTATTGTCCATATGCTACAAAATGTTTCAATCTGGATCTTCCTACCTGTTCTAGTTGCTGAGATATAAGGCATCAAAAATGGCCAAAATTAATTTGACAAAAACATCCCATCTTTAAAGCTCAAAATGATCATGTGGGACAGCTCGCACCATACTCTAATAAAAACCAATGAAAAGAGCATGTCCTGAAATACTAGGGCCTAGTTTTTTATTTTGGTGTCTTGCTTTTTTTGTAGGTCTAGTAGAGCTTTGAAATTTTGTTCCACGTGATGTTTCTAGCATTATATTTGTTAATTTATTTGCACTCCTGCATTGGTCCATGGTGGCTAAGCCACTGCCAATTTCTCTAATTGATAGCTATTAAAGATGAAGATAATTTATTAATACAAAGGAGTCTGTTTCAGTTTTTTGAGAAATTGGTAACCCCATCACCAAGGGGCCATGCCTGATAGCCATGCAGGTCCAGCCACAGGTCCCACCCACCCACCAACTCCTCTTTCCTTGACTTTCTAACTGGATCCAGAACTTCAATGCCTTTTCAAAGCTTTCAAACAAATTTTCTATAGTAGACAAGGTATTCCCTGGCAGCATGTACCCTCTTCCCATGGCACTCGGTGTAGGAGCAGGAATAGTTGTCAAGATATGCTGCTCTGGAATCCAACAAGTGTCTTTTCTAGATGGCCACTGAAACTGTCGTGCTGGCCTATGAGGGTGCATAAATGTAATTAATGCATGTTTTTCTTCCTCACAGACTTCACAAATGTTTCCAAGCCACCACAAATCATCATAAATACATGCCACAATTGGCCTGGTTGCAGTTTCAACTGTCGTTGATCACTGTATATTCCAACATTGACCACAAAATAACATGTAGATCTTGAAACTCAGCTAACTTGAATATGTTGATCATTTACTGGAACAAAATGA
Source organism: Bathynomus jamesi (assembly GCA_023014485.1). NCBI lineage: Eukaryota > Metazoa > Arthropoda > Malacostraca > Isopoda > Cirolanidae > Bathynomus > Bathynomus jamesi. The sequence goes on from JAJOZX010004791.1 coordinate 324,273, forward strand.
TAATTTTCTCGAGTTCCAGCTACTGTATGCCCATGATTAAAATCTTATTTCCTGTGCTTCTCTGCTTCTATTTCATCAGTTGAAACAAAAAAGAATGTAATTCTGTGCACATCTTTTTGGCAAAATTCAGAGATTGGTAGGTGAGAATCTAACCAGTTACTGGTCTTTGCAAGCTGGCACGAGCTGCCAATCTTTTCACAGTGCCCCCTACACCATCACATGCTGATTTTCCATGGCTGGTAGCAAAAAAGTTCCATTCTGCTGTTATCCCACCAAAATCTTTGCTGTGCCAACAAAGGTTCATGAAATTTTTGTAGTTTTTGTACTGGCCTGCAGCACCATCACTGAAGTAATGAATGTGCTTGATTACTTCACAGAACTTAGAGAAGCCAATTTCAGGGCCATTTCGATCTTTGTAAGCAATGTACATTTCTTTCAAATTGCTGAGCAGCAGCAGTCTTTGTTTTTGAAGCTTTTTTTTCATCAAACCTGACGGACACCCACCCAATCTTTCTTCCCTAGGCACATCTGGCTAAATTCATCATCTTCATAAAACTTTTGAACTTTTACTACTACTTCCTCAGGCAGTTTTTTCCTTTCTTTTTTCCTGGTATTGCAAGAATACCTGACTTTGCTTTCAACTTCCTGGCTGTTTTAACCATTTGAAGAGAAACTCCAAATTATTCTGCTGTTTGTTGTATAGACCAGCTGTTAGGCTTCAGAGTTAGTTTCCTTTCTTTGTCTGATAATTCCATTTGGCTTTTCAATTCTTCCAACAGTATTTCATAATCTTCACAATTTCTGCACCTCTACTGACTTGTGCTAGCTTCCGTTTCACCCACATCAATCCCTGTAAGAGTTGCCATTTTCTGACCAATAGCTTCTTGTGTTTGTCTTGTCTTTCTTTTGACATATCCTGGTAAATCTCTCTCGCTCACTTTTTGTGGCTTTACAGGGGAAATGTCAAGTGCTGAACAACTGGTGTCTAGTTTCTGCTTTTGTGCTTCTGGTGGATCAAATGATTCACTTGATGATGAACTGATTCTTTGTATTTCAGCCCTCTGTTTCCTGCAATCGGGACAGTTTCTGTCCAGGCTTGATGTCTTTGCCACTCTCTTCCTTCAACAGTTGAGATGTTGCAATGTCAATTGCCTGAAGTGATTTTTTGGGTAATGTTGATTTGTGATATTCAAATGGGTTGCAACAGTGCTTCTGCAGACTCTCATATCTGGTCAAAAGAAGCTATTTATGGTGCAATCATATGCATGCATCTTCCTTAAATTGGACTTCTATTCCTGTTCGAAGAAAAAGTAGTTGTCTTTCCTGAACTGTCAGCTCTGTGAACAGTTTCAAACCACATTTTCTGGAATATGTTTTCAGGTGACATTCTGTTCCCTCTTTATTTCCAGTAGTACAAGCTTCCAGTTTTCTTTGTTTCCATGGGTTCTCCCACATGAACACTACTAGTATCTGATGATTTGGCCATTTTCAGTTTTGATCTGAAAACAATAAGTCATGTATTTACATGTTGTTGAACATAAATAAAAATATTATGTATAGCCTAGCACATAGCACTTAGTCCTGCACTATATAATTGGTAATAAGAACAAAAGAAAAATAAAACATTGTGCCAATGAAATAACAATTATAACTCTAGAAACATCACATGGAACAAAATTTCAAAACTCTACTAGACCTACAAAAAAGCAAAACAAAATAAAAAACTAGGCCCTAGTATTTCAGGACATGCTCTTTTCATTGATTTTTGTTAGAGTATGGTGCGAGCTGTCCCACATGATCATGTTGAGCTTTAAAGATGGGATGTTTTTGTCACATAAATTAATTTTGGCCTTTTTTGATGCCTTATAACAGCACTAGAACAGGTAGGAAGATCTGGATTGAAACATTTTGTAGCATATGGGCAGTAATTTCTTGGTTTCTAACAAAAGCTCAGAGTAAAGTAGATCCAGAGCTATAATTTTCTAAAAGTGGCTTCCCAGGAATCAAAATGTAATTTGAAGCCTACTTTGGGGATATTTTATGGAAAATCTATACTTCCTAGAGCTCTAGTAATGCGAGTTTTGAAATCTACAGTAAGTTTTGACTCTAGGAGCAAATTTTCAGAGCAGAAGGATTTGTTACTGTGGAATGCTGACTAGCTAAAAATGGCACAAATAATTCAGCACTCAATGTGATGGACAAAGTAGCCCATGCTCTTGGAGCCCTAGTGACAGAACCACAAGATATATGGAACTAAAACAATGCAGAACTTCCTTTAAGGCTTAAAGGAATCTGTGAGCAAAGTTAGAACAAAATCTGACATGGTGAGGTGGGGTACTTTTCCAAAATTGGTCCACTTGATGTGGAATGACCCAGAGTGATCATGATATACTTACTTTTTCACGTATGGGTCTTCGACACATCTACCACTTTTTCTACTAAACTTATTGGTTGTTATAATGTTAAAGCATATGCATTCCAGCAGATAAGGCCTACTTGTAATACTGCATTCAGCTATTCAGTGCACTTTAAGAAATAGCCAGAAGACATAATTATGAGCCTAAAGGCTCTATATCAGCACATTTGTATTTGGTACTTATATGTAAATGAAATGTTGTCCTTGAAGTGCTAGCAGAGGGTTTACATTTTTTTTTTTTTTGCACTTCGCATTGGTGTATTGAATTGTTAACAGCATAGCCACGGCAATTGTTTTGAAAATTTCTTGCTTTATTTGGAAGTTTTTACTGATTTGTAGCAATGCTATTTGTTGATTTAAGGTGTGGAAACAGTCTACATAGCCTATAGCAGTGATGGTGAACCACTGACTCGGCAATTTTTAGTAACACTCACGCTCTTATTTAAATAAAATTACTTTAATTTTTTATATTTTTTGCCTTAGTTTTAAAATTATTTTCTCCCACTGAAATAAACAGCTGATACACCTGAACTGTTTTTAAATGTATAGTATATGCTTAAAATGTTAATGTCTATGTATGTATGACAACTTACAATTTATCCATTTCCCCCATACTATTCAATTTGAAGATCTTCAGTTATCAGCTTCTCATTAGTTTGACATTGGTAATTTAGAAATGGAATTAGTTGACTTCCAAGAAAGTGCAGTATGGAAGACTAAATTTATTGATCTTAATTTGAAGTTAAAGAAAAGGACTTGGAGTCATCAATTTTGGGTGTAACCAGAGAACAACAATTGATAGAGTAGAGAATCTTATTCTTGCAGAATGGGAACTCTCTACCAAATTCTCTTGCATCAATGAAAAAGCTAGCATTAGCTCTGCTAACAATGTTTGGTTCATCTTATTCATGTTAAGTCATTTTCCTCCATGAATTTTGTCAAATCCACCACTAGGAATTGCCTTGGCATAAATAGGAATGCTGCGTGTGTGAGACTAAAGACAACTAAATATAAACCCCAGATCAAAACACTAGCAGCTAAAATCCAAGAAATTTCTCACTAAAAATAAGTAAATAAATTATTGTGACCTAACTTCATTTTTTAAAACTTGAAAGTAACAAAAATGACCCACTGGTAAAAAAGGTTCACCACCTCTGGCCTATAGGCTGTGTGTGAATATGTTGCCATACTGATTGTTAATTTTTACAACTCAGGCCCTGCCTCGTGGGCATGTATAAACACACAAAAACGTAAGACATGGACGTTCATACAAAATTTAAGATAAGATTAGGCCTATGCCTCACACTTAGTTGCCCAGCTTCTCACTTTGGTATGTCTATTCACGAGGGCCAATGACGCTACTGAGGGCACACGGAACATCACATACATGTGGGAGGTAGCATCAGTGGGTTGGTGATTCATCTGACGCATAGGCTATTGCACTGTGTTGGCAGTATATCTCAATTTGAGTTGCAGGATATCCTAGTAGACCATAGGGGCTGACTGACATTATGGTTGATCACTGATCGGATACTAACACCACTCAATATATGGAAAACTCTGGGCACTAGTGAAGTTTTAAATCCACCAGTATGTGTATGAAGATAAACAATATTGTGTGTGAGAAAACATTTTGAAGGGACAAAATTTTGTGAACAGATGCTTAATGATCTGCCAATTTTGTGCTTAGTATTTGATCACCCCTCCTCCCTTGGGGAGGACGAATGTAATATCAAAGCCTGTTTGTTGTTCTAACATTCCCTTCAATAATAGCACACACAAATCCTGAAAAACTTGAAATTATCATTTTCAACTTGTTTCAAAAAATTATTTCCTTAAGGGTTGCTACAAAAACTGGCATAAAAAGGCTGTTTTTCTCTTGAGGCTCTGTGAAAGCAAATGTTTTGCAGCTATTGATTTAAAAATTTGACATTAATAATTAGGCGTTTGCCTTTAAATTCATAGGAGCTCAATATTGCATCTTTATTTTTTTGCATGTAGTAGTTTTTTCTTGAAACATTTGCGAGTGATTGGATACTAACGTCTCTACCCTAATCAAGACACTGTACTTTTGCTATTTGGTTGTCAGTGGCATTTTGGAAGACAATGTAAATACCAAGAAACTACTAGAATGTATGATGGTGGTGTTGCCATTGAACATTTGTGAAACTATGTTGTCAAAATTGTAATGGAATGAAACCATTTCAAATTGCTTTCATTTATCCTGTACATGAAACACTTCAGCCATGCCTAATTATCAAACTTCTAGTTCCTGGACTAGAATGTACAATTAGTTTATATGTTCATTATAGTTTGAAGCATCTTGAATTTACATTTTTGTTAATGCCAAATATTTTCCACAGGATCCAGCAAAGGAATGGCCGGAAGACTCTGACTACTGTGCAGGGTCTCTCGGCCGATTATGATCTTAAGAAAATAGTGCGAGCATGTAAGAAAGAATTTGCTTGCAACGGCACTGTTGTTGAGCATTCTGAATACGGAGAGGTAATTATTCTTTAAGTTTTTAAATTTTTGTTTACAGTCATGATTGGTATTCTTTGAGACAGTACGTATTTGAGTAGATGTAAATGTGAACATTTAATTGTAGTTAAAAATGCAATAATTTTTTCCTGCAAGTTTATTTAGCAGACTACTAATATGCTACAGTAATACTCTGTTGTCAGTGTAAATTTTCAGTGTATCATATAAGGGCACACGATTGTTTGTACCTATCATTAATGACCTTCCAAATGAGTTTCACCCATGTGTTTAAGCTGCAGTTCTGTTGGCCATCAAATTTAAATGTTGAAATAAGCATGGATATTTTACATTTTCTTAAGATGTGTATGAGCAACCCAATTAGAAGTATAATGTTAGGCCTATTGGTTTAGCTTCAGGGCATTTACTGATGAAACTAACAAAACAGTGTTGTTTCCTACGTAAGTTGGGTTATGCACGTTCCTTCTGGGTGTAGTAAACTTTATACTTGGGGTGTGACAGCCCTCCGGTCCCGAGTCGTGGGATTCTAGAGAAATTGGCTGCCAATTCCTTTAGGTTCTCTCTCTTTCGGGAGGGCGGGTGAAGTCTGTTGTACAAACCTGTCCCGTGGGTTACTAGACCCCTTCCCATCCCATTCTGTCCTTTTAGCTTAGGTTAGGGATGTTCTCCTCTGACTGCAGAAAAGAGAAAAACTTTTAGTATTGTCTTTTTCTCTACTGTTACGATTAGGACGCTACTGCTATCTCATGCGTGGGAAAGAGGCTTGGAACCTCTATAAATAACACCATTTACTTCAGTTGTAGTAAATATTTAGAGGGTATAATAGCGAGTAGGATTGTTGACCATTTGGATTCTTACAAGCTACTTGGGGACTCCAACATGGGGTTAGATGGCATAGGTCGTGTCTCACCATCATGCTCGAGTTTTCTACGTCATGTTGAGTGAGTATGATAAGAGTAGGGCGATTGATTAGAAGGCCTTTGATAAGGTACCTCACCGCGGCTAATGGCCGAAGTGCGCGCGCTGGATATTGTGGGGAAGTAGGTAGGTGGATTGGAAACTGGCGAAAATGCCACAAAGTTAATCCCTTTCGTTAGGCATATGGGCTACAATCGACGCTTACGTGACGCGGTTCAAAGATGTCGTTTTAGAAGCATGTTTAGTTCAAATGTAACCCAACTCGCAACAATGGTTAGAAGTGGATTTGAAACGATTTAGGACAGTATATGTGGGAATTACTTTAACACGTTGATAGTTTAAGATTAAAACATAAGAACTCTGCAGGAGTTCGCTTGCACGGTGTCCTCTGTGAGCAAGGTAAATATAGAGCTATTTATTACTTTTCTATCCAGTTTTCTACTACTGCTAGCATAGTTTGAAAGACAAAATTTTCCCTGGCACCCGTTTGCCATTGGTACCTCCTCGGTATGGGCCGCAAGGCCTTTTGAGGTACTTCTTTTCCTTGTAACTCCTCCTTGTAATCCTTCCGCATAAATTGAAAATTTATTTTATGCTGAATTGGAAATTTGGATAGTTTATTTAATATTAAACATTCGCAGTGATGCGTTGTAATGCAGTACTTAATTTTATAGGGCTTATAGGAATTTTTTTAAATGGCTAGTACAATCTAAAATTTTAAGTACAAAATGCGATGCATAGCCACTGTGAAATGTGTAGTTCAAATTATTTGGATCACCTGAAGATCAGAGCCCCAGCCTCATTACCAAATGTTATCTTTGTTAAAACTAGGAAAATATGACTTATCCTAACCAATCGTCAAGGATGTACAGTTGACCTAACTGGACATTCAATTTAATTTATTATATTTGGGTACTGTAAAGCAAAAAATGGGAATACATGGGGGCCCTGACCTTCGGGTGATCCAATTATTTTTATAGCATTGTAGGTGTATGGCCTTGTTCAATAAACCATTCCATTCATTATCTTCAATTTTATGTAGAGTTAATAAAGGCTTCTATTAAAGATGCACATTTTGTTGGTAGTAAAATGGGTAACCAGTGCTGGATCACCCCCCCCCCCCCCCCCCCCCCCCCCCCGCGCTAGGTTTACTGGGCCCACAATCTATATTTGGAATGGACTTTTTAATTTAAGCCCTTTAAATATCTCAGTTTATAATGATTAACATACAAAAATTATAGTAAAGATCATTGTGGAATTAATTTATATACTGTGGAAGTAGTTTTAGTTCCCACAAGGCTATATTGCTGTCTGTATTCTCTTCTGTATTGCCAGCTGGTTAGCCCAAGTGCAGGGCTGGGTGCAGTAAACCTCCTGCACCTGTCTAAATGGCCCCAGAAGTGCCCTCCCACTTGGGTTCAAGTTGAATGCAGTTAAGAAGGAAGTTCAAGAATTGTACGTAATGCGTTTGCCACAAACTAAAGTTAAAGAATAAGAGCAATTATAAGACAATTGTGGAAAAATTTAAATCTGATTTAAGTTTTTGGCACCAGTCCACAATATTCAAACTCGGCAGATTGACATATCATTCTGCGTTTGACTACTTCAATTAAGAAATAGAACCTAGCATTTATTTTTGCTTTTATCACTGATAATACTTTCTTCAATTCCCTGCAACATCTTACAGAATGCCATAAGCTAAGATTTAATTAATCCCTGTCAGTCTCTCTTCCCTTCTTGCTTGTATATTGATGAGTACTTTGTATAGAGGCTAAAATGTTATAATGAAGTGAAGCGTTGTACGTGAAATACTTGATGCATGGCTTATAAAAAATATTTCAAATTTCTCACGAGTTTTAAATTGAAAGCATTTTTATTAAAAATCATCAGCAAAGTGTATTGCATAGTTTTAAAACCACCGAAAATTAATATTTTAAATAATTTCAAATAACTTAGTAATAAGTAATTTGTGTACATATAATTCACAGGGCGTTTTTTGGCTGTCCTCCATTGTTCACCTGTTTACCCTGAATAGATCACAGCTTTCGAATTAAGCCCAATACCAATCTACAGCAGTGTAGCAGAGATATCTTCTCTGGTTTTGACAACTATTCTTATAAAAAATACTTGAACAAGTGTTGGGACTAATCATGAGTGACGTTAATGCATAGTGAATTACCTGACACTTGGTAACTTTTAAGATATTTAAAAAAAAAATTTATTTACATTAGTTGAGACCTGGAAGTTTTTATTGGTAAAAATTAATATTTTACACAGTGTTTAATTTCTATCCTAGTAGTATGACCCTTAAGCTTTAGGCTTTACTCGCTCTCATTTATTAAGATAAAAGTATTTCGTATATACCGTAGGTAGCTATAAATTTGGTAGCATAAATATTATGATTAATAATATATATATAAAAAAAAAAAAACCCTTTTATAGTTATGAAATATATGAATGACTGATTGCATAGCCTATAAGATAACACAAGGTATGTAGTTTATATAGGGCAGGGGTGGCGAACCTTTTCAGTCGTGTGCCAAAAAAAAACACGTAAACCATAAAAAAAAATTCGCGTGCCTACCAGAATATATATATTAATATATATAATACACCAAATTATAAACGGTATTATTTTATACTCGTTATTGCATTTTGCTTAGGTGTGCCAGGCAAATTTGATCGTGTGTCCAAATGGGCACGCTTGCCATAGATTCGCCACCACTGATATAGGGTAATCATTTAGGACAAACTAGCTTCTAGTTGACACGAGATATGAATTCAGTTTGTAGTATACATTAAATCTTGGTCAGTGTAATAGTTATGAAACTTTCTGTACTTAATTAATTGTAAATATAACGGGTGACAAGAAAAAGTAAACTTGGCAAACAGACAACACGGTATTATCACGAGTCTTCTAATTAATGACATGAAATTAGTTAGTTTCATGTATTAATTATGTAATACTTGTGGTTGGATTTTGATTTAACGATGATAAATTGGTGGTCGGGGGGACTGTACATTTTAGTGTTTGCAGCATAGCGATCGCATTCAATTGGTGATAGCGTATTTTCAAAATTGCTTTGATGTTTTAATTTTGAGTGAATTGGTTCGTGGATGCATCGATTTGCCTGAATTAAATCTAAATGTAATTTGTCGTTGTTTGCATCTGAGTCGTAATTCTTTTTGCAGGTTCTTCAACTCCAAGGAGACCAGAGAGAGAACATTTGCCAATTTTTAACGAAAGTTGGCTTGGTAAAAGCTGAACAAATCAAAGTGCACGGATTTTAACTTGATTATATTTTCTTCAGTACCATACTGAAAATTTTTCACTGGTAACATCCCTGAAACGTAAATTAATGAATACTTCGTTAACGTAAGAATAACGCTGCTTTTAAATACTAAATTTTATTCTTTAGATCAAAGTAAAATATCTGAGCAATGAAAATATTTATGCATTGCTGACCTAGTTTTAATTTTAACTTTAAGTAATTGGTAATGTTTGGGAAAGCCGTTACCTGACATTAGGTTACTATTAGGTTCTACTTGATTAGTATTAAAATGCTTTGGAATGGTAAATTTAATTGAAAGTAAGTTTATATGGTTTTATTTTTCTGTAAAATTTTCAAACTTGTTTTTATATGTAACTATCCTTTTAATGTGTCCTCTTTGCTATTAATGTGAATCTATGAATAAATATTATTTATTAAAGTTTCTCAACCAAAGTTTATTTCCATTAAAATGAAAGCAAAAGTTACCTGGGTCATTTTAATTCTTGTTATACAGTACTGCCCAGCCTGCATGTACCCAGGTCTCGTAATTCTAAGGATTTTGAATGATGGATAAAGGAATGAATTCCCAGCAGTTTGGGTGATATAACGAGTGAAGTTTCAATTTTAGGACAGTTACACGGGGGGAAATCTGGCCTGATAGTCGTTGAGAAATGTGTGGGTAACATGCTAATTTGGTTACATTTACATTTGGTAGTCGACGATGTAATTTTTTTTTAAATTGTGTAGTGTAGTGTTTGGTCTACTAACTTTCTGCAATAAGGTGAAATTCTCGTGCGTTTGAATGTATTCGCATTCTGATCAAACTGAGGTAGCATAAATAATGATACTTCAACATGTACACAATATTTTGAAGGGTTGTATGCATGCCAAATAATTCGTGATAAGTGGGAAAGGTTAGCTGGACTGGAATACTGGTAACTGCATAGAAATTAGTAAGTACTTCATTTCAAACTTGGCAACGTATAAGTGTGTAAAACTATAGGTAGCTTTACCATGATACAATATACTCAAGATGAACACTAAACTGCTTTTGCCTGTTCACAGTTCTGCACATTTAAAATACAAGCCACTCCTTCGTTCCAGTTGTATCATTGATTCAGGAAGCCTGGTAACGAGTTTGTATATGACATTCATTACAATAGTGCAGTTTGGCACGTTTCTAGCGGCAAACATCAGACGCACCTTAATGGGTACCATTCATGTATCTAATAACCTAGGTATATTGTAAGCCACATCCAGGTTCTGCATATGATAGTATGTTTCATCATAGATGTACAATAATGGAGTGGAGTACGAAAACTTTCTTTAGTTAATGTACCCATGGAGTTTTAAGGTTCATCATTGCTTTATGATGTTTTCTGACAATGACCCTAGATACTTTCACACTAGTAAATACAAGTTTAGCTTTAAGACTACTATGAAATTACTTTTGATCTTCCCCTTCACTATCATCTTACTCTTTCCAGAATTCTCGTGTTTATTTCCATGTATTTTTCGAACATTGTATTTAGTCCCTTACAAATTGAGAAAATTAAATGTACATACATTTTCAAATGACGTAAGCGCCAGTTAGTAACAACATGCACTCTATTTCTTTAGCTTATCAGACGAGTGATACACAGACACGTGCCACGGTAAATATTAAGCACCCCAAAAACTTTTAAATTTGCAAGTATATAACACTACAATAGTATTTATGTATGATAGGTCTACTGGTTTGGGAAATTTCTACAGTAAACTGATGTTCCAAATAATCGTGTAAGATATAAAACTAAAAAATAAAGGTCAAATAAAATGAAACACTGAATATAATTCAACAAAAATAAACATTTTATTACGTGACTACAATTAAAAGTAAGGGTTTTCGACTTTGTCTTCACCGCGTACCCTTTTGAAAAGTCAAAGCGTTTTCATATACCCGATTGCGAAAAAAAAAATGTATACATCTTATTTACTGATTTGCAGTGTTGGGGGGAAAAAAAAAAAAAAAAAAAAAAACAGCAGCAGCTTTGTGTACCCTCTTAAAAAATCTAATCTGACACCCCGGTTGAAAGCCCCGCAAACTAAAACTGATTGTACGCCACAGATGAGTTAGCGAAGCTTCTTTAGGTCAAATAGATTTAGTATCTTCTTTTGGCGAGTCAGTGCTGCTTCGAAATAAGATCTTAGATTTAAAATATAGGGAATTGACCGTTATTTGCAGAAAGTCGTAGAAAGACAAAATCTCTCCACTCGTGCTAATGAGTTCTAGATATCGGACAAGTTATATCACACTCCGTACAGGTCATGAAATTGTACATAATCGGAAATTTTCTCGTAATAAAATACCACTAATGCACATTAGCTTTTCTTGTGAACAATAAATTATGTAAATACTTAAATTTATTTGAACGTTACAGCACGCGTGATCGCATCGTTGATCGATGTTGCGGAAGCCATATTTATCTATTCAAATAAGATCTTTACAAATATCGCGTAATAGTAGTATTGATAACTAAATTTCATATCGAACCAGACGCCTCATATTTGTGTAAAACGCACCTTTATGAACTTTGCGTTTCTTTTAACAAGCTATTTCGAAACCTAGTCCAATTCTGACGGGTCATATCACAACCGTGGTTTGCCGTTTTTCACCACTGAATTATTTACACATTAATTGGCAATAGTCTGGGCTTGAAAATGTATTCAGCGACAAGATCTCGAAAATTTTCAAACAAACAAAGATTGTTGCCGATTAATATGCAAACTGCTGCAATTGTTTTGATGTGGGATATGATTCGCCGCAAAACGGCAACAAACTGCTGTGTGATGCAGTACTGTATGTCTTTACACATTTTGCTAACAACTTTAAGTAGTTTTGTCTCGGGCTTTATTTACAATACGATTCGTCGTGATAAAATATGATATATTTAATATAACGTTTAATTTAGCTAGTTTGTGGCTACAGGAACAAATTTATTAGTGATTTGCCCAACAGTGTCATTCTTACTCCATCTAGAGTAGGAGACAGATGTCATTAGAAGTAAATTCGTTAAACAGTTTAGGCTCATTATTGATCATAAGTACATCCATTAATCCTTTAATTTTATACCTTGACAAGTTTATTTTGTTCATATATAGCAGTCTTAATTGTATGAGAATATGCCTTTAAGAAATAGGTCCATAAATCATTACCAAGTCGTCTCATTTCATTCATGAGCCGTCATACTGAAATAAATATACGATAGTCTACAACTTAGTTACCATACTCTACACAACTTCTCTCGGAAAGTAATGAAAAGTTGTTCGTTTTCTCTACTCTGTGTGTTATTACAATCGTAAAAAGTACAATATGTAACTAATCGGATGTTACCAGCCATTCTAAATGTGCATTCATAAACTCCAACTTCTTGATTAACACTTGAACTAAATTTGTAATTTGTAAAACTTGCATGGAAGGCTGCTGCGAGTCAGTTTTTATATGAACGTTTATGAATGAAATGATTTTAGACTTGGTAATTATGGTCGACTATGCATAAATGTTTAAAAACGTTCTCCGACGTCTATTTACATTTGTTTTTGTACAGTTTTTTTATGGTCAATCTTAATTGGAAGGCAGAGTTAACTAAATGACTAAGATGTAACACTCAGTCGGTAATTAAAGTATCTTAAAATTTAGTTGGTGCCTTTTGTTATCCTAAATTTGTCTTAACTATAGAAAGCCTATTGGAAGTTTAAAATGAATCTTACGTCCATGTGGAGGAGGAGGAGACTAATTCAGAGCCTAGAGTAAGTGACTGTATCTATTTGATTTCAGAATTAATGACTCACGAAGGACAGAAAAAGTACTTTCTTTCCTCCTTCCCATAAGTGGAAAAGTTTTTGAGAAGATAGTTCCTTCTGAGAAAACTTACACCGAGTTCAATGGTGGATCTAGGATTTTTGTTTTGAGTGGGGCTGGTTGGGCTTGGATAAGTTCTGAACCAAGCTTTATTATTAAGCAATCATTCCCATAAAAGTACTTGGTAATAAGATTAATGTTCAATGATTACCAATTTATTAGGAACGCTCAATCAAAAGCAGAAACATTTCGCAATAGAAATAGTGTACAGCCACTGTCCAGATGACTGTCCAACCTATCACAGGACGGAAAACTCGTTGAAAAATACATCCAAATATACAAATGTGTAGCTTGAAGCTGTTATAAATCTCTGATCATTTCGTAAATAAAGAAAATTACTGTAAATTATATCGTTTTGGTTTGAAACACATTATAAAGGATCAACTGGTCTCACTTGGCGGATATATGAATTTTTTCCACTTAGGTTGCAATTCGCAAAATCTCTCTCAATTGGTGGGGGGGACTGCAGCCTCCCTTCAGCCCCCTTCTGGATCCGCCACTGACCGAGTTCAAGAAGATTTTATCCCAGCGCTTCCAGCCACCAGTAAATAAGACTGGCCAGATACTGCTTCCATTCTCTCGGCCATTTTTGGTACCGCATGAAGGTATTGGAATTTACTCGTCTGAATTGGAGATTAGCCGAAGTTTGCTCATTTAAGACTTAGGCAATTGCCTAAGGTTTCTTCAAGTTAATTATGTTGAGGCTTTAAAAGGAAACATCAGGACACTCCTGCAGTTGCTCTCGGTACGGAAAGTTCAGAGAAGCAAACCTCTCAAATTCAATAATTTAAGCATCATCCAATATAACGCTGAATATAACTACCAGGTCACCTTATTTCATTCATGAGGTGTGATACTAAAATTAAAATGCAATGACCCTATTCTACATAACTTTTTATTTATCGCAATGTCAACTTTAGTAGTAGTAGTAGTAGTATTTTATTGTATCTAGTAATTATATTAAACCATGATTTAAGATTCGTGCCAAAAACCTTAATTCTGCTCACAAGGTAACTATCGTACATTTATTTATATATAGAGGCCAACTGCGGAATTTGGGGGGTAAAAATATTTTTCTTCTGACTCGTGAACCTGTGGAAGAAATGAAACACGATCTCTGACTGAACATTTCGCAATCTGTAACCAGTGTTGGGAGTAACGCCGTTACTTTTGTAACGGTAACGTCGTTATTTATTTATATTGTAACAAAATTGGTAACTTACTTTTCATTCCGTTTTCAGTCATTCGTTACTCGTTACTTTTAAGATTTCTATTTTTTTCTTATGAATAATCCTTTAGGCATTTTGTAATTTTTTATTCAAGATTTATTTTAGTGTATTCTGTTCAAGAATTTTCGTTTACATAATAATAAGCGCAAAGAGCAATTTTTTTTAAATTTTTAGTTTTTTACTCAAGATCTATTGGTCGCTATTAATATTATTTCAAATGCTAAAATTGTTAAATTGTATTGCTTATTATACAAGTATAAGTCTAAAATCAGGTATTGTTTCATTGTATTATATATCTGATATTTGCTCGATATTCAGAAATTCTTTTATAATTGCGATGTAGATATATCATATTCTTATGAGAAATACTATATTTTCTAGTTTATTATAAAAGTAACGGTAACTATAACGCATTACAGTAATGACATTACTTTCTATTGCAAGTAACGGTAACGCCGTTACTTTAAAAAAAGTAATGCGCCCAACACTGTCTGTAACCCACTCTTTTGAGTGACAAATATTCTCGGAAATGTTTCTCCTGCTATTCCGTAATGATATATATTAAAAAATATACAGTGAGGTAGCATACAAATCTCAATCTAATTGTGTTAAATGTTACAGATGTAATAAAAGGGTCATGTTCTACAAAAATGCTACCAAAACGAATCCATTTGTTACTGTATAAATGCCAAAAACAGCATATCGTTCTTGCTTGTCACGACTTTATCAGCCATGAATAGCAAGACCGAAGATAAAGGCAAAACCAAAAAAGAAAATATCCATGAGGGATATGTAAGTCTAAATGAGGATAACTTAAATAATCCCTATCTGGGCTCAACTCCAGGAAGGCGTACGGTCTTGGTGTTCCTCCAGTTCTTAAGAACTGTGCTTCTGTGATGTCGCTCACTCTTTTCCTTTTATTTATTTCCTTCCTGTCCTATGCCGATGATTCCACTCTTCACTTCTCCACCCACTTCTCACAGCAGTCAGTCCATGATTTGCGTAAGACGGCTATGGGACCCCTGACCTCTGATCTTTCTGCTATCTCTGATTGGGGCAGAGAAAACTTTGCGACTTGCAATGCCTCAAAAACTCCGTTTTTCCATCTGTCTATTCGTCACAATCTTCCACACGACTATCCCCTTACCTTCAACAACACGCAACTCAATCATTCCTCTTCTCGTAACATGCTTGCCGTTTCCTTTTCATCTCATCAATTCCCCGCCTCTTACTGACTGTCTTCAATCTCTCTCTTTGCCGCGATGTTGCCCCCCCCCCCCACACACACACACACACACACACACACACACACACACACTACAATCGCTATTATAACGGACATTTTTCTTGTGAACTCTCCAACTGCATGCCTTCTTCAAGGAGGCATGCAGACTTTCTACACTTTCTCATTCCTTTTCTGTCCAGCTTTCTAACGCAAAGGTTAATTGGTATTTTCAATCTTTCATCTACTCAACCGGTCAACTCTGGAACAATCTTCCTCAATCCATCTTTCCTCCTGTCTGTGACATCCCATCTTTCAAACGCAGTGTCTCGGCATCTCGACAACCCCAGACCTTGATTTTGGCTCTTCTTCTTCTTCTTCTATTGGGGTGGGGGCGCTTTTGTGGGCATTCACCTTTGGCCCCTCCTTCCTGCATAAAAAATGTAACAATTTTGGATCCTCAAAAAGACAGTCACTTTTCAGTTAAATAATTTGAAGAACATTGCTCTTTGAATAGTCATTACTCCTAAAATAAGTGGAGTAGGCCTACCTGTTGTTAAGGAATTAGACACAGGAGCTACCGTGTCTATCATTCAAGACGATCCCAAGAATTAAGTGGTCCCCAGGACAAAATAAAGCTAATTACAAGTTACACCGGTGAGAATAGAAGACTTGAAGGTTGTGCTCGTGTTGTTGTAAAGTTTATAATAAAAATGTCCCATATTCAATGATACTCATTTCTAAATGGCTTGAAGTGATACCTTTGAAGAATATAGCCTCCAGTAATACTACTGAAGGCTTGAGAGTAATGTTTATAACCTACTGTCACAGATTTGTGACTATGTTGTTCTAATTAACTAGAATTGTGATCCCATAAAGCTGATGTAACTTCACAATGCTACCCAGGCCTAAACAAGTACCCAAATTCATAAATTTAATTTTATATGACAAAATAACCTTAATACCAACAAAATTCATATATTACACAACTTGCCAATTTTTAACTTTACTTTGGGAATGATTGCCTTATAACTTGACTACATACCCACATTCAAATTTAATTCTCAATTAGTTTGCCCGAAATGAGCCAATTTGTTACAATGGAAGATCTTATCAATGATTAACATCTACAATTTAATAACTAGAACCCAATACCTAACTTAACTTCCTTAACAGTAGTATTTCCTGTAATTATAACCGTTTTAGATGCGTACACAATTTCTTAATAAATATATACAGACCAATGAAATAAATTTTGAGGACTAAAATTGATTAACCTTCTGCATTAAATTGCAATACTCCATATGAATTATACCCATTACTATGATCTAGAAACATACTATTGGGCCATCATCAAGCAGACCATACCAATGTTAGCACCAGTTGTGAGTATTGTCCATTCTCACTTTAACACTTTATACAACCGATTTATTTTTTTAATACCACACTAAATGTATAAACCTTATTTATATACATGATACA
Source organism: Bathynomus jamesi (assembly GCA_023014485.1). Taxonomy (NCBI): domain Eukaryota; kingdom Metazoa; phylum Arthropoda; class Malacostraca; order Isopoda; family Cirolanidae; genus Bathynomus; species Bathynomus jamesi. The sequence continues at coordinate 341,212 of JAJOZX010004791.1, forward strand.
TCAAACCCCTTAAGCTTAGTTTTCAAATAAATTAGGTTTTATTTTTCTTATTAGGCAACCAAAAATTGAAACGGATTGTTTTACTTACAGATACTTTAGAGTTGCCTCTAATGCTATTGCCTCTGGAACTTTTCATTTGTGCTAGCTTGCAACTTTTCCCACTACCCACTAGGAATTCTTCCTGTCTGACTGTTTCTCACTTGTCTGCAGGTGGGCTACTTACCAGGTTCCGAGTAATTACAATCAATTACAATTACAAATTACAGTTACCCCATGCCTGCTCCTTACATCCTCTACACCCGTCCAAGCTGGAGTTACTGGCAGACAAACAAACAAACTGTTCAGTGCCTCCACTGATTCTGCCTTTAAATAGAATTAAATTTGTAAATATCTGTTCCCTGAAACAATTACCCAACTATATTCTTACATAACATCCAAATCTTGTCCTAAACACAAGAGAGATATCTTTGGTTTACAATAGCATGAGAATTTATTTAGTCTTACCCTATATTACTTTTCAGAAGGTACCGTCGCCATCTAACTTCTGACCCTCACTTAGCTTATATTTCTGCCCAGAATCGTGCAAAGTCTGTTCTTCGACTTGCCAAAAATTACTTCATCCGACAAAAATGTGAAAACCTATCCAGTTCTAATTCTTCTCACACTTTCTAGCATCTAGCTAAGAACCTCTCCAATAACTTTACTTCCTCGTCTTTCTCTCCTCTTTCCCTTTGCTTTGTCCGGAGCTATAGGGCACGTCCCTCTGTGGCCAATGTGGGAATGCATCTTCCTTCGATGTAAGGGCTCTCTCTGCCTTCGTGGACCATTGGACCCGGCTGATCTCCTGTCTATATTTCTTTTTCTTTCTCCTCCTTTCCCCCAATCCTTCTGGCTTTTTTTTTCGCATTTGGCTTTGTTTTGGACCTTGACTTGACTCTTTCCTTGGACCTTGGGTGGAGGAGGTGGTTGTCCTTCACCCTTGTCCCTCTTAAGCCAAACCCCAAGCCCTGTCCCTGCTATCTTTCACCGCGCGTTGGATGAGAGTGGCCGCCTTTTAGGCACGGGGACTGGGTATGGGTGTATCTCCCCTGCGTGACATCTATTGGCAGTGGGACCGAGTGTGCCCATGATTCGCCTTTCCCTTGTTGGAGTCGGTGGTGTCTGGATGCGCGCGGGGGATGAAGCTTCCTTTTTGTTTGCTATGGCTGCTTCTACTCCTCGGCTTACGATCTCTGCTTCTAATTCTTGGACTACTCCTTCTCTTAGCATTCGGGTGGTGGGCAACCAGGCCCTCGAGTCCTCTACCACTGGAAGACCGCATCCTGATGGGGTTGACCCCCTTCGGGCTGCGGAACACTCCCGTCCTCCTCGTTCAAAGACTGCTCGTATGTCTTATTTCCGCAAGTCTTTTGACTCCTTCGTAGTTGCTGACTCGGTTCTTCCGCCTCTCCCCCCGCCTCTCACAGCGGGATGTTTTTGAGGTCTACGATGACTTCACTTCCCCTTTGGCAATCCCGGATAAATGTGGCCCCAGAACGATGGTTCTCTTGTGGTGGAAGTCTCCTCCAGAGCCCAACACCAGAAGGTTTCGTCCCTCTCGACCCTGGCTTCTGCTACCCTGGATTGTCTCCCCCACTCTTCCTTTAACACTTGTACCAGTGTAGTACACGCTCCCCGCCTTTTGGAATACTCAGAATCGGATCTTCTCACCCACCTCTCTTCTCAGAAGGTGACCTGTGTTTACCGCCCACCCCGTATGGTTCAGGGATCAAGGATTCCATCTCCCTTATTGATCCTGACTTTTGTTCGTTCCCAGTTACCCGAGAAAATTAGGGCCGGTTATCTTCAATTTCCGGTCCGTCATTACATCCCCAGACTACGCCGCCGCCTCCTCCTCTTCCTGTCCGACTTACCTTTGCCCAAACACTGCGCTCCTCCCGCCCCTCCTCGGACTTTGACCACCTCCATACCATCCTCTTCTACACCCTATCATTCTAGGCCTGATCAGGCCTCATCCATCCGTCCCCCTATCCTGTCCTCTACCTTCTCGTCGTCTCCATCCTCCGAGTTCACTATTCCTCCCGCCCGTCCCCCGAGAACTTCCAATTCCACTGTCCCCATCTGCTCCACCTCAGTCGCGACAAACTCGCTTACTCACCCTCCTGAAACCATTGCCGACATTTCAGCATATATATATATATATATATATATATATATATATATATATATATCGAAAACCGCTCCCTCTTCTAGTCTCTCTTCCCCTCCGCGCTCTTCTGTTAAACGACCCATCGCCAGTCCCCGGCGTTTGGGTCCCTCTGCCAAACTCCCTTGTTCAGGCCCCCGTCTTCTCGTCCTTTCACTTCCTCTCCCACCAGTTCTCCCCCTCCTATCCCCATATCCCTCACGTCGACAGAGATCCCCCTCGACTTGCCGGCTCCTCTGAGATCCCCCGCTTCCCTTCGCGACTGTCCCCTCCCCTCCTCCATTCCTGATAGTGATTATGCAGCTTCTACACTGTGGGTTCAAGCTGACATCCATCCTATGCCCCCTTCTCCTACACCTCGCTCTCTCCTTGACCTACCGATGCCCCCGACATCCTCTTCTCCACCTCCACCCTGGGAACCGGATTCACCCCGCCCTGCTTTGTATCCCCCGTCTCCTCCGCCACACTCCCTTCTTGACCTCCCGAGGCCCCCGGCGTTCTCTCCTCCACCTCCACCCCCCACTCCGCTCTGCACCCTCTTCGTATTCCCTGACTTCTACCGAAACCCAAACCCCCTCAACTTCCTTTTACCCGCTCTTCGACCTCCTCCTCTTTAACCTGCCCCCCAGTCTCGTCTACTCGCTCCACTGGTCACTCTTTTAAGTCTTGCCCGATAACGTTTCTCGCCCCCCCTGTTTTTTGCACCTGATAGCTATTATCCTCCAGTGGAATTGTCGTGACCTCCTCCCTAATTGGGAGGACTTCCTTCTACTTATCCAAGATTGTTCTCCAGTGTGTCTGCTTTCAAGAAACCCAACTTGGGGTTCGCCCTTTGCGGCCCCTCCGCAAGTTCACATCGTACCCCCCCCCCCCCCCCCCCCCCCGATGAAGCCCCTCGTGGGGGTACGGCCGTCTTAGTTCACTCTGACGTGCCGTCTCGTCTACTCCCCTTCCCCTCCGTAACCCTCTCCAAGCTGTTGCGGCCGGGTCTCCCTAGACCGATTGTATTAGATATGTTCATTAAATCTCCCCCCGTCTCAGGAACTTTCTGCAAACGATCTCTCTACTCTCCTTTTACAGCTCCCTCCCCCCTTCCTCCTATTGGGAGACTTCAACGCGCGCCATCCTCTGTGGGGTGACACTGTCACCAACCAGCGGGGTGGCGTTGTGGTCTCCCTTCTCTCAACTCCTTCTGTCTGTCTTCTCAACACTGGTCAACCCACAGCTTTTCACCTCCAGACTCGTACGTTTTCATCCATAGATCTTTCGCTTGCTTCTCCTTCCGCCTTCCTAGATTTCTCCTGGTCTGTTACTCCAGACCTCTACGGTAGTGACCACTTCCCCCTCCTCCTCCGTACATCCCAGACTTCTAACTCCTCTGCTCTTCCTACCCGATGGTTCCTTGCCAAAGCTGACTGGCCCCTTTTCCGATCTGAAAGTCAAATCTTTGCAGTTCCGAGTAACTTTCTGACAAGAGACGCCGTCTCCACCTACCTTACCGATCACGTCACTTGTGCCGCCCTGTCCTCCATCCCCAAGTCAACATTTCTCCGCACCTCCGCCACTTCGGCCCCATGGTGGACCCCAACATGCGCCTTAGCTGTTCAAGCTAAGAAGTCAGTCTTTCGTCGTCTTCAACGAAACTCATACCTTGCCAATACAATAGCTTTTAAACGTGCACGAGCTCAAGCCCGTCGCACAGTCCGTGAAGCCCGCCGCCTTTCCTGGCGTACTTATGTCTCCTCTCTCACTTCCCGCATCCCTTCCTCCCGAATCTGGAACAAGATCCGGAAGATTTCAGGTAAAATCTCTTCCCATTCGCCTCCTGTCTTTATGGTCCCAACACGACCACTGTGATCCCGCTTTCCTCCGACATAAAACTCTGCTTGCCCCTCCCTTCATCTTTTCCAGACCCCCAATAACTTTCCTTACAACCGTCTTTTTTCCATGTCGGAACTGCGCTCGGCGGTGACCTCTTGTGGCAAATATGCTCCCGGCCCCAATGGCATTCATTTTGATATGCTCCGCCAACTACACCCTTCGGCTCTTTTTTTTTATCTGCTCACCCTCTATAATTGGATTTGGGTAGAGGGCACCTTTCCTTCCTGTTGGAAGGAGGCAGTGGTGCGCCCCTTTCCTAAGCCCGGCAAGGACCTGACATCCCTTAACTACCGTCCAATAGCCATCACTAGCTGCCTTTCGAAACTCCTTTCTCAGCTCTCACCTACGTCTTTTGTCATCTATTCGGACTCCCACAGCGCTCTTGAGGCCCTATCCTCATTCGTCTCCCCGCATCCTTTGGTGAGACAGATCCAAGACTGGCTTGTTCTTCTGGCATCACGTCGTAAGTTGGTCACCTTTTGTTGGATATCTTCCCACGTCAGTGTTCCGGGCAACGAGTGTGCGGACGCTGCAGCGGGGAGGGTGTCCTCCCTGCCGTTTGACCCTAACACACCTCTCACGGCGTCGGATTTCACGAGGGTTTTCCGAGATGCACTCCGCCGGTGGCAGCGCCAGTGGGAGGATGTGTCCCGGAACTTCCTGAGAGCGTTGAAGCCCACAATTCGTCAGTGGCCTTCCTCCTGTCAACGTGATCGACGCTTTGAAACCGCTCTGGTGCGGCTTCGCATCGGTCACACTCGTCTTATGCATGGTCATCTTATGACGGGGGATCTTGACCCCCTTTGCCCTTGTGGCATTCCTCTCTCTGTTTCACATTGCCTCTTGGCTTGCCCTGCCTTTGCCACTGCCCATTCCCAGCTCCTCCCTTTCTGCCCTTCAGACTCCACTCTTACTCTTTCTCTTTTGTTGGGTGACTCCACACCTATACCGAAGGACACACTTTGCTCCCTTCTCAGCCAGACTGGCCTCGTATTCTCTATTTAAGATGATTTGGGTATAATTTCTCCATTCCGACGACTCAGTTGCCGTCTCTTCTCCTGACAAAGCTGAACTCTTCACTCAAACTTTCGCCTCCAATTCAACCATGGACGATTCCGGTGCTGTTTCCCCATCTCCTCCTCCCTCTGGTTTTATTATGTCTGAAACTGGAATCTTTTCCAAAGCTGTTCTTTCTTCTTTATCTGGGCTCAACTCTAGGAAGGTGTACGGTCCTGGTGGTGGTCCTCCTGTTGTTCTCAAGAGCTGTGCTTCCGTGCTGACACCGTGCCTAGGCAAACTCTTTCGTCTTTGTTTTTCATCTGGTACTTTTCTTTCTTGCTGGAAGTTCGCTTTCATTCAGCCTGTCCCAAAGAGAGGCGGCGACCGCCCTCAACCCTCCAACTACTGTATCGTTCAATTGCTTTGATTTCTTTCCTTTCCAAAGTTTTTTAATCTATCCTTAATAGGAAGATTCTTAAACACCTCACAGTCTTCTTTCAGATCTTCAGTATGTGTTCCGCAAGGGACGCTCTACTGACGATCTGCTCTTGGTCATCCTCCTTTCGGGATTTCGGTGAAACTTTTGTTATTGCGCTAGGTATATTAAAAGCTTCTGATAGTCTGGCACAAATCTTTAATTTCGAAACTGCCCTTCTTCGGTTTCTATCCTTTTATCTGTGTTTTCCTGTGACCAGATTTACTAGCTTTTAGCAAAGTTCATTTAAACTTGGAGCTGTACATTCACAAACAAGCTTTATATTTCAACATAACCAAATTCTTCAATCAGATCATTGTATACATAAGCCTGCAGCTTCTAAGAGTGAACACTTAACACAAGACATTTGAAGATATGAAGATCTTTCTCCATAATTTTAAGAATTGATGCATTCTGTACGAATAAAATATTAGGATGTTTACACTGATATAACTTACAATAATACTACTACCGCCTGGGTGGAATGGTTGGCATCGCTGACTACGAATTTATGAGCCCCAAGTTCAATTCCCGTTGCGGGCAGGCGGGGTTGAGCTCACTCAGTTATTCATCCTTTTTTTGGTTGGTGGAGTAGGTTCCACAAAATTCCCTCAAAGGAAGTGAGAGGCTGCAAAGGTATCGAACACGAGTCGATCTGAACATTTGTTCCCCCCCTCCTCCAGCAAAATACATATTCTATATATATATATGAGCACTTAAATTGCTGATTGATTGGTTTAAAATACATAATAGTTTTGGTTTCTTGCAGAACTTTTGTTTCATTCTCCTTTGAATTGACAATTTATCATGTTAGACAAGTGTTGTATAATTGCTTGACACACCTGAATTATTAATCGTATCTCGCAATTCAACAACAGTTTGGTCAATTGAATTGAAAATGTCACATATTATGTATATAATGCATATAAATGACTGATAAAAATTACAATTCAGTAGCATCATTCATCAGAAAAATATCTTAAAAAACATTAAAAAAATTATTATTATAAGCAACAGAGTTTATTCATAGTTTTTGTATAGTTCCATCACAGATGGGATGCATGTAATGCGATACAGTAAGTTCCAAAAAGATAAGTTTTAAATGATTCTGAACACACCAAATTTCCTTACTAGCATGTTACCCTGTACATACAGCTTTTTACATTGCCTCTCAATATCAAGTTCATCTCGCAGCTCGTGAGTAACATAACCTAAGTATTTACATGTGTCTTTGACAGGTATTGTCTGACTATTCATTTCAGAAGACCCACATTATACATGTTTCAGTAGATTACACCTAAAAATGAAAATACAACTTTTTGCCCCATTATAGGTGATGTAATTTTCTATACCATATTGTTCACATATCTCCAACAGTACTCTCAGCAGCCCATGGGGAGAGGATGACAGAAGAACAAGGTCATCAGCATACATTAAATTATTAATTTTTTCCTTTCCAATGACGCAACCAGTACGTGCAGTTTTTAGTTCAATGGTAAGGTCATCCATGTATATACAGAAAAGATAGGGTGATAATATATCCCCTTGCCTAACCATTAGTTACCTTAAACGAAAATTAAATGACAAAATTAGATGTAACAATGTCAAACAATGGCATAGTTTAAGTTTTGTTGAATTTTGTATTTCAAATACTCTTCATCAATTAATATACTGAACATATGACACACAACTGTCAAGAAAACCCAAGCATGACAAACATGTGAAATAAAGACAAAAAACTAACAAGGCTTAAATTGCTAAATTGCTTATGAATTGGTTTCCTTCATGGAAGAGGACTACATCTCTTGGTGATTGACTCCGTAACATAATACTCTGGTTGAGAAGAATTTACATAATTCAAGCTTGCGATGCTCCATTTCCAAAACTTGCGTTAACCTGGAATCAATTCAAAACAAGCAATGTCCTTAAAAGTTTACAAGGAAGAAGTGAAGAGTGGAATGATTGGCAAAGGAATGGATAGGACAGGAAGTGCGACTTAATAGATTACACTAGGCAACAAAGATTTTGTTACAGAAGACCAAATAGGTGCTCCTAGCTAATTTCGGTATGCTGATTTCAAATCTATAATTAGATTTTTTCTATCACGTCTAGATTTTGTGTAAAATGCAAATCACTTTTAGTAAAATTTTCTACCACGTCCAGATTTTGGTTTTAATCGGCTTAATGCCAGTAATATGAAACTTGCTTTTCAAGGTTAAAGCAATTTTTTTTGCCAACTATATACAAATTCGAACAATTTTGATAAATAAAATTTATCCCGAGTTGGCAACACTGAGTCAAGAGCATAGTAACGGGCAACGGCCCAACGGTCAGTCGCTACGTGACAGTCAAGCAGAACGGTTGTTGAAGCTCTCTGCTGATGAGCAGCAAGTGACAGGTTGTGGTGACTTGTGTGTTTTTATAGCATTTGTTTTATACTACGGTGTGTATTTCTTTTTATTTTGCACATCGTAATAATTACTTTCTACGTTTTTTCAGATATTGTATGGTAATTCAAAATGGCATCAAATAGACGTGCTTGTGTAAATCAACCCAGACAACTTCTGCTTTGTCTGTGGACAATATACACCTAAGCCACAACGTAGAAACATAACAACAAGATTAAACTTGCCTACAAGTGTTATTTTGACTGTAAGTTAGGAGACCAACAGAGGGACTGGCACCACATATTTGCTGTGCACAGTGCAATGCAATGTTAATAGCTTGGATGAATGGTAAAAGAAAAGCTATGCCGTTCTCAGTCCCCATGGTTTGGCGTGAGCCGAAAAATCACTTCAATGATTGTTATTTTTGTTTGACAAAGATTGCTGGTTTCACAAAGAAAAACAAATCAAAGATCACGTACCCAAACTGCGAATCAGCAATGAAACCAGTACCACATGATGAAACAAATCCACCACCAGTTCCACCAGCAACGATAACAGACAGCAGTTCATCTGAAGATTCTGCTAGTGATATAGAAACAGGGAAAGATGGCATATATGTTCCAGATGCAAATATTTCCCCACATTTGTTAAGTCAAGCGGAGTTAAATGACTTAGTGCGCGATTTGGAATTACCAAAAGAAAGGCAGAGTTGCTTGGTTCAAGACTTCAAGAATTTAATCTTCTCCAACCAAACACCAAAGTTTCCCATTTCCGCCATCGCCATTTGCAGTTTTCATCATTTTACTTACAGGAAGAAAACGTTTGTTTCTGCCACGATATCAGTGGTCTGATGCAAGGGATTGGCTGTCGCTATGATCCAAAAGAATGGAGACTGTTCATTGACTCTAGTAAAGCTAGCCTTAAAGCTGTATTACTGCACAACGGCAATGAAAAACCTTCAATACCTGTAGCACATGCCACTGGCCTTAATGAGACTTATGAATCGATGAAACTGCTGCTAAGACTCATCAAATATAAGGACCACACATGGAATATTTGTGGCGACCTTAAAGTTGTATCATTACTTCTTGGGTTACAGTTGGGCTACACAAAGCATATGTGCTTTTTGTGTCTATGGAACAGCAGAGATGACAAGAACCACTACAAAAAACATGATTGGCCATCTAGAACTGAACATGTTGTTGGTAAATACAATGTGAAACACCAGCACTTATTGACCCTCAGAAAGTACATCTTCCACCACTTCACATTAAACTTGGCCTTATGAAAAATTTCGTGAAGGGTATGGATCATCAAGGTAGTGGTTTCCAATATTTAAAGGATAAATTCAAAGGAATATTGACAGATGCTAAGCTAGAAGCTGGAGTTTTCACTGGACACAGAGAGCAGTGTCATCCACGACTCATCGTTTCCATCTAACCTAAATGAGAATGAACTAGGAGCATGGACATCTTTCGTTGAAGTTGTCAAAAATTTTCTTGGAAACCACAAAGCTGAAAACCACCGTAAACTCGTAGAAAACATGCTTAAATCTTATGAAATAATGGGATGCAGAATGTCTTTGAAAATTCATTTTTTACATTCTCATCTTGACTTCTTCCCGGCCAACCTTGGGGCTGTAAATGACGAGCATGGTGAGCGCTTCCACCAACAGATCTCAGTTATGGAAAACAGATACCAAGGTAATTTCAACCCAAATATGATGGGAGATTATTGTTGGTTCCTGCAGAAGGAGAGCTCGTCATCCTACAAGCGACAAAGGAAGAGCACACACCAAAGTTTCACTTAAGAACAGGAATTTGCCTTTCAGTAGTAACAACAAAATACTAACGCGCTTTGGGTGGATGGTTGGGCGCAGGGGTGGTAACTCCGCCAGCGGAATTCCGCTGTCTGTCTTAAGCCAGAATAAAGGAGGAAGACATCCCTGTTCACTAATTATTTAAGTATGCTTAACATAAAACGTGGCACGGAAAAGTAGCTTAGACGGCTTTCGTAATAGAAGCGGGTGAGAAAAAAAATGAAAAATAGGGGTTTTCGGTTACACAAAATCTGGACGTGATAGAGAAATTTTGATATCAGATCTGAAATCAGCATCAGCGCTTTAGTAGGAATCAGTAGTTCACGTGTCTGTAACAAAAAAAAGTTGAAATTTGTTGCCTAGTGTTATTGATAAATAAAAGGAAAAGTGTGGGTGACAGGACAGGACAGAACCCTGAAGAACACCACTCTTACTAGCTTTAGGAGAACAGTGACCATCTACAACCGCAACTATTGATCGGCCCAGTGGCGACGTCAAGGGGAGGCGAGGGGAGGCGGGTGCCTTCCCTAAAACATTCCTTTCTCAAAAAAAGTTGCATAACAACGTAAATCTAACTAAATTAAATACTTTTAATATAGGAGGTGTATATTCTTAGATTCTTTAGGGGAGGCAGACATATTTTAGGGAAGGCACCCGCCTCCCCTCGCCTCCCCTTTTCATGAAATTCTTCATATTACCTAAGAATATTTATGATAATGAATTGCATATATATATATATATATATATATATATACACGGTGAACCAAAAGTAGGTGGACAGTAGGTTGAATACGGTTTGTGTTATATTATATTATAACTATGGTGTTCATTATAACTATGGTGTTTGTGTTATATTATATTAAATATTATAACTAAATTTATTTAAATTTTATTGTATTATAGTATACAAAAAAATTAAATATGTATTCTCAAAATAAACGTTATCATTTACTGTCCACCTACATTTGGTTCACCCTATATATATATATATATATATATACTGTGTCTTTCCTGTCTCTCCTTGTGAACAGACGTGTTTTATCGAGTGTCCAGTGTTATCAATTGAATAAGTGGTTTTCGTTGAAGTGTCTTTAAAAAAAAAAAAAATAGTGTTTGGTGCATTCTTAACTAAATTACTTCGTGTTACTAATCATTCATTAGCGAATATATTTCATCTATTGACTTAATTCAGTACTATATTATTTGATCAAACTAAGGTTAGTGCACGTGGCTTGCCTTGTTTGTTTTTCAAATCTATCAGAAAACGAGGAGTCATAAGGTTCATTTTCCATTCCTTAGGGAGGTCAGGTTGAGTGTGGTCACACACCGTGGGAAAAAAGGAAAAAAATCGGTCGAATCGCGGACAGATAAGTACTACTAATACTCTTTCTTTTACAGATCTTTTCGTCGGTAGCTTAATTATATATTCATTTAATATAAATTCGTGTAACAAGAATCTGTTTCTGCGTTTCAGGAACATTTTTGCGGGTTTGCTCAGGTAACGGCGCAATAAGCACGCAGTAGACCTACGTTGTAATTTATTAATTTCCAAGCGCTCGTTTTTTTGTTTTTGTTTTTTTAACTAATTAAGAGCATGGCACCCCCGTCAAGTATTTGCAGTCGCTGTGAAGGGAAATTTGCCGCATACGCGTTTACAATGGCTAATAATAATGAACAGTTAGTTTGCAGGTGGTGCTCAAGCATGGAAGTGCTGAGGAACGAGTTAGAACGTGAGAGGGAAGCCAGAGTGAAACTTGAAGAAAGCGTGATGCTCCTGACGGCAAAATTAGAATCCCTTGAGACTCCAGTTACGACCCCTCCTGCCTCAGTTTCTACTGATAATATAAATAGTATTAATAGCCCTCTCTCTTTTTCCCTAGTTCCCAACCCTTCGTTCGAGTGCGCAATGGAGCACCATTGAGAAAACCTAAGACTTGTCTACCAGTAATAACAAACAATAAGTTTTCTGTTTTAGGTTTCGAAGATGCTGATGAACCGGAAATACGACTCGTTGGCGATTCCATTGTTCGAGGGCAGCTCGAGGAATTCTGTGGGAGAAACCCTCGTCGTAGGCGCCGTTACTGCTACCCTGATGCAAGGGTGGAGGCTATAACTAATAGTGTTGACCATTTTACAGACGGTACCGCCAAGGACACAACGTATGTTATTCATGTCGGTACTAATAACGTTTTAAATTATAGATCGGAAGAGCTGCTGGCTAGGTACAGGGACTTACTACAGCGATTAAAGGAAAAAACTAATAAGATTGTTTTAACAGGTATACTTCCTCGAATTATCCAACGTAACGATTTCTACAGCAAGGCGACCTATATTAACAATAACCTAAAGTCTGTTTGCCAACTGGAAGGAGTGCACTTTGCGAATTTTTGGAACAGTTTCTACGGCAGGAGGGACTTGTTCGTCGGAGATGGACTTCATCTTAATGACGTTGGAGCTGCGCGTTTAGGAAGACTATTTGATAATACTGTCTCTTCTTTTCATGCTGCCGTAACTCGAACGGTCCCAGCGTAAATTCCACAAATTGCCCCTGCGCTCGCGAAGGTGTCGCAATTACAAACAATTTGAAGGTTCTATCCTTAAATGCTCGTAGCTTACGAAATAAAATAAACAAATTTTTTTCTTTAATTGCTTGTAAAGACTATGATTTAATTGCGATAAATGAATCGTGGCTTGGCACTGAAACACGTGATTTTGTAGGGGACTATCAAATTAGAGGTAAAACTTTTTGTTAAAAACAGAATAGGTAGGCGAGGAGGCGGTGTTATGTTGTACTGTATATCAAAGATAATATTGCGAACGTTATAGAAGTAAAGCACACAATTCCAGAACCAATAGATTCGACTACAGCAGAACTTAAATTGAACGTTTTCGAACTTGTTGCGGTTATATATAGGCCCCCTAATCAAACAGCTGATACGGACCAAGCGTTATATCGTGAACTAAAGAGAACAATAGGTAGTGAGCAGGCTTTAGTTATGGATGACTTTAATTGCGCCAACGTGAATTATGTATGATACAATGCACGGAGACGCGGAAGGTAATCGTTTAGTTAATTTTATCGAGGATAGCTTTCTTATTCAAAAGGTTGGGGAACCTACGAGGTTGGACAGTATTTTAGATTTAGTAATAACTACGGATGATAGGCTAATTACTGATCTTCAAGTAATAGAACCGTTAAGCAGTAGCGATCACAATATGGTAGAGTTTGTCCTCTCAGTAAGTCACTCGAAACCAGCTAACTCGACTAAAATTCCTAACTTCCAGCATGCAGACTTTTGTAAATTTCGAAATAAATTGTCACACGTCAATTGGGAAAACGTAATGGGAAACTCCAACGCAAAACTGATGTGGGAATCGTTTGAAGCAGTATTTAGGACTATAAATGAGGAATGTGTACCGTACAAAATTAAGCGTGCGAAAGTAAATAACAAGCCCTTGTGGTTTACTTCTAGAGTAGGAGACATTATAAAGAGTAGAGATAGGGCTTATAGGCTACATAAGTGCGATAAAGACAATTTGTGGTTACGAAACAACTACATATCTCTAAGGCGTGAAGCGAAAAGTGTGATAAAAAGGTCCAAGGGCGAATTTGAAATCTCCATAGCTTGACTGTAAAGAAAACCCCAAGCTATTCTTTCAATACGTCAACAATAGAAATCCAGTAAAAAGTGTCTTGGGGCCGTTGAAAAATGTTAACGGAGATCTAGTTTCTGAAAACAAGGAAATGGCTACCTTGCTAAACGAATTCTTTACGTCAGTTTTTACTATAGAAGATGTAACGAATATCCCTACGGTCATAGACATAATACCTTTTGATAATGGTAATATTTTGGATAATATTGTGGTTAGTGAAGGGAAAGTAATGCGCTATATTGATAAAATGAAAACGCGTAAATCACCGGGGCCAGATTCCATATATCCCATACAACTAAAAGAATTAAAAGATAGCATTGTTCTGCCGCTAACAAAGATTTTTAATGCGTCCATTTCTGAGGGGTGCG